>VWZV01006579.1:68898-387037 GCA_013397155.1 Irena cyanogastra
GGGGGACAGCATCTGGGATCCCCACATATGGGGTAGAGCCTGAGTGGACCCTTCGGGCATGTTTTGGATCCTGAGGTTGCACCCTCTCCTGCTGCAGGTGCTGAGGTCCCTCTGTCCTGGCCTTAGTGCTCCCCTAGCCACCAGCTGCTCTGTCCCATCGCACACCACGTCCCACAACCTCCCGTTCCCTACTGACATTCTGTCCCATGTCTCTCCATTGCTCCGGACTTTCCATCCATCACCCCACCACCTCTTGGCCCACCAGCCCTGTGTCCTCCATCTCCCATAGTCCTTCTGCCTCCTACATGTCCCCCTGGTCCCTGCGAGTTCTCTATGTCCCACTGTCCCTCTGTCTCCTGCCTGTCCCTCCCCCGTTCCCCCCTCACCCTCCCTTCCCCCGTCCATCTGTCGCCGCCCCATCCCTCCCGGTCCTGGCGGCGCCGCATGATGGACCCCAGGGGACCCCGGCGTCCGGGCGGCTCCCCTCCCCCGCCAAATTCGGACCGAGGAAGGGTGGGGTAATGTCTCTATGGGGCCGTATGTGGAGTCTATGGGGCTATCAAAAGACTCTATGGGGATCTGTGGACACTTTCTATGGCTCTACGGAGCAGTTATGGAGCTCTACAAGGGCTCTGTGGGGCAGAGGAGATGGTCTGTGGGGCGGGGGGGGAGGATCTATGGGGCACAATGGGAAGGTGGGGACCTCCCCGCCCGCGGGAATCTGTCACCTCGCGGGAACACTTGTCACCTCCTTGATGACAAAGTGGACATGGTGTTCGGGGACTGCTGCCAGACCCCCCTGTCCCTCAGACCCCTGCCGGCCCCACGGCGCCGCACGGGGCGGGGGGGACGAGATAACAATCTCCTCCCCACTCTCCGGCCGTGTCCCAATATAGACCTGGCAGGGTAGAGCTGTCACCACCCCATGGGTGACAGGACATTGGCCAGGGACCCAGGCATCTGGGCCCCATAGGCACCCCCCTCACAACGTTCTGCGGAGTCCTGGCCCCATAGATCCTCTCCATGCACAAAGAACCGAGGCATCTGGGCTCCATAGATCCCACACACACAAGAAACCCAGGCATCTGAGACCCATAGAATCATCACAAACCCCACCAAAGCACCCTGGTCCCCATAGATTGCCCACACACACAAGGGACCCTGGTGCCTAGGCTCCCTAGTTCCCTGCCCCCCACACAAGGGATCCAGGTATCTGGGCTCCATAGACACCTCCTACACAAGGGACTCAGGCATCCAGCCCCCTAGCCCACCCTACATCCCACCCCTACAAGGGGTCTGGACAGCCCTTGCTCGCCCCTATAGCTCTGCCCCATAGATTCATCCTGTGGGGTGAATATGTGGGCCCTGGATGCCAGGGTCACTGGAGAGATGCCACCTTGTGGCTGGGGAAGCAGAGAGGAGGCCCCCCTGCTTCTCCCTTATCAGCCACCCCCTCCCCAGGAATGCTCCTCCCCTCCCCATCCCATGATGGTCTATAAAGGCTGTGGGGCTGCAGGGCTGGCATAGGTGTTGGCGTGGGGCAGAGAGGGAGAGGGTGGGGGACATAGTGGGAATGTGGGATGTGGATATGAAGGGCTGAGGGAGGATATGGGGGGCTATGGGGTGCACAGGAGGGTTATGGGGCATATGGGGATCTATGGGGCACAGGAATCTGTGGGGGATATGGGGCACAGGGGGCCTATGGGACACACAGGGGTTCTCTGGGGTCTGGGGACCTGTGGGGTACGCATGGGGTTATAAGGCACAGAGGACCTAAGAAGCACTGATGGAAACTGTGGGGGAAAGAGACCTATAGGGGGCACAGGAATCTAGGGGACACTGATGGTCTGTGGGGCACCTAGGGGGCCTATGTGGCACAAGCAGGGCTATGGGGCACATAGGGTCTCTGTGGCAAAGTGATTTATGGGGCACAAAGGGGTCTATGGGGCAAAGAGGGTCTGTAGGGGCTCTATAGACCTACTCACCCTCCACATGTTCTTCCAGCTCCCTTCATCTTACCTGCTAGATCCACAGACTCCAGGTGAGGGTGATGCTGTGGGGCAGCATGGGGATGGGTGCTTCGGGGGTGGGGGGGGTGAGGCTATGGTGCTATAGGGTGTATGTGTTGCTGTAGGGTCTGCACATCGTATGGGGATCCATACTTTGCTATGGGGGTCTGCATGTGGGGCTGTGCAGGACTCTAAGGTTCCCTGCATTTTTATAGGGGTCCCTGCACTGCTGTGGGTCTCTGTGCATCATTGCAGGGATGCCTGAATCACTGTGGGGGTCTCTGCGTGGCTATAGGGGTCTTTGTGTTGCAGGGGTCCATGCATCATTCCAGGGGTTGGTGGTCCCTGGTTGTGGAGGTGCCTGCATCAGTACAGGAGTCTGTACATGAGGCTGTGCATGGGTGTTGGGGTCCCTGCATGACTATAGGGGTCTGCCTACAGCTATAGGGCGTCTGTGCACTGTATAGGGCTCAATACATGGGGTCATGAATGGCTATAGGGTTCTGTGCATGGGATCATATACAACAACGAAGTCCTGTACATCACTATTAGGGGTCCTTTAATGGCTATAGGGGTCCCTGCAGGGAGTCCCTGAATCACTACAGGAGTCTGTGCATGGGGCAGTGCATGACTCTGTGGGTGTGCAGAGGGCTATAGGGCTCCCTGCACGTCTATAGGGACCCATGCATGGGGCTGTGCACAGCTGTGAGGCTCTGCGTCTGGCTCTAGTGTCTGCCACAGCCATAGGGGTCTGGGCATGGCTACATGGCCAATGGGCTTGTGTGGGGCCACGGAGGAAGGGGCAAGACCCTGTGGCCACAGCCTCACAGCCCCCCAGGTGATGCAGGGTCCCTGTCTGTGTGGGGCAGGATGGCGGACGCAGTGCTGGCAGCGCTGGGGGCGGCTGCCCCCTTCCTGCGGCCAGGGGAGCGGGAGCGGCTGGCAGCGCAGACCAGACCCTTCGACCCCCGTAGCGAGTGCTTCGTCCCCCACCCCCGGGAGGAGTTCGTTCGGGGACGGGTGGTGGGGCGGCAAGGAGGGGAGGCCACCGTCCAGACTGAGCTGGGAGAGGTGAGAAACTGAGGGATGGGGGCGGTGAGGGGAGGGGGGCGAGGGGCCATGTGGGGCAAAGGGTTAATGNAGACCGTGACGGTGAAGGAAGCTGACATTCACCAGCAGAATCCCCCCAAATTTGACAAGATCGAGGACATGGCGATGCTGACCTTCCTCCATGAGCCTGCCGTTCTCTACAACCTCAAGGAGCGCTATGCCTCTTGGTTGATCTATGTGAGCCTTCCCACAAGCCCCTGGAGCACTTGGGAATTAGGCGAGGCCTTCCCCACAGCCTATGGCGTGGATGGAAACTAGTGACCCTTCCTTAAAGCTCTTGGGATACCTAGAACCAGATGGGCCTTCCAGAGAGTCTATGGGCCACCTAAAACCTGGTGTGGCTATTTCATGGACTTCGGGACACCTAGAACCTGGTGGCCCTTCTCCAGCTGCCCTGGGTCACCCAGACCCAAGATATCCCATTTCTAGACTGCCTCAGCCACCAAGACCTGAGATGTTGCATCCTCTGACCCCTCTGGCCACCCAGATCCAAGATGTCACTTCAATAGCCCCCTTGATAGGACAAAATATGTCCCATTCCCAGATCCTTTGGGCCACTGACACATGAGATGTCCCATCTCTGCATGTTATGGGCCACCTAGACCCAAGATGTCCCTTCTCCAGTCCCTTTTCAGACAACCAAGATCAGGACGTCCCATCACCACATCCCTTGGGTCATCTAGACCTAGGATGTCCATGCCTGGTGGGGTGGCACCTCCTGGCTCTGACGCACCTGCTCCTTTCTCCAGACTTACTCAGGGCTCTTCTGTGTGACTGTCAACCCCTACAAGTGGTTGCCCGTCTACAATGCCGAGGTGGTGGCTGCTTACCGGGGAAAGAAGCGGAGTGAAGCTCCACCCCACATCTTCTCCATCTCTGACAACGCCTACCAAAACATGCTGACAGGTAAGGATGTCCTGTGAGGACCTCAAACTAGAAGACCCCACTCCAAAAAATGGCTCCTGACTTAGAACTGGTTCTCACCCGGGAGGATGGAGAACCTCAGCCTCAACCCCAAGACCCCAAGTATGTTTCCCAACTTCATCCCACCTGACTCCTCTCTTTTCTTGGCAGATCGAGAGAACCAGTCCATCCTCATCACGTAAGGCCCTGCTTTGCCCAGCCCTGCCCCATAGCAGTTTGCTGGGATGAAGGACCCACTAGGATGTTATCCAATATCTCACTGTTGCCCCCCCAGCGGAGAATCCGGGGCGGGGAAGACAGTCAACACCAAGAGGGTCATCCAATACTTTGCCAGCATTGCTGCCATTGGCGACCGCAAGAAGGAGGTGACCAATAGCAGCAAGGTGAGTCCCTCAGTCCATGTACCCTTGGCAGAGAGTGTATCCCAGTGATATCCACACCCAGCATTGTCCCATCCCATCCAGGGCACCCTGGAGGACCAGATCATCCAGGCCAACCCTGCCTTGGAGGCCTTCGGCAATGCCAAGACCCTCCGCAATGACAACTCATCCCGATTTGTGAGTGATGGGGGTGGGTTCTATGAGGAAGGGTCTGTGGGGCAGGTGTGGGATCTGCTGTATGAAGGCAGCTCCACCTCCTGCCACTGCTTTTCCTAGGGGAAGTTCATCCGAATCCATTTCGGGGCCACTGGGAAGTTGGCATCAGCTGACATTGAGACCTGTAAGTGGGTTGAGAGCCCAGTGAGAGGATGTCTTGTAGTCCATTATCCATCCATCCATGGACTTATCGATCCATGGAATTATTCACCCATCCTAGGACTCATCCATGTATGGACTCCTCCATCCACCCATTAACTTCATCCATCCACTCAGGAACTCCATTCATCCATACATATTTCCCTTCCACCCTCCATCCAGTCACCTCTACATCTCCATGTCCTTATCCCACCATGGACCTGACCCTCCATCTCCAATTCTTTGTCCCTCCATCTCCTTGTGTCTACCTCCCCTCCTCCTTGCCTGCCTCCTCTTCACCCATGTCCATCCCTTCATCTGTCTTCATGGTTGATGGATCCATCGGCTCATCCCACTGTCCATCTGACCTTCCATTTTCCTCTCTTCTTTCCTCCATCTCCTCATCCCACCATCCAGATACCCCTCCTTTTCCATCTCCTTATCCTACCATACATCTCCCCATATCCTAATCCATCTCCTCACTCCACCTTCCATCTTCCTTCTCTCTATACCCACCTCAGACCTCCTGGAGAAATCTCGTGTCATTTTCCAGCTGAAGGCTGAGAGGAACTACCACATCTTTTACCAGATCCTCTCCAACAAGAAGCCAGAGCTGCTGGGTGAGTAGGATGCTTGGCCTTGAATCTTCTACTTCCTCTCCTCCAATTCTCTGCTCCTTCCTGGGGCGATTGAGGATGATTTGGGGCTGTTTAGCCAGTGCAAATGCTCAGGTTTTCTCTCTGTCCTGGGCCCATGGAACAGAGATGCTTCTCATCACGAACAACCCCTATGACTACAGTTATGTCTCCCAAGGAGAGGTGACTGTGGCCTCCATTGATGACTCTGAAGAGCTGTTGGCAACCGATGTAAGTGATGGGGTGGGCAGGTGGACATCCCCATGATGAATTGAAGGTGAAGTGCCCGGTGGATGGTTGAGATAGAAGATGGATGGGTGCAGTAGAGGAGGAACATAGGGATGAGAGGTAGAGGATAGGAAGGGTGGAAGATGGTGGAGTGGGATGATGTGGGGTGAGGGATAGAAGGTAGGACAAGAGGCAGGGGATGGAGGTAAAAACAGTGGGGGAGTACTTAGGTGGACAGATGTGCCCATGGGTGAACAAGACCTCAAACAAATGGATGAGTCTATGGATGCATGGATGGAGTTAATGGTGAATGGATGAATCCATGGATTGCTGAATCCATAATTGGATGAGTAGATGGATGGATGGATCCATGGTTAGAAGAGTCCATGGATAGGTAAATGGATGGATGTAGTCCTCAAATGGATGGATGGATCCATGGATGAATGGACAGATAGATCCACGGATATATGAGTCCTCAGGTGGATGGATAGATGGGTGAATCCATAAAGGGTGAGTCCATGGGTGAATGAGTCTGCAGATGGATGGAGGAGTTGATGAGCTGGAAGGGCAGAGATGCACAAATAGTGGCCAGCAGAGAGCCATGACCACAGCTGGTGGCAAGGCCCTCTCCCACCCCCCTCCACCTATCACCCAGAGCGCTTTTGATGTCCTGGGCTTCACGGCTGAGGAGAAGGCTGGTGTCTACAAGCTGACAGGAGCCATCATGCACTTTGGCAACATGAAGTTCAAGCAGAAACAACGGGAAGAGCAGGCAGAACCAGACGGTACTGAAGGTGAGTGGATACGGGATGACATAGGTCTTGGGGTCACCAGGTTAGGTGGAATCTGACAGCATGTCTTTTCTTGATGCTCTGCAGATGCTGACAAGTCAGCCTACTTGATGGGGCTGAACTCAGCTGATCTTCTCAAGGGGTTGTGTCACCCTCGGGTGAAGGTGGGCAATGAATATGTCACCAAGGGGCAGAATGTCCAGCAGGTGTACTACTCCATTGGGGCCTTGGCCAAGGCTGTATATGAGAAGATGTTCAACTGGATGGTGGTGAGGATCAACAACTCCCTGGACACCAAGCAGCCAAGGCAGTACTTCATCGGTGTGCTAGACATCGCTGGATTTGAGATCTTTGATGTGAGGACTAAGATAGTGGCAGGGTATTTGTCCTCTTAGGGTTCGGTTAGCCCTCTTGGGTGTTAAGTTGACTATTTTGATACTACTGGGCATTCTGTTGACCCCGTTGGAGCTCAAGTTCACCGATGGATCTCATTTGGCATTCTGTTGACCCTGTTGGGTGTTGAGTTGATCCAGTTAACCCCATCTCCTCTCTCCTACCCCAGTTCAACAGCTTTGAGCAGCTCTGCATCAACTTCACCAACGAGAAGCTGCAGCAATTTTTCAACCATCACATGTTTGTGCTGGAGCAGGAGGAATACAAGAAGGAGGGCATTGAGTGGGAGTTCATTGACTTTGGCATGGATCTCCAGGCCTGCATTGATCTCATTGAGAAGGTACCACCTCCTTCAGGGTCTCATGGGGGCTGAAGGGACTTTGGGGGAAGGGCCTTTTAGTTGGAGCCTGCCAGGGGCTCCAAAGTTGGTCAGATGGGTTGTACTTTGTGTCCTCCACCACCACTTTCCTTCATAGCCCATGGGAATCATGTCCATCCTGGAGGAGGAGTGTATGTTTCCCAAAGCCTCGGACATGACCTTCAAGGCCAAGCTCTTTGATAATCACCTGGGCAAGTCGGCCAACTTTGGGAAGCCACGCAATGTCAAGGGGAAGCCAGAGGCCCATTTCTCTCTTGTCCACTATGCTGGCACAGTGGACTACAACATCATCGGGTGGCTGGAGAAGAACAAGGACCCCCTCAATGAGACAGTGGTGGGGCTCTACCAGAAATCAGCCCTGAAGCTCTTGGCCAACCTCTTCTCCAACTACTCTGGGGCAGATGCTGGTGGGTGAATGGATGATGGGGTGATGGAGGGATGAGTTGATGGAGAGGACTACTGTCCACTAGTCACCCTCTTTCTTGTGTTACTCTACCACTCTTCTCTCCAGGTGGTGATGGAGGAAAGGGCAAAGGAGCCAAGAAGAAAGGTTCCTCCTTCCAGACAGTCTCAGCCCTGCATCGGGTGAGGGACTTACATAGTGAACCCAGTGTGGGGCAGTGGGATGACAACCTCCTGAGTGGTGGAACACCCCTTCAGTCACACAGACCTTCTCTTGCTCTCTCATTAGTCAGCTTCTTCCCTCCTCCCTCCCTCAACAGGAGAACCTCAACAAGCTGATGGCCAACCTCAAGACCACCCACCCTCACTTTGTCCGCTGCATTATCCCCAATGAGCGGAAGGAGCCAGGTGAGCGAAGGGCAGGGCTGAGGGCAGGGAAAACAGTGGTAGATGTGGCTTGTGGCTGACACCACCTCTCTAACCCACTGCCAGGTGTGATGGACAATCCCCTGGTAATGCATCAGCTGCGCTGCAACGGGGTGCTAGAGGGCATCCGCATCTGCCGCAAGGGCTTCCCCAACCGCATCCTCTACGGGGACTTCCGCCAGCGGTAGGCACAGAGATATGAGGAGGTGGTGGACAAGCTGACTGGGGCTGACCTCGGGGTTTTCATGTCCTCTCTGGTCACCAGGTACCGCATCCTGAACCCTGCTGCCATCCCTGAGGGGCAATTCATTGACAGCCGCAAGGGCGCTGAGAAGCTCCTGGGATCCCTTGATATTGACCACAACCAGTACAAATTTGGACACACCAAGGTAAGGGCACATGGTGTCTCCATGTTCCTACCACCCGTGGGGTCATGTGCACCCCATGGTCTCACCACTGATGTGTCCACCTGCCTATCTGCCCCACCATCCATCCCTTCATTCCCCCAACAACCCATCAACCCATCCATCTGCCCACAAACCCTTCCCAACCCATTCACTCTCTCACTTGCCTCCTTCCTCCCTCAGGTCTTCTTCAAGGCTGGGCTGCTGGGACTTCTGGAGGAGATGCGGGATGAGCGCCTCTCCCGCATCATCACCCGCATCCAGGCTCAGGCCCGAGGGCAGCTCATGCGTATTGAGTTCAAGAAGATCCTGGAGCGCCGGTGAGAGGGGAAGGGTCTGTCTCCTTGAGAAGGGATGTCTGGTGGGTCACCAGGTTTCTGGTGTAGTGGCATGTGTCGCCATTCTAGGGACTCACTGCTGGTGATCCAGTGGAACATCAGGGCCTTCATGGGGGTGAAGAACTGGCCTTGGATGAAGCTCTACTTCAAGATCAAGCCCTTGTTGAAGAGTGCTGAGACAGAGAAGGAGATGCAGGTGGGAGGAGGTGATGAGGCGGGCAGTGTGGGATCCAAAATGGGTTGAGTGGGGTTGATGGATGGAGGTGATTGGATGTGGCTACTGGTGTCCTGGGCTTTGCTTTAGAACATGAAGGAAGAGTTTGGGCGGCTGAAGGAGGCCCTGGAGAAGTCGGAGACGCGGCGCAAAGAGCTGGAGGAGAAGATGGTCTCCATGCTGCAGGAGAAGAATGACCTTCAGCTCCAAGTGCAGGCCGTAAGTGAGACTGCCCCAAAAAAACCATGTCAGGGGGGTGACCAGCAGTCCTCCAGTGCCACTCTACTTCATCTACCACTCTAATACAGGAGCAGGACAACCTCAATGATGCTGAGGAGCGCTGTGACCAGCTGATCAAGAACAAGATCCAGCTAGAGGCCAAGGTGAAGGAGCTGACAGAGCGACTGGAGGATGAGGAAGAGATGAACGCAGAGCTGACAGCTAGGAAGAGGAAGCTGGAGGATGAGTGTTCGGAGTTGAAAAAGGATATTGATGATCTAGAGCTGACTCTGGCCAAGGTAGAGAAGGAGAAACATGCCACTGAGAACAAGGTGAGGATGGAGAGACGCCTTGACTTTAAGTTGTGGGGATTTGGATCAGCACAATGTGGTTGTGTTGGGTTGAGGAGATCCAAGGCTAGTTGATCTGGGCTACATGAAGACTCTACATCCTTTGGGTTCTCTACAACTACAATGGCCTCATTGGCCGAGGACAACAGCAGTGTCACCCAGCTTTGTCCTACCTCTGTTACTAAGCTGGAGGCTTAGTGTTTCTCCTCCTTCAGGTCAAGAACCTCACAGAGGAGATGGCTGGGCTGGATGAAACTATTGCAAAGCTAACGAAGGAAAAGAAGGCCCTGCAAGAATCTCACCAGCAAGCACTAGATGACCTACAGGCAGAGGAAGACAAGGTCAACACCTTGACAAAGGCCAAAGTCAAGATGGAACAGCAAGTGGATGACGTGAGTGTGGTCTGGTCCTACCATGAGTAGTGCTAATGAGCTTTCTGGGACAGATATGATGGAAACCTGAGATTTCCCTCCATTTCCATGTTTCGATACAGCTTGAAGGCTCCCTGGAACAGGAGAAGAAGGTCCGGATGGACCTGGAACGGGCTAAAAGGAAGCTGGAAGGCGACTTGAAGCTGACCCAGGAGAATATCATGGACCTGGAGAATGACAAGCAACAGCTGGAGGAGAAGCTCAAGAAGTAAAGATGGACCTCCTTCCCCAGTTTAAACTCGGGGGCAAGGGCAGGGACCTCACTGCTAACTGCTTTCATTTGCAGGAAAGAGTTTGAGATCAATCAGCAGAACAGCAAGGTTGAGGATGAGCAGGCTCTGGCTCTGCAGCTCCAGAAGAAGCTGAAAGAGCTGCAGGTAGGGGATCTATTCTCTGCTTATTTGGGCTGGACTGGAGAGCCTCCAGCTGGTTGGGTTGAGGTGAAGAGTCTCTATCTGGTTAGGCTGAGTTTAGGAGTTTCCAGTTGGTTGACAAATATTCAGATGTCTGGCATGAGCTGAAGAGTTTTCAGCTTATTGGGGTGAGTTGGGTTGAAAAATCTCAGGCTCAATTGGTTGAGTTGAGTGGAGGAGTTGGGTGGAGACAAGTCGGCTGACAGCAGCTCCATCTCTGGAGCACAGGCACGAATTGAGGAGCTGGAGGAGGAGCTGGAAGCAGAGCGGACAGGCAGAGCCAAGGTGGAGAAGCTGCGCTCAGACCTGTCACGGGAGCTGGAGGAGATCAGCGAGCGGCTGGAGGAGGCGGGTGGTGCCACTTCAGTGCAGATTGAGCTCAACAAGAAGCGGGAGGCAGAGTTCCAGAAGATGCGGCGGGATCTAGAAGAGGCCACGCTGCAGCATGAGGCCACGGCTGCTGCGCTGCGCAAGAAGCACGCTGACAGCGTGGCCGAGCTCAGTGAGCAGATTGACAACTTACAGCGTGTCAAGCAGAAGCTGGAGAAGGAGAAAAGTGAGCTCAAGCTGGAGCTGGATGACCTCAGCTCCAACATGGAACAACTGATAAAGGCCAAGGTAGAAGGAGATGAAGGTGGACACCTTATCTTCACCACAGGCATCATTCTGCTGCTTCATTCCTTCTCTCCATACTTTCCTCCTCCAAGGTGGGCATGGAGAAGATCTCTCGCACCATGGAGGACCAGGCAGCTGAACACCGGGCCAAGCTGGAGGAGACACAGCGAGTCCTCAATGACACCAGCACCCAACGGGCCAAGCTCCAGACTGAGAATGGTGCGAACCCTGACCCACCATACCCTTCACCCCACATCCTCAGCCCCTGCCCCACATCTTCAATCCCTGCCACACCCTTGAAAACCTGCCCTACCTCTGCAGGAGAGCTGTCCCGCCAGCTGGAGGAAAAGGAGGCCCTTGTCTCTCAATTAACTAGGGGCAAGCAGTCATACACCCAGCAGCTGGAGGACTTGAAGAGGCAGCTGGAGGAGGAGATGAAGGTGAGGTTTGTGGGATGGCTAATAGGGTCTCCAGGAGGGCCACAAGACAAGGTGTCCTTCACCCTCATGGTGGTAGCAGCAAATGGAAGTCAAATTCAGGCCAGTTCAGTGAGGTAGTTGCATCTAAGAGTGGTTGAGTTGGGTTGCATTGGTCTAACAGCTGAGGGGTTGGGCTGAGCAGGTCAGTTCTGAAGCAGATGGGTTGGTCTATGGGCGGCACTGCATGAGGGGAAGTCAAACTGGGCCAGACTAGAGATACCCATCTTTAGATCACTCTGGGTCTAGATGTGCTGAATTTGGTTGGGATGATCTAGAGGAGGTTTGGCTGAGAAATAACAGTGCTTACTGAGTTTGAGGACCTACACATAGGTCAAGTTCACCTACTCCTTGCGTCTCCCTCCCAGGCCAAGAATGCACTGGCCCATGCCCTCCAGTCAGCCCGGCATGACTGCGACCTTCTCAGGGAGCAGTATGAGGAGGAGACAGAGGCCAAGGCTGAGCTCCAGCGCTCGCTCTCCAAGGCCAATTCTGAGGTGGCACAGTGGAGGACCAAGTATGAGACAGATGCGATCCAGCGCACTGAGGAACTGGAGGAGGCCAAGTGAGTCATCTCTCCATGAAGGGAGCTTCTATGGGGCAGGGAAGAGTGCACACCCGTCCACTGTAGAAAAATCTGGAGAAGGTATAGGGACCTGGAGATGGTAGAAATTCAGCCTCAGCCAATGAATAGGTAGAATAAGGTTTGAGTTGGCCCACTTGGTTCATGGGTCATCATAGCCAGGTTTTCTCCCATGGCAGGAAGAAGCTGGCCCAGCGGCTGCAGGAGGCTGAGGAGGCAGTGGAGGCAGTCAATGCCAAGTGTTCCTCCCTGGAGAAGACCAAACATCGGCTGCAAAATGAAATTGAGGACCTGATGGCAGATGTAGAGCGGTCAAATGCAGCAGCTGCTGCATTGGACAAGAAACAGAGAAACTTTGATAAGGTAGGAGACACAGTGGTGAGACAGGAGCAGAAGGGAGACATGAGGACAGATGGTGACCCCTTGCTTTCCTCCAGATCTTGTCTGAGTGGAAGCAGAAGTTTGAAGAGTCACAGATGGAGCTGGAGGCATCACAGAAAGAGGCCAGGTCCCTCAGCACCGAGCTCTTCAAGCTGAAGAATGCCTATGAGGAGTCACTTGAGCACCTGGAGACCTTCAAAAGGGAGAACAAGAACCTCCAAGGTGAGACCATGGTACTCCCCCTGCCCACCTTGTTCTCCACAAGTTTTCACCAAGTCTGATGGGATCTTATCCGAGCAGAGGAGATCTCGGACCTGACGGAGCAGCTAGGTGGCAGCCAGAAGACCATCCACGAACTGGAGAAGGTCCGGAAGCAGCTGGATGCCGAGAAACTGGAACTCCAAGCTGCACTGGAGGAGGCTGAGGTGAGCCAAATCTCATCCCCATGAGTCCCTAATTTGTCCTAGTGTTCTCTGGGGCCCTCTAATTTCTCTCTGTCTCCACCAGGCCTCTCTGGAGCATGAGGAGGGAAAGATCCTGAGGGCCCAACTGGAGTTCAACCAGGTCAAGGCAGACTATGAGCGCAAGCTGGCCGAGAAGGATGAGGAGATGGAGCAGGCCAAGCGCAACCACCTGCGGGTGGTGGACTCACTGCAGACCTCGCTGGATGCTGAGACCCGGAGCCGCAATGAGGCCCTGAGGCTGAAGAAGAAGATGGAGGGTGACCTCAATGAGATGGAGATTCAGCTCAGCCATGCCAACCGTGTGGCTGCTGAAGCTCAGTCCCACCTGAAAGGAGCCCAGGCTCACCTCAAGGTGGGATCACCCACCTATAAGGAAGTCTTCGTAGCCCCCTTAGCTGCTGGCTGATTTCCATTCTATTTGTCCCAACAGGACACCCAGCTGCAGCTGGATGATGTGGTAAGAGCCAATGAAGACCTGAAGGAGAATATCGCCATCGTGGAGAGGAGAAACAACCTCCTCCAGTCGGAGCTGGAGGAGATGCAGGCAGTGGTGGAGCAGACTGAGAGGGCCCGCAAGTTGGCCGAGCAGGAGCTGATTGAGGCCAGCGAGAGGGTCCAGCTTCTCCACTCACAGGTGAGACCTCACATACCTTCAAGGAGAGAGGTTACTTCCATCCATGGGCGTAAGCTTCTACGGGGTTGAGTTACCAAGATCTCCAGATCCTTTAAGGTTGCAGAGTTGTCAGGGAATAGGAGAGCATCAAGTACTGGGGTGTTGAAGAAGGATGGGTCAGTAGTTCAAGAGACACCTCCTGAGATCCTCTCCTCTAACTGCAGAACACCAGCCTCATCAACCAGAAGAAGAAGATGGAGGCCGACATCTCCCAGCTGCAGACAGAGGTGGAAGAGGCCATCCAGGAGTGCAGGAATGCTGAGGAGAAGGCCAAGAAAGCCATCACTGATGTGAGTACCATGGTGGGACCTCCATCTAGGACACCTTCCACTGGAGGGTGATGGAGGGCAAGCTCTGGTCCTCCTTCCCTGCTTGCTTCTCTCCTTGGGCAGGCGGCCATGATGGCAGAGGAGCTGAAGAAGGAGCAGGACACCAGTGCCCATCTGGAGCGGATGAAGAAGAACATGGAGCAGACCATCAAGGACCTGCAGATGAGGTTGGATGAGGCTGAGCAGTTGGCCCTCAAAGGGGGCAAGAAGCAGCTGCAGAAGCTGGAGGCTCGTGTGCGGGAGCTGGAGAATGAGCTGGAGGCTGAGCAGAAGCGCAATGCTGAAAGCATTAAGGGTCTCCGCAAGTCTGAGCGTCGTGTCAAGGAGCTCAGCTACCAGGTGGAGCTCCTGGGCTGGCCCAGGTCAATTCTTGCCCCTTGGCCACAGGGCCTCATATCTCATGCTGTACATGAGCTAGAAATTGCTGACCTGCTAGCCAGAGACACAGACTGTCTAAATTCGATACTAGACTACCCACCATGTGTATGTCTGATGCTGTAATAGGGCCCAGAACATGGTCTGGGCCATCAGATGGCCAGGTCACCTCTCGGTGTCCCAGCATCCATGGGATGGCTGCATGATCCAGAACCTCAGGTGGGACCCCATCAGGGGTGAGAAGACATCCCACCTCCTTTTCCCATAGCTAAGGCCACCCACAGATCTAGAGAGGCTCCACTTCCCAAAAACATAATTGACTCTCTCCTGACCCTTGTAGCTTGGGTGGTGATTCCAAGTGCAGGTAGGGTCAGGTCCTGATCCACTTGTGTCTCACCCTACAGACGGAGGAGGACCGAAAAAATATGGTCCGGCTCCAAGACCTCGTGGACAAGCTCCAGCTGAAGGTCAAAGCCTACAAGCGACAGGCAGAGGAGGCGGTGAGCATTAGGCAGGCAGCCATGGGACCAACCCCCAGCAGGGGACTTTGTTGGTTTAGGATGTGGGGAGTAGCAGATGACCTTGAGATGAGATCGTCAAAGGGTGAGGAAGGTGGGTTGGTGGTGGGATTGAGAGATGATGGTTGGATTTAGGAAGGAAGGAAGGACGGATGACTTGAGTGGATGGAATGAAGGACAGATGGCTTGAAGTTTATGTGGGTGGAAGATTGGATGGATGGATGGATGGATGGATGGATGGATGGATGGATGGATGATTGAGTAGGTGGTTGGGTGGTTTGAAAATGGCATGCTTGAAGAAACAGGTGTTTCTTGGAGCAATAAAATAGTCAGATCTATGGAGAGCTGGCAGGGTGGCAGGAGAGCAGACAGAGCTGTGTGGGAGCCTCACTGGTGTCCCTGCCCCCTCAGGAGGAACAGGCCAACACCAACCTGGCCAAGTTCCGCAAGGCGCAGCACGAGCTGGATGAGGCAGAGGAGCGTGCCGACATCGCCGAGTCCCAGGTCAACAAGCTGCGGGCCAAGAGCCGCGACATTGGAGCCAAGGTGGGACTTTCCCCTGCCCACAGGTGCCTCATGGGGCACTCCATGGCTGCCCCACAGCAGCCCCTTTTTCTTGTTCTCCATCAGAAGGGACTCAACGAAGAGTGAGGATCTGGATCCCCAAGTATCCTACCTGAACTCGCAGCTGTCCCATTTAGACTTCCAAGTGCCCAACTCCCCCTAGCCCCCCAAGCTTGGAAACCCAATAAAAAGCATTGAGCAGCAGCTGTTTTTGTGCGGTTGGATTTGTGTTGGAAGGGTGGGGTTACCCCATTGTATGGCGCCTGTAATATGGATGGAGCCCATACAAGTTTCTAGTAAATCTGAAATTTATGAAGAAATTTATGGGATGTGGAAAAAGGGACAGACCACACGGGAGTATTACAGAAGCATTGTCAGAGTATTCAGGGATGCAGCGAGGAAGGCCAAAGTCATCTTGGAATTGAACCTGGCAAGGGATAACACAGACAACAAGAAGGGCTTCTACAGGTATATCAGCAGCAAAAGGAAGATTAGGGAAAATATGAGGCCACTGCTGAATCAGATGAGAGAGCATCTCTGTGGAGAAGGACCTGGGAGTCTTGGTGGATGAAAAGTTGACTATGAGCTAGCAGTGTGTCCTTGGGGCCAGGAGGCACAATAGTGTCCTGAGTGCATCGGGAAGTGTGTGACCAGCAGGTCGAAGGAGATGATCCTGCCCCTCTATTCGGTCATAGTGAGGCCACATTTGCTGTGGTTCCAGTTCTGGGCTCCTCAGCTCAAGAAAGACACGGAGTTACTGGAGAAGGTCCAGGAGGCTACAAAGATGATCTGGGATCTGGAGCATCTCTCCAGTTAAAGAGACTGTGGGAGCTGGGCCTAAGTCTAGAGAAAACTCAGAGGGGATCTGATCAATGCATCTCAAAGGTGGGTGTCCAGAGGATGGTGCCAGACTTTTCAGTGGTGTCCAGAGACAGGACAAGAAGCAATGGACATAAGCTAAAACAAGGAGTTCCACCTCAACGTGAGGAAGAACTTTACATTGAGGGTGGCAGAGCACAGGAACAGGCTGCCCAGGGAAATTGTGGAGTCTCACTGTCTGCAGACATTCAAAACCCAACTGGACACGTTCCTGTGTAAATTCTCTAGGTGATCCTGCCTTGGCAGGGGGGGTTGGACTGGATGACCTTCTGAGGTTCCTTCCAACCCTAAAAATTTTGTGGATTGCCAACCCATGTGGACCTGGTGCACCCCACAGGATGTTGCAGCCTGCTCCACAGTGCAATATGATTTCACCCATGGGGTGTACCTTGACCTCAAACTGCCTCACAGGGTATCTCAACCTGCCTCACACCAATCCATGTCTGTGTGTGCGAAGAGATGTGCTTGGGGGCACATACAGGACTGGGGAGGGACAGCCCCCAGGAGGTGGGGGGCAGCATATGGTACCTCCATATGTGGCACAGAGCCTGGGAGAGCCCTTCAGGGATCTTGTGGTTCCAGAGCTTGCAGCTTATGCTGCTTCTGGCCTCAGTGTTCCCCTAGCCACCAACTGCTCTGTCCCACTACCCACCATGTTCCATTTCCCCACACGTCCCACTGTCCTTCTGTCCCAAATGCTTTCATCTGTCTGGCCTCTCCACTGGGGAGAGTTCCACCACCCCTTGGCCCAACAGCCCTGTCTCCTCCAAATTGTTATCCTCCATTTCTCACTGTCCCTCCATCTCCTCCATGGGCCATCGTTCCACCATATCCCACCATTCCTATATGTTCTCTACCACTCCATTTCCTCTACATCCCTACATATCCCACAATCGCCATGTCCCACTATCTGTCCATCCTCTCCACATCCCAACATCTTCATAACTCATCATCCCCCCATTCCACCACCGCTCTGGCTCTCCATCTCCTCTATCTCTCACTATACTCTCCATGTTCCATCACTGCACCATTTTCTTTACGTCCCTCCATCCCTCCACGTTCTCCCACTATATCCCATCATCCCACCATCCCACGGTATCCCGTCATCCTTCCATGTTCTCCAGGTCCCAGACATGGAAAGATGAAGAAGCAGCATTAGTGGATAAAGTGGCTTGCCAGCTGCAGGAATACAAAGAAAATCTCAGAAGAGAGTATTTCAAGGACCCAAAAGGCTATCAGCAGGCTTTCAGTATATAGACCGGCCATAAGGCAAAAGTTAAATAGTACAGAATGGTGAATGCCATGGAATAAAGGATGGATTTTGTCCTCGTTTCAGCTGGGATGGAGTTTCCCAGCAGGGGCAAGGTCCGGGCGAGCGGTCAAAATGGGAGAGCGTCCTCCCCTCTTTGGGAGGAAGGTATCCCGGCACGGCTCCCGCCGCTTCCCGAGGCGGGGGCCCGCCGGGAGCTGCCCCCACTCCGCTGTGCGCCCCTGCTGATGCTGGCGGTGGTGAGAAATACGCCAAGGTTCAAGCCCCGCAAAAGAAAGGAAAGAGGGAGGGAGGCACCGTGGGCCGGGCTGTCCCGCTCCGCCCCCGACGGGGTCCGGCTCCGCCCGCGTCTCCCCTTCGGGCCCCGTCCCGCCCGTTTCCCGGGGATTGCGGGTCACCCCTCGGGGAACAGCCCTTCTGTCTCTGAGCTGCAGCCACGGCCGCAGCGGGGACCCCGAGCATCGTCAGCGGGAGAGCGCCGGGGGACGGACCCGCCCGGGAGGCGGCAGCGGGCGCCGGCTGCTGCCTCTGCGTCCCTGACCCCGGGGAGAGGCAGCGCTTTGGCTTGTTTCTTGGGGTTGAGTTTGGGCACAGACAGCGAGTGTGTGTGTGCCAGGAGCTGCTCAGCGAGCCGCTGCCTGGAAGTGGTGTCCTTACACCGACGGAACGACATCAGCCGCAGCTGCAGTCGCTCCCGTAAGTGCCTCTGCATCTTTCATGGCACAGTACCTTGTACTGGCTTTTTCTTGTTTATCTGCCGTCCATGTTCCCATTTTGAAGCATTTGTTTATATTTTCTTTTGCTTACTAGAAATTGAAAAAAGTGATTTATGGAGAGGTAGGGTGTTTGGTGTTGTTTTTTATAAATTTTTTTTATTTGGGGATCGGGTTTGGTTGTTTTACAAATAAAAACCTTCCAATGGACAGTTGCTATCTTTGCTTTTAGTTAGTGCATGTGAAGGAAAGGAGATCAAAGGCTGAAGTGTCTTCTGCTGTCTCGTGTGCCTCTCATTGCTTTTGATGCATCCTTGGAAATAGTTTTCTCAATGAACACGATCCTCTGTATGAGAACACTCTCTGCGAAAACTTGAATGCTGTCTTAGAAATGAAACAAAAGTGTTTTGCATCTGATTCTCTAACAATTGCTTGTGCTATATCGTCCAGAATGAGCAAGCCTGGTCTTTTGTCTTCACAATGAAATGTAGCACCTCGTTCATGTTCCAGGTGGGCTCAATTTGTTAAGTTGCCTGAAAAAGGGATGCTAGCAGTTAACTTTTACCATAAATATTTTCTTTTCCATTATTGCAGGACAGCAGTACCCCATGCCACTGAAACAACCAGAGAAGAGCCCACTTCCCTCCCAGATTCTGGGTCTCAGTGACTTTTCAAGAGCTCCCCATGAAGTGCCACTGTCTGGGTGCCACAGGAAGTGGATCAAAGAGACTGATTCAGCCTACGTGAGGCTGGCAAAGCAAGGAGGCCGACCTGGTGAGCACCTGTCTTGATTCTTTGGTTTTCCTTTTGGCTTTGGCTTTGGCTTTGCTTGAGTGCAGTGTAAAATGCTCGTAGATGTTACTTTTGAAATAAACTCATGGAAAAAATGAGGGAATTAATTTCTTCCTGACAAAACAGCAATGTGAAAACAAAGGTAGTGCTTTTGCAACTAGATAAGAAGTCAGAAAAGTACTGGCTTTTTTCTTTTTCCCTCCAGACCTACTGAAGCACTACACCCCTGTGGTAATGAAGTCCCCTCCAGCAGCATATACTGCACCTGACTGGTACTCACACTGTGCCAATCCCGCAGGGACTGAGAAGCCACGGTGAGATTGCTGAGGCCCAACACGTCTTGGCCTCTCTCTTCACCTATTAACATATCTGAGTGCTTCTGTACTAAAGTGCAGGATTTGTATACCTTGTACAAACAAGCATTAAATCTTTGCCTGCAGGAGCTGTGTTTCCTCTCTGCCAGATTATATGGTTCACAGAGAGTTTATGGCTGATGACCATCACGGTAACAGTTATGAGACAAGAAGAGGGCCTTTTGATTTTGATACAAAAAGTGTTTGGCAGCGGGAAGCTGAGGACAAAGAAAATACAGAGAAAAAGAAGGTAGGATGGAGAGGCACTCTGTGATGATGCTTTGTAGAGCTTGTGAACACATCTCTGTTGCTTCTTATAGGAGGGAAGCTGTAATTCATGTGAGTTTCTGTATTCCAGAATCAATATTTATATTGCAGTTAGAGAACAAGAAGAAAGCCATGTTTTCTTAAGTACCGCAGGTATAGTGTTATAACTGCAGAAATGCAGTTTCTCACCACATTATATACTATATATAGTACATATACTTCAGTATAAATAAAAAGCAGTAGTTAGTTTCTATCTTTGTATGTTTTATTTCCCCTGCAATTCATTCTTGGTGAAGAGACATCTTGTTTAGTAATCTTGGGTGAGGAAGAAAGAAGATAAGAACATAAGACTATTCTGAAAAAGGAGTTTAGTTTAGTTTGAAATGCAAGGGAGTTCCCAAAGATACTGTGCTAACTGTCTTTGAATGAAAGAGGTATCCAAGACAAAGTAAGTATAGCACAAGCTATGCCCCAAACAAACCTTTCTGTACTGACATTGGTATTTTGTCGTGGAGACCTCTCTGCTATCTTCCTTCTTTCATCCTCCCTGCCCCTGCCCAATTTAGATGCTGAAGCCTTACGATTTTAAAATATCCTCTGTAATCTCAGTTGCCACATTTACATAGGCCTTTGGGATATACATGGAAAGGCATTAGATATGCTTGAACACTAATGCCTCCCTTCTTGAACAGAAGGGCAGGTGTTGGACATTTTAGGAAAAAAAGTCTTCAGCCTTTGCTGAGATGAATAACTAGTGCAAATTCAGAATGATGTCTTGTGTAGATGGGAACACCTCATTACTGAATAGGCTCGGGAGTGTTTACTGGGTCTGTGGCAACAGGCAAACAAGCAACATAAGTTTAAAGTGTAATTTGCCTGATGCTTGTAGGTGAAGCTTCTTTTTTTCTCAATCATAGATTTAAGGCACTGAAGATAAAAACTTGACTTGCTGCAGTGCCTCTTAAAGGAATTAAACTAGGACAGAGAGGAAGTGCTGTTCCTCACTCCCTTACTTAAGAACCAGTTATGTTCAGTGCTCTAAGAGTCAAACTTAATTTTGATAACAGTAATTCAAGCCCATGTGCTGACTTGTGAAGTGAAACTGAGGTTCATTTCAGTTTTGGTGGAGTTTGGTTGAGACTCAGTTTCATTCAGTCATGTGTCTGAAAGTTTCCTGTGCTCCCAGTTTCATTCAGTCATGTGCTTTATTTAGGATTAAATGCAAAGTGAATATATGTTATATAGTCAGCTCAGATTGCAAATATGCCGAGGCCCTCATATCTAATTTACACTATTCTCCTGGAAGCTGAAGTTAAGTTTTGCCTAAGGTTCTAAATCTAGCAAGTCTTTTTCTGTAAGATTAGGTGCCTGTGAAGACAGATTCTGCATTGCTACATTTAGCTCTCCCTCCACGCCACCAACTCTCATTTGGCTGTGCTTCACAATATCTTTGTTGTCCATGGAAAAGCGTATCATGTGTCTTGAAATGTCACATGGTGCTTCTTTCACAGTTACATCTTGAATATCCTCTTTTGGGAAGTTTCTATCCCATGCTCTTAGAGTACTTCCCAAAGAGTCTTCCAAGTGAGACAATGGAACTAGCCCTACCAAAGAGTCTCAATTTTAGTTTTTCACCATACATCTTGTATGTTGAAAGGTAAGAATAATGTATTCCAAAACACTACAGGCAAATTTCTAAGGAATATTCAATTTATTTATTTCACTACATGATGACACTGCAGCAGCAAACTACCTCAAGTATTTCTGGTAGTATGAGACTGAATGTATCGAAAATATTTTTCAGTTTAGTGTGACTAAGCAGTTATTCAGAAGACACATGCATGATGCAATTGTGAAGTTAAATCCCAAAGGGCTCGCTTAGGAGCAAGTGCAAAACCATTTAACCTCTAAGGGTACCTCTTCTGCTCGGTTCGGAAAACACTGTTCCCAAGTGGGCCCGTGCTCTGAAGGTTTAAGCCTTTATGCTGCTTTGTTCTGAAGTATTAAAATCTCTACTGTTCCTTATGGTTATTGCTGTGTAGAGGAGGACTGGAGATCTGGGGGACCATTACATGGGAATTTTGCAAATCAGCGAAGAGTATTAGCGCATGAAGGATTTAGCCTTTGTGCTCATGGCAAAGTAATGGACTTCTGGCCCCGGGAGAAGCAGCCCATGGAAATCTCACAAGGCTTAATAAGACCAAGTGCAAGGTGCTGCACCTGTGCTGGGACAACCCCTGGTACCAACCCAGGCAGAATTGGGATTGTTCCTCCAGGAGAAGAGAAAGCTTTGGGGAGACCTAATTATGACATTCTAGTACCTGAAGGGACCCTGCAAGAGAGATAGAGAGGGACTTTTTACAAGGGCATGTATTGACAGGACAAGGGGAATGGATTCAAACTCAAAGAGAGTAGGGTTAGATGAGATGTTAGGAAAAAATTCTTTACTGTGAGAGTGGTGAGGCACTGGCAGAAATTGCCCAGTGAAGTTGTGGAAGCTCCATCCCTGGGAGTGTTCAAAGTCAGGCTGGATGGAGCTCTGAGCTACCTGGTCCAGTGAGAGGTGTCCCTGTGGCAGGGGAGGTGGAACTAGATGACCTTTAAGGACCCTTTAAGCCAAACCATTCTGTGATTCAGTGATCCTTTTGCCTATGCATCTTATGGCCCAGCTAGGTTGAGTTGAAAAAGCTGTGACCTTAAGAAGAAGGGAGGTCTGTATGGTGAGAGGTCAGTTGGAGATGTCATCAGAGTTTGCATCAGCATTTGGCAATATTCCTGCAGCACCAGTAAGATTACTCCTTCATCTCTGAAGTCCTCTCTTTCAGGCACTGGCCTGAAATGTCTGTATATATATGCATATATACTTAGGTATGTATGTGCTGTAGTAAAACGATTGCTCATCTGAGGCCAGGATTTTACCTCTGAGAGAGATTTGAAATGTAATCTTGAATTTTGTCCTTGATCACACAGGAGCCAGGATTTCATCTAAAGGCTTTTATCTTTCATTTTTATCTTTTATCTGCAGCCATGCTGGCTGCAGATATCCATTGCTCTTCACATACTAGCCAGGCACAATACATATTCTGTGTCATGTTTCTTGAGTCCAAGATTAATAAATGTGTATTTATAATAAACATAGTAATTTTAAGAGTATATTGTTGCCATCTCTTCACAGAGGGAGAAAACACTTTAAACCAAGAACATGCCCTGTGTAGTTTGTTTGTAAAAAATGCCCTGTTTGTTTTATCTGGGAAAATTGATGGCTGCTACTAAATAGAGTCTTGTCAAAGGGAAAAAGCCCCCTCAGCTGTAATCATTGGAGTGCAGTGGAACAAGAATCTCCTTTTAATGCTGAATTTGCCCAGCAAAGTACCAAATAGCACCTGAACAGATTGCAGGTGCCCTCCAAAGCCAAATTCTGATCTGTTCCCTTGCTACTTTTGTCATTAATTAGTTTACTTGAACAGTAGGGAGTGTTTTGCAGTATAAGCTAGCCGCTCATTTAATGCCAAGAAAGGCAACATTTAAAACAATGCTCTTGCTTGCAGCCTTCAAGACTTTTCTCTGCCTTTCCTCTCCCCTTTCTTTTTCTTGACTTTCTTTTGGACAGTTTGAACCTTTTTCTGTCTCTAGTCAAAATCTCTCTAGCTTCTGCTCTCCCTTTGTCTTTAATTAACACTTTAATTACTAGATCTCCTTTCCTTGTGCTTCTGTTTGATGCCGAGAGGGAAATCTCATCTCTCTCCATCTGCTATTTGTGTATCCTGACCATCAAATTGAGTTGTGTTTCTGTGTTGCCCTGCGTGCCATCCTGCCTTCAGCATGTGACAAATGTCACCTGAGGTTGGTTTTGTCAGTTGAAACTGTAGGTAATTGTGTCCTGGATCTGAAACTTGCATGTCAAATATGAAGTGGTCCAGTCTAGTGATAGAGGGAAGGCAGTGCTACCATTTCTGCACAATGGGATGGCATTTTTGAAACGTAAAGCACAAATAGACTGGTTCAGCAAACAGTGTGAACAAACTTGAAAAGCAGTTCTAAGCAGCTAATGTGGTTTTTAACCTCTAGGTTGGACAAAGACCCTCCTTTTCATCTCACATAGCTGCCTCTGACATCACACATCATCTTGCTAATCTCATCTCTTCTTCTTTGACAAATGTCCCAGTCTGAGTCCACTGAAGTCTGAAGGGTTTTCAGCACTGACTTCACACGTGTTTGCATTGACATCCTAGCTCAGAATCAGTACAACTGTCTGTCCTAGGCTTCACTTTCTTCTATATAATAAGAAAACTTACATTCTCTGAACATTCAGATCTGCTTTTTCTTTGTGACTTCCTAATTAGTTCATTAGATGTATTCAAAGGCCATTATACTTTTGTGTGCTCTTTCCATACTCACTGCGCACAAGCTCCTTGAGAAATCCTTGGTGCGTCTACATTTTGGAATCTTCTTCCTTACAGAGGTTTTCTTGGGTGTTTTGTAGTGTCTGCAATCCAAGTTTGACTGATGTTCATGGATATAATTTTTGCACTTCATAATTTTTTGCTCTGTTAACTGCATTGCAGTAGCTATGTCCATGTAGGTGGAAAGTATTGTTGTCCTTAATGTACTCATAAGTTTACAGAGCAATACATTTCACTTTTAGTTGCCCTGTCCTGTTTTTTTTTCTAAATAACCTGCAAGTAATATCTCTTATTCCATGGAGCACTCTCCTGTGTTGCATGTTTAAAAAAGAAAATGGTCAAATAATATGTAGGTTCGAATTAAAGGGATATATTAGTGTAACACAAAAACTTTGTTAATAAGCTTTGAAAATTTTGTGCTGTCTTCAGGACTTCCCCCTTGTCCACTTTCCTTTGTGCAACGACAGAAGCTGTAAGTAGTTTTTAAAGATGTTTTGTTTTTTTTTTAACTCAGAGTTTCTTAGCAACTATTAGTGAAAAATATCTGGGAGTTGTTGAGGATATTTAATTTCATGCTTTTATTTGAGAGGGAGGTCAGTTGACCCTTTAGTAGCTGTTGATTTTGATCAAAGCTAAAATAAAGAGCTCTGTTATGTGTTGCTCTTGTTTCTCCCCTACTTACTGGTTTTCCCACTTTCATTTCTGGAGTGTGTGTTGTCTTTCCCTGGCTTTCTAGGTGTCATCTTTCAGTCTTTTAGTCAACACTGAGTTTCTTTAACTATCATTGAAAAGACGATAAAAGTAAAATATATTTTTCTGTTGTAGGCTTCCCCCAATATATCTGTTTGAATATCAAACCTCTAATTAATATAACACAGCATTTTTCTTATTATATAGGGTGTTTTATGCTTTTTATTAAAAAGACAAAACCCAAACAAACTAAAAAAGAAGTAGCAATTGAACCATAAGTTAATTCTAGTCCTCCTGACTTTAGTAAGCCTGGTCTGTTTTCATATTCTGCATACAGACAAATGAGCCAAGATGAAAGGTTGCCATGGATAAGTTTGAATTCAAAGCTTAATTTGAAGTGTAATGTGAGGGAAAGGCTTGTGTAGAGCACATTGTGGGGAGAGCAAACAGCTAATCTCATGCAGAATAACTAACTAAGGGGCTGCTTTATCTTTTGTTATTCCTCAATGATCCATTACTAGTACTTATGGAAATAATGTAGATAAGACGTGGAAATTTGAACGCATTTAGACCTTTAATATCACCCTCAATTTTGAAGGCAATGTTATCATATAATCTTCTTGGTTATTTTTTTGATAACTCCTTTTTTTTGAGCTAAGATTTCTCTAATACAGGTAAAGCTCCCACCTATAAGCCCTAAATATCCAAGCAGAATGCCAATGGTTTCTACAAACAAGGAATTTAGTGGAGCAAATAAGCTTTCCTTCCCACCCATGTAAGTAGTACATTTATGAAAATCATTAAACACCCAAGCCTGCAACTATTCATGTGTACAAGTAAAATTGCTCCTTGTGCAAATGCAGGAATTAGTGGATATATGTATGGACCTTGTAGATCTTTATTGCTGTTAAATTTGCTATCATGTGATACTAAAATAATTTTAAAAGTGTCTAAAGCAACTAAAATAACAGTACTTTAATTCATATTAGAAAATTATTCAATATAACTTAGTGTTAGGAAAACTAAACATAGAGTTGCATATCTTAATGTAGCAGACTTTTATGGTATTCTAAATTGTTTTTTTTTCTTAATACCAGTGAATAGGAGAAAATGATAATCTACATTGTTAGTTCTGTCATTGTAGGTTACAGAGAAACAAGTAGGACTGACACTTTAAGGAAAGATATAAGCTGTAGCCTTTAAAAGGTCATACAGAGCAAAAACACTCTGATGAACACCTGAAAGAGGTGTTTTAAGCAAATTTTTATGTGTGATGTGATGTAATCACATAATCAGCTGTTTGCACAGCTGAATTGTTTCTGCCTACTTTGTCTTAAAAATTTATTACTGAGTCATCAGTAATCGTAGTATGTTTTAGAACTATGTTAATGCTGCCAAATAAGTGATTAAACTGTCAAATGAATTTAAGAGAAAATTTGTGATAGAATTTCACTTTTGTGCACCACTGAATGAGTACTGCCAACCTTTTTCACTTACACATTCTTTGTGGGGTTTCCCTTTTGCACTTTTTGTCTTTACTAGAACTGTGTAAGCATTATACATGTAAAATTCCAATGAAACAGATGGCTCTTCTCATGTAAATTTACACAGTACTAAATCAGGCATAGTTACGTGCTTTTATTTGTTTGTTTATTTTTGGTTTTTCTTCTTAGATGATTACATGTAGAATATATGTTTTGTTATTTATAAATAAATTATAAGGCTATAAATGGTTATATTTTTAAATTAATGTTATAATTAGAAATAAATTATAAGGCCTTTTCTGTGCAAAATCTGAATTTTCTACCTAGCTCCCATTTTTGTTTACTTTTGCTTTTGTTTTCCTTTAATATATTTGTATTTACAGGCCTGCTCAGAGAAAAAGTGAAGCAGTAAATTTTAGCAAATTAATAAGCAATGGTTATGGGACTGACTGGTTTCAGCAGTGTACTGGATGGGAAAAAAAGATTGAAGAAACATCAGAAAATACTGAGTGCTCTGAAGGTAACGTTACTGAGAGCTGTTTCTTTTAAAATGAGCTGAACTCTCGAGGTAACAGCAGAGGGCAGCCTCAATGTTTGTGTGGCTCTCTGAATATGGTGAGACACATTGAATTACTGTGCTTAGTTTACAATACCCTATGACCAGCTAAAGAAAGGAGTGCTCCTGTTTGTAGTCAGTGAAGGCAGGCGCTTTCATGGGCTTCTTTCATCTCTACAATTGCAGTATGCTCTGTTCCAATCCAGGGGCTTCTGTGTTCTGATCCAGGGGCTTCTCTGTGATGTGTTTCCGTAAAATGCTGCAGAGACGCAGCCATCCTGCCTAAATTTAAGCAGACTGTAAAATATTTGTTGCCTCGTTGTTGTGAATATTCTTTTGCTCCTAATATTTTTCCGAAAACTTCTGTCAGAAGTGTCATTGATACTCTTGTTTAAGGAATAGATCACTGTTCGTAGAAATTTGTCAAAATAAATATATGCACATTCTTGAAGGAACATATAGTAATTTATCATGCACAATAGTAATAGCTATGACAGGCTTCGCTTGGAAACACTTAAATATAAAGATTAAATGGTAGGAAAATTTCCCTTACTTCTGTGAAAGACCTTTTGCTTTGGCTATATCAATTTTCTATGGCAATGTTTGGAAATGCTACTGGACCTCCCATTGCATGCACCAGATTTTTTTTTTTTAATTTGTGCCAGGGAATCCTTTTGTATACACTGGGCATTGTCATTATTCCCTTGACATTGATATATTAATGTATGAAAGACTTACAGGACAGGTATTTTAATTTCTCTGACACTTCAGCTCTGTCTGAATTCATCTTTGTGTCTTCTGTTAATGTATCTAGAAGTTGTGTGGTTTTGTTCAGAAGAAAAAGTGTCACAAAACTGGGGGATGAAGCCAGATCTCAGTCTGGATTTGAAGGAGAATGCATAACCTTAGAAGCCACTCCTCAAGTTAACTTAAGTATCCAAACACAGATCATGCAGAGGATGCTGCTCTGAGAAGTTCAGTGACCCAACAATTCAACCATGGAGTCTAAAAGTGCTCTTCCTCAGCATGAAAGAAAACCTTGAATATTCTTTGTTTTCAGATTCTATTTAACTTTCTTGTGTGCTTACATTTTTCTTTCCCATTACTCTGAGTAAAATTAAGGGGGATTTCAATATCTCAGTTTCCTTAATTTGGTGATAGCTGATTTCTTTAATGTGTATGCCTCTAATGAGACATCTGAGATACAAAGAAAACTTGAAGATTTTTCACAGTAAGCATGAAATTGTTTTGGTTATACCACTTAGGCAATAGAGAAGAAAAATATGGGTACACTGTAAAGGCTGCTGAAAAGTCAGTGTGCTGCACAGGTTGGCATATAGGTACTTCTAATTTTTTAGTTGCTTTTCTTTTTCAAGTTTTTTGATATCATGATACCTGCTTTGCTTCTATTGCCTTTGTTTTCAATCATAGCTATTCTGATTGAGATTGGTTCTGTATCACAGTGTAAAAGGAGATTGCTTTTAATGCTCTTAACAATGTAGTTTCATCCAGATGTGTATCTTCATTCAGTTTTGACCTTGTCCTTTTCATTCTTTTAGGTGATTGCTGACAGTAGTGCTTTTACTTTTTTCCCACTTGTGTACTTTTTTCTGTTCATCCAAAGCAATTGGCAGCATGAGCACCTTGCAGCTCTCTTTTGAGATGGAGCTTTCTCTGTTCTCACTTGCACAGAATAAATCCTAGACACGTCAGGAAGGAGACACAACCCATTGCTTATGCAAATCTATAATCCCTTTGTTTTGGGATACAGATTTGCATCCTACTGCATATTTCTTAGGTAGCTTGTTTATCTTGTTAATTCAAAATTAAAAGTAGTGGAATTTATGTGTATTTTGACATGAAGAAGAAATCAAAAATTCTAGCTGACCTTTTTATTATTATGGTTGAAGTTATTCTGTAAACTTTAATCTTTTTTTCCTATTTCAGATTCAGAATGATCTGAATCATCACCTGCAAGCAATGAGTTAAAGCCACCGCTTCCGGGATGTAATAAGTAACTCGAAAGATTCTTGGGGAAACGAAAGCTTTGTATTGCTTATATAGCCCACTATTTACATGTTGGCTAGATTATTTTTGTAATTTAACTCATCCCTGATTGAGAAGTTTGTGAGATGGATGAACTTCACTGGGCTTGATTACAGCAAATTTTAAAGAACAGACAACAGCTGTTAGTGCTTAGTCCTAGACCTTTTCTTAATATAATAAACAAAATAAAGCAAAGCTGAGGTTTTCTCCTGCACAAGGCTCCTGCTGCTTTGCTGTTCTCAAACAGGGTTACCATATTGCTGCTGACTTGACTAGACACAGGCATACTACTGATGTGTCCAAATCAGCAAGTTTCTTCAGTTAAGTACAGCTGTACTCATGAATTATGCCCCAAAGAAAGGTGAAGGGGAATTGTGTGGTATGGGATGAAATGCAGATAGAAAGAATTGAACTAGTATGGATACTTGCAGTAAAAAAGTCAAACCTTCACTGAAAAGACTGCTTCTTCATCCCAAAAGCTCATTTACTTTGAACAGATACTCAGCTTTCTAGGACAGTTCTGTTACTGTGCCTGCTGCACAAGAACTAGTTGATCAGTTATAGTGTTCAACCACATAATTAATAACCTGGTGGCATTTCCTGTATAATCTTGTTGTGTAAAAGCTGAATCGTTGGTTAACAATTCTATGGACTCAGCTATCTATGATGTCTGCACTTTCAGCTGTTAGATAAAAAAATTATCTATCCTCAAGTCTTGACTGCAACAAAAATATTATATGCTACATCACTGTGTTTATTTGCACCAGCAGAAGTTTGTACTTTGAAATAGCAATGCATAGATATTGTACTTTAATATTTTGAAAAAGCTAAGAAATTTCAACACTTGCTATTTTATCTACTTGGATTAGGATATATCCCTGAAATCTTATTAATAATTAAATATTGATTATAAAGTCCACTAGAAAGTGGATGCAATTTCATTACCATGTTTTTTGCTAATACCATGAAAAGTAAACTCATAATTTTTAGAATTTCCTCTTCAGAATACATTCAGTACATTTTTCACCTTTGAATCCAAGTCCTGAAGATTCTAAAGTTTATTAATAAATTTAGATTTCTTTGAACAGAATGTTTTGAGTATTTGGTTTAATACTGCTCCTTTAGAACCTTGATGTGAAAATTGATTGGAAATAGGTAAACCATTGCTGAACCCTCAACATTTTTAGCAAACTGTAGAAATTTTGCTGTTGATGTTGCTAGACCTAGCACTTGAGTCTGTCTTTGCTATCCATTATTTTGAACAATTCAACTAAATTGTATTTAGAAAAATAAAAGGCTGACATATGCAAATGATTAAATGTATAGTTATTGGCTACGCAGCAAATTTTTCTAAACATAAAAAAAGCTTACATCAAGCTGTAACTTTAGTGGTGTGTGAAATTATTTTCCTTATATCTGTTTTCACTTACGATTTGTGTTGTGAATTATCTCCAGATACACTGAAACCATTAATTTTGCTGTGAAGGCAGAGCTTTTGGGGAAATCCAGTTTTCTAGGCCAGCCTATCAGGAGATTCCAGAGTTGGAGCTCATAGCCTTAAAATCTGACCAGTTGTGGTGAGTTGACCTTGGCTGGACACCAGGTGCCTGCCAAGCCTCTCTATCACTCCCCAGCAGGACAGGAGAGAGAATATAGGGTGGAACACAACTTGTAGGAGTGACTCCAGTAAAGGGCAACAGAGCTGGGGAAGGTTCTAGAGAGTAAGTCCTGTGAGGAGCAGCTTGAGGGAGCTGGGGTTGTTTAGCCTGGAGAAAAGGAGGCTCTGGGGTGACCTGACCACTCTCTACAACTGCCTGAAAGGAGTTTGTAGCCAGGTGGGAGTTGGTTTCTCCCAGCCAAACAGTGACAGGATGAGAGGAAACAGCCAGGGGAGATTCAGGTTGGACATCAGGAATAACTTCTTCACTGAAAGGGGGGTTAAGAATTGGAATGGGCTGTCCAGGGAAGTGGTGGAGTCACCATCCTTGGAAGTGTTCAAGAAGCAGCTGTATATGTCAGTGCTATGGCTTAGCTGACAAGGTGATGTTCAGTTGCAGGTTGGACTTGATGATCATGGTGGTCTTCTCCAACTTAAATGATTGCCATTAATGTGTATTCAGCTTTCCTTAGTCAAGCCAAGGAGAGGTTTGATTTGCACTGTTGGTCAACTGAGTCTGAATGGATCACAGTTTGAATACTGTGAGTTAGAATATTAACAGCCTGAGATTTCTCTTCACAAGAGCAGGGGGATGATCCTGGAATCTGTGCATTCAGAATAACAGAGAGCTGCAGCAGACACATAACTTGCCTGCTCTCCAAGGGACAGGAAGTCAAAGTGGTGTAACAAATCAAAAAGCTCCAGCTGAACCCAAGGATGGAGTTGTTCTGCTTGAGTTCACCTTATCACAGTAATCACATTGTTCTATTTATTTCTGAGTCAATGCAGTCATGCAGCTGGCAGTTTTCAAAGTCATTAGCAATTCCATGTAAAAGCAGTGGAAGCTTCTGGTTTTGCATTTCTGTTTTTCAGAGAAATGCCAAAGTCAAAAGCTGGGGTGCTTATTACAAAATCTTGCCTTGTTGTTTTAAATGCTGAAACATTTGTTTCATTGTCTGGTGCTCTATTTCTGCCCTGAATGCCTTTAAGTAGTGAGATTTTTTTTTTTGAATACTGATTGCTTTGCAAGCTCAAAGATAAAACAAAAGTGTGATTACTTTTTATGAATTGCATCCAAGTATACTGAGCATGTGAATGTTTCTAAAAGAGAATTCCAGATAAAGATTTAACAATAACTTGTCAGTTTAGTGACCAGAGAGTAATTTTCCTTTTATATACAGCCATTTCACTGTAGTGAAGTCTAATATATATCTAATATATAATTCTAACCACTTCTGCCTTTTTGGACTAGACTAAAATATAAACATGCTTTCAAAGATCAAGGGTACGTATGCATTAACTTTCTTTGTGTAGCAATACAAACAAAAATTCAATTGCCCCATGTGCTTCTGAAGCATCTAAAATCCCATTGATATGGGCTTATCTATTTCTTAAATACTATTTCTTAATCTGTGCTGAATATACAGGCTGAGTTGTAAAAGATGTAGGATGAAGCCCAATTTCTTTCTGTAAATAAATAGCTTCATATTCTACTTTTGCTCTTCTCTGCAGATATTTTTTTATTATGCTATAGTGTGGGAGAAAAAGCTAGAAATAGAAATAAAGAAGTTCAGTCCAGTACATTTTCTCCTTCTATTAATATTTGTCATGATACAAAACATCCACAATAACTAAAGAATCAAAATGAAGTGGGTAAAATAGCTGCACTGAATTATTTGACCAATTGACTGTAAAAATGGTTTATGGTGAGCACAAGGGAAAATATGTTTGATTATGACAGCCTTATTTTCCATAGCTCAAATTTCCATCCATGCAATATAAAAACCTGAAAATGGATATTGCATATTGTTGTTGCATATTGTTGTTATTACCCCAGTATATAGCTGTGTATTTTTCACCCTTCTAAACAACATTAATAACCTTCCCACTAAAATACAAAATGGAATGAAAACCCAAACACTAGACTACAAAACCACGAAGCTAAAAGGAGATCTAAAGTTTTTTAGTGATAACTGAGAGCAAAGGTTACTACCTATTATTAGACTCAGAAATGCATAATTTATTGAACATTTCAGACAAGGTAACTATAGTAACCTTATTATTTACAGAAAAGCAATGTAAATTGCTTCTCTTAATATATAGCTGAATAGAAAACAACCTGAAAGCTGGACCCTGAGATGAAGGGGTAGGTAATATTCCTGTTTAAAGGAAAGCTTTCTTCCACAGAATTAAGCATTCTTCTAAGCTGTTTGTCCACTACTATAGCTTGGAAGTCTTGACAAATATTTAAAGAACAAGAAAAGGGAAGGTGGATTAGGAACCTCTCCTTCTGTTTCACCCACTGGAAATCTAAACAAGCTGAACAGGTGACGTTTTTCTGAGTTTGTTGAGCAATTCCTCTTGCATATCGTTTATGCCTAGAAATGCATCTGTGCAAGGGATTTCTCTCTCTTATATTCCCATACAAACTGCTTTGGTGTGAAACAGGATATGAGTAAATTTTAGTCTAAATGCCCAATACATGATTTTGTAATAAATATATCTCAGCAATGCCTTGCGCCTAATGTATTTACTGTCCTGAGGCACAGAAAGTTCTCTACCAAGAAGATTTTAGTTGCTCTGTCTCCCAAGTATTCCCTATTATGACAAACTACAGTGTGGTTCTGGTACGAAAACTTACTTTAAAAAATTGCATTGCAGGATTGTGGGTTTGGTGTTTTCAGTTACTGTATGGACAATGTTAAATTTACGCTTCCAGTAGCCGAAACCATCTCTGCTCTTTTCTCGCACCGTGTTTACCGTGCCCACATGCCCGTGAGATCGGGAGCACGGTGTGTGCTCACCGACACGCACAAGGGCAGACACAGGCACCGATCCGACTCCGCCATCCTCGGCCGACACCTGCGGGTGTATCTCTATCTCGATCTCTACCTCTTATCTCTAGTCTCTATCTCATCTCTCTCTCATCTCTGTCTCTCTCTATAATCTCTATCTCTCTCTCCATTATATCTATCTCTATCTCCATGGTCTCTGTCTCCATGATAAGGCCCTCCTGAACGCCCGTGCCCTTGGCAGCAGCCCTCCCGCCGAGGCCCGGAGCCCTGCGCTCCCCGCATGCCGGCTGCATCCCCGCCTACCCCGGCATCATTGCACAGCCGCGTCCTGTGCCCGCCCCGGAACACGGCACTTCCCGCAGCCTCCCCGGCGCGCAAGGAGTTAACCGGGGCCGGGGCGGGCCGGTGTCGCCGCTGGCGGGAGGTGGCTGGGCGGGTCGCCTCGCCCGGGAACGGCTAGCGGCTCTCCTCGTTTCCCAGGGGCGAATCCCGCTGCCCCCGGTGAGAAGCGCGTCTCGCCCGCGGTCCGCTCCCGGGTGGATGGTGGGGTGCCCGCCGTGTCTCCCAGCCCCGGTCGCCGGACGGAGGGGCGGAGAGTGGGAAGGGAAGGGAAGGGAAGGGAAGGGAAGGGAAGGGAAGGGAAGGGAAATGGGGCGGCGGGCGCAGGCGTGGGTCCGCTCCAGCGCTCCTTTCGGCGGTGCCGCGGCGTCCGGGTATACGGGGCCGTTTCCTCTCTCTACGGAGCCAGGGAAGCGCTCCGCCAGCAGCGCGGGGACCGGCAGGGTAAAATCGGTTTTGCAGCGACTTCAGCTTTTCCTGATGATGGATGAACTCCGAACAAGAGCTTTTTCCTGCAGAAACAACTGACTGTGGGCTTCCTTCAGAAATGAGGGATGGCGGGGGGAAATGAGAGGTGGCAATTATAATTTAGGATTAATTAGGATAATTATAATTAGGATAACTGAGGATTTAGATGCTTAGATGAGATATTTGGAAGAAATTCTTCACTATGAGGATGGTGAGACCCTGGAAGAGATTGCCCAGAGAAGTTGTAGATGCCCCATCCCTGGCAGTGTTAAAGGATAGGCTAGAACGAGCTCTGAGCATTCTGGTCTAGTGAAAGGTGCTCCTGACCACGGCACAAGGGTTGGAACCAGATGATCTTTGGGGTTCCCTCCAACCCAAACCATTCTAGGATGTGCACACACCTTAAAACAGGCTGTGCCATTTTTTTTTCTGAGTCCTGCTGGGAGCACATTGTTGTTGAGCATCAGTTTTAACTTTGACAGAAGAAGACTGCAGAAACTTTTTACGTGTCTGTAAAAATTTCTGTTTGGTTAGACAGAGTGAGAGTTTTGTGGTTTTACAGTAACTAGTTGCTTCTCGGCTACTAGCTGATTGCTGTCAGGGTCTGCCATGGGAAAGCTGCTTTATGCTCGCTCCTTCTTTCAATTCCTGCCAAGACACCTCTAGCTGGGTGCTCTTGAGGGGGTTAGCCAGACCTTTGGACTGTCAGAACTTTGTTCTCAGCTTTTTGAAATGTATAATCTGTGATTACTTAGGGGATCAGAACCCAGAACACTTAAAAATCGTGTGGATACTTAATACCGTGAACAAAAGCTGAATTAATATCCTTGATTTATTTGCAGCAATTTTTCTTCTTGCTGCATAAAAATCACTTTTCTGTTTCTTCTTCCTAGCTTCTAACTCCTCTTTATCAGGAGTTGTGGTACTGTAGGAAGAAATGATGTATTTTTCCTGTAATGTGTGTGGTATAATGGTGGCCCAATAGTAGCTGACTATACTTCATACCACCGGAAGGAAGTGTAGTTCATTATAAATGCAACTTTTATACTACCCCTCCTTGACCATATATGGTTGTATACATTTAGTATACCTAGTACATGTAAATTTGGGTCTACTTAATAAAGGTAGATATTTTAAATGAAGAAAACTAATTGTCCTTATAAACTTTAATACATTTCCATTATTCAGTGGCTTTTAATAGGCAGGTCTCTTGTTTATTTTTTAGGTTGTGCACCTTCTTAGAAAATCACATATGATGTAATTCTGTTGCAAGACTTTCCTTATGGTGTAATCCTGGGGTTTTTAAGGATTACAGTCCTGTCTCTGTTACAATCTCTGTGCTGTCAGGCCCTTCTTAATGGAGTGTAGAGCAAAACTCTATGATTCAATACTTCCCATAGGGGCATTCCCAGAAAGTGCCAACTTCGGCATGTAGCCTTAGTCACTACTGAAAATAATAACAAATTAATCATCCTGTAATTATAATTCTGTCCTTGGACCAGCATGAATGCCTCAGTGATACATTTGTCTACTTAAATGTAAAGAAGAATGCAGCAAGGAGAAGGTTTTTGCGTATAGCTTGAGGTAATGGATCAGAAAAAAAGATACTAGGATAGATGATAAACTGGAGAGCTGTGGCTTTTTGAAGTCATGTTTTAATTGCCTGTTCCTTGCTTTATGCTGGAGAAAGAAGTGCTCTTAAAGTCGGTAGGAGGAGTTTAATGAGGAGGATATTATGAGTAAGATGCTTCCTGACTTGGGTTTCAGGCATCTGCCAGCTAGAGCTGAGCTTTGGAGACCTTCTGGAGCCAGAGGTGGAAGGGGAGTGAAGCTAGTTTGGCAGTCACTGTTGGTATGGGAGGTATGGAAGAAAGAGGGTGAGTTAGTTAGCAGTGAGACTGGCCTCTCTGTGGTCCGTGAACCTGCAGCTGGTCACACCACAGAACAGAGGTAGTGGTGGGGTGGGGGTTGCAATGGCAAGGGATTAATTTAAGCTTGAGGGTTTGAAAGTGGTGATGCTCAGCTGTAAAAATTATAGATGGTCATTTTGCTCCTTTTGCTCCAGTTGTCAGAGCTGTAGTGTGGCTGGATTATTTGTGGAATTTAATATTCATGGTAGTTATCATCAATACAGAAAGTTTCTCTCTCTCTGTTAGTGCTTCCAGCTTTACAGATGGGACTATTCTGATGCACTTATATCCTTTTTTTTTTTTAATATGTTTCTAGGTATAAAACATACATGGCTCCTGGTTCCCCAAATGTGAAGAAAACTGATGATGGACAGGCTTCAAAGTAAGATTGAGAAATGAATTATTTTGTCCAAGCTTACACTTAAACTTCCTCCCCAAACTCATTACACACTCATTTAGTTTGAGATAAAGTTTATGATAAAAATGCCAAGTATCCAGTAGCAGCTCTTTCGGCAGTTGGATGCTTTATTGCTTTACCACACCTATACAGAGGAGTTTGCTGGCTAGCCAATTGAACTTCTCTCAACAATGGATTTTTCAAAGCAGGGTGGTGTTTTTATTTATTTTTAATTTAATCCAATGAGCTGCTGAGATGTTGACTTTGGTTGCTGCTTCAAGAGTTCAAGCAAATATTTCAGTGTGTTTCTCTAATCCTTACTCTAAGCTTATTTTACTAAAACCTGCTACATACCTGTTTAGTCTTTGGAGTTGTATTTTACTTACACCCTTAGGAGTTGTTGGGGCTTTACAACAGCTTTAGGGATATAGATTTTCTGCTCCTAAGCTTTGCATGCCAAGGATTTTTATCAAGCAAACTTTGCCTCTCCTGTAAATCCATGGCATTGGTCCCATGTAAACATAACAATATGCTAGTTTTATTGTTCATTTTACCCTGGGGTCCAAGTCTGCAATCAGATGTGCAGATAAGCTGAGCAAGTTGATAATGGCCCCTCACTGTGTTGAGGCAGTGGGTCGGAGAGTGCCATTGGTGGGCTGTGAGATGAAAAGGGTGGAATATAGCTACTGATGAGGAAGGAGGCTGTGTTTTGGCCTCAAAACACAGTGGTGTTGGCACATACCACATGAATTTCCTTGCTCTTTTAATAGAGGCCTCGCCTTTCCTCAATTTATTTCCTAGAGAGAGGCTTTTATTGCCAGTGTTCTTGTGAAGAAGGAAATAAATTTTTTTGCTTATGTGAGCATAGATTGTAAAATGATTTCAAATCATATCCTATCTTATTTGTATGTGACAGCTGTTCCAATGGACATCAGCACAGCCAGATATTGGATCTGCATTAGTGAGTGACCCAGTAAATAAATTCAGAGTCCCACAAAACTGAACAGGAATAATTCAGAGGAGGCAGCCTGGAAATTCTGCTAATATGAGCTGGTGAATTCCTAGGTTGTCTGTGTCCTCATGGGCCATCACCCATAAACCTGCTATTTAGTTCTCCCAGAGTCAAATAGGTCTCTTGGAAAGAAGAACAAAGGCAGCCAAAGCCTTTTGGTCCACCTCAGGCAGGATTTGAATGAAGGGAGGCAAATGGGGCCCAATGGAGATGGAAGGGATTTCCTTCTGAAGGGGTGAATGGACTGGCTGCCTGAGTGGGCAGCTCCTTCAGTCGCTGAAGGGGATTGTCTGCGGTGGGCAGGGACAGATAGGGTGGGTTGAGAGGACATCTCTTTCCTTGGTTGTGCAGCTGTTACTGGATAATTAATGATGTTGGAGGGAGACCATCAGCAACAGAAGAAATTTCTATACTCAGAGTATCTGGGTTGTAGCTATTTGCTTTTTGAGGAACAGTTCAGTGACTTCTGCACGGGCATCTTGGCCGCTGTAGACTTCCTTCATCCTGCGCAGGCAGATAAGGCGTAGGAGCTGTGGGAAAGCATAGCTCCTTTCTGCCTTATCTCCTTTCTGGAGAGGTATTAGAGGGAAAACAACATAACCTAGTGACCTAGACCATCTAAAATAGTGCTAAACACCTCTGTTTAGGCTTCAGAGTTGTTCCTGAGTTGTCCTAATGATTTTTTGAATGAAGTCCAGGTGAACTCTTCTGTTTGTCTCCTCTGACAAAGCTGTTTGAATTTGCTGAGCCATGCTGTGCCTCCACTGAGCCTTCATTAAGCTGTTAAGTCATCTTGTGTCTGGAAGCTATTTACTGCTTGATTCCATCTCTCAGAAGTTACTTTGAAGTACTGGCCAGTGTCTGCTTAAGCTTGTGCTTATTGACTAGTCTTTCCTACCTGTTTCAATGGAACTTGAAACATCAAGCACAGAAGGCAGACATTTTAGAAATAATTCATCTCGTTTAGTTAGTCCACTATCAAATTTTCCATGGAAGTGATCCCACAGGCCAAGTAGTTCAGGTTCCCCTCCTTGTCCTGTCATTTCCTGTCTCTTCAGACAGATTAATTTTTGTTTTTCTTGTAAGATGTATCATTTCTTTACAAGAAGCACTTAGGAAGAAGTGAATTATTTTTACCTCTTCATCTCATTTCCCTTTTCTTGATTTTTTTTTTCACTTCTATGGTTTTCTTCTTGCTTCATATCTCCACTTTTTCGTTTTTCAGATCCTCTGTACCCTTGTTATCAGTTTCATGCCATAGGGGTTTTTTTTCCTCTTGTCTGTATGACATAGTAAGGGCAATTGCCAGAAATCTAGTTTGTGCTTGTCCATAAAGCCCGAATCATCCCATCCTTCTCAGGTGGCTGGCAGAGTTTCAGTCAAAACAGAGGTCAAGTTTACTTTTCAGCTTTGCTATAGATTGCCTCTGTAATATGGTGGGCTATTGAATTTTCCCTGGTCCTGCTCCCATTGTTCTGCTCACCATAAAGACCCACTGTGGTTCCCAGCTTTATTACTGTTTAACATAAAGATTGCACTGTCACAAATGCATCTGAACATCTGGGCTTTTCTTCAGCAATTTCGTCCTGTGCGATGAATGTAATGCGAAATGTCATAGGTGATATTTTATAAGATGTAAAGTAGTTATGAAATTGAGGGTTTCTTTAACACAATGCACAAGGAACCAAAATAAGGTAGTGCAGGTGTTTGTACATGTGGCATTTCCCAACTTTTGATTGCTTGACTTTGAAGAATTTTCATCTGTTCAATGTAGGGGTTTGTATATATTCTATATGTTTCACAATGCTGCTGTCTTGGTAGAGAGAATTTTATTCATCTCTGCAACCCTCACCTGAAGAAAATGAAAGAAGACATCCTGTACCATTTTGCTCTTGGGACTGGGACCCATGATTTTCCAACATTGTTTGGGGATGTGAAGGTAAGATGCTTTGCTTTGTTCAGCAAGCCTGAGCTTTTCTGCAGAAGGTGGAAGTGTAGCTGTCTTCAGAATAAGACTAAATGTGTCAGTCTACCAGAGATTGAGGAGTTCATGCAAAAGGAGAGGATTTTTGTGGGTTCATGTCACTTTTGGAATCCAACAGAGCTAAGGATAATTGTTTTTGATTGTTTTGATTTGCCTTTTTCATCCAGTAAAAAGGCAAATGCTGTAGTGTCTGTTCAGGTACAACTTCTGTTTGTTGGGTCTTCATGTCATTATTTGTCTTTCATTAGTTTAAACAGGGTGAAGGCATTTGAGTGCTGTAGACAGCTGAGTTTTTTTCCATAATTCTTCATGGCATTTTAGAATGATTATGAGAAGCACCATATCTGGGGATAAATCTATGCTAACTGAAGGCATTTACATACTCACGTTGCTCTTTGCATGTTCTTTGACGTGCGGGATCACGGAATTGATTTCGTTCTGTTGAACTCTGTCCACCCCAGTTCGTGTGTGTTGGAGGAAGCCCTTCCCGGATGAAAGCTTTTATCACCTACATGGCAGAGGAGCTGGGGCTCGGGAGCCCTGGCTGTGACTACCCCAACATCTGCGCGGGCACCGACCGCTACGCCATGTACAAAGTGGGGCCCGTTCTGTCCGTCAGTGTAAGTACTGCCCCTCGCCCCACACGGGCCACGGTTCAGTTCCGGTGCTGCTCAAAGGAGAAAATCTGAATGCATGTTTCTTTTAAATACTTCACCGTCCTGATCAGGCCATTCAAAATAGTGCAGTCAGCTAATTAAGGATTCTTTTTTGGCCCTTCTTTGTAAGAGGGAAAATCTCCAATACCTTTGCTCCTTCTTGCATCCCTTTTTCCTCAGTGTACCACTGAGGAATTGCCTTACAGATTTTTTGAGCAGTTACCGTTGCCTCTTCCCTGTTCTGTACCCTGAAAAATGGGGGAAAAAGTCACTTGGTGCATGTAGGGTATTGGAAAAATGTCTATATCAAACCCAGATCTATGTAACTGCAATGTCAATGTCAAATGTGCTTAAGAGTGGCATTCTGAGGGACTGGTGCTGCCAGCCCATGCATGCATTTTAAAGAAATTCATAGCTTCAATTTGTAGATAGAATTACATGCTTCAATTGCAATTGCAAAACTGCAGTATTATTTTGCACCCTTTCTTGTGAGCTGTATTATTACAATATTGTGCAACCTAATGTGGATTTATGTTTGCTCAATGTCAAGACTAAACTACCGTGTGTTTTGAAAAAAGTTAGCTTAACTATTCACTAGCACTTCAGGCTGATGAAAAATCAGAGTGGGGTTTTTCTTGTGTTTAGGAAATGCTCCATGATGAAGCGCATTAGTCAGCTATTGGGAAAGGACACTCTTTATACTTTTGGGAATGTAGATGTTCTGTAATTCATGATTTTTAGAAATACTGTATTTCATCCACAGTCTGCCAAAGCTAGTGGGAGTCTATTTGTAGGCCCTTTCATTATCTTCTGTAGGCCCAGAGGTTGGGGGTTTTGTGGGAGTGAGTTAGGTGGCATTTGGGAAAACAGTATCAGGCCAGGAGATAATGTCCAGCTGCTTCTTCCATATATATTTTGTGTTGTCTATGTGAATGTGGAATATTAATTTGTATATTTATTTTCAGCATGGTATGGGCATTCCTTCTATTTCTATCATGTTGCACGAGCTGATCAAACTGTTGTATCATGCCAAGTGTTCCGACATAACCATCATTCGCATTGGCACCTCTGGTGGAATAGGTATTTCCCCTCTTGATTTCTTTCTTCCTTTCTGCAAACCAAAGTATCTTTGCAGGAGAGTAAAGCATCTCTCTGCATGTACGATGTTAATGGTCACGACAGTTTTCCACATGAGATGCATAATTTTTCTTCTGTAATTTTGAAAGTAAAGGCAACATCTGCTTTTGCACAGGGAAAATGCACTTAAATATCTAACACTGTAAGAAGAAGGATGCTCCCGTCTTGTATGGAAAATATAAGAAAGAAGTGAAAAAGGAAAAATTTATTTCTTTCAGAAATTATTTGTAATAATAAACCGAAGCAGCTAGGCATGGACAAAAAATTATCTTGGATTCAGAGGCAAAATTGCCACCTTTAAAAGAAGGAGGGTTGGGTCAAGATGTATGCTTTATGTGTCTGGAAATCACTCGTTAACTGCATTGTGAAGATACATCTGTTTCCTTTTGCTGCAGGTCTGGAGCCAGGCTCCGTGGTTATAACTAGGCAGTCTGTAGATGCCACCTTCAAACCTCAGTTGGAACAAGTTGTTCTGGGAAAGACAGTAATTCGCAGCACTGACCTGGATGAACAGCTGGCTAAGGAGCTGATGCAGTGCAGTAAAGAAATTGGTCAGTTCAATACAGTCATTGGAAACACCATGTGCACTTTGGATTTCTATGAAGGTAAGGCTGGTGATAGACTTACAGAAGAGTATTGGTAAACAGCAAAAGATAAATATTGAATAATATATTAACATTAAGCTTCCAGTTCACTAACAGAATGCATTCCCTGCTCTGGCTTGTCTCATAAATCTCAATTAACTTATTTTTCATCTGTGTAAAATCAAGCATTATACTTCGCAGTTTGCTGTATCAAACTTTTAATTTTGTGGAGATTTCTCCCCAGCTTTAATACATCCTCTGAAGTACTATCGTCTACTGTACAATTCTCATGTACCTGTCAGCTATATTTGTTACAAAATTTATGTGATTTATTGAAGCATCCTAGGAGATTAGAGGAGTGGGAATTATTTGTGACTTGTTTAGGCTTGGTTTTCTTTGCACTGATTAAGTACCTAAGGTAAGTATTTAATGAAAAAGGGGTTGGAACTTGTTTCAGGTTGAGCAAAGCAGTGATCAGACAACCAAAGATAATATTTTGCTGAGTTGTGCCAGCGCTGCTATGTAGGAGATGCAAACTTGCAAGGCCTAGTTTGGATAAACATACAGGCATTCAGGTGCTTTTCTGATCTCCCAAATTGTTGATGTTCATTCAGAAACACTTTCCAAACCCTGTGAGAACAGAATGTAAGTGGCACCTCATCCCACTTTCTCTGTCTGTTGCTGAGCAGGTGACAAGTGATCTTCATTGTAGTGCTCCAGCTTGGGCAGAAGCACACACTGTCAGTTTGTGTGTTTCAGGAACCAGCCACAGGTGCAAGCAACACTAAAAAAAGTGTCAGGAATGTTTTCAACTCATACAGCAAAAGCTGAGAACAGGATCGAGGAGATTAGTTTAGAAGTACACCTCCCAAACCCAAGGAGAGACTGAGTAAAATACAGTGCAATTCAACTCTACTGTACTTAACCTGCTGCTGTCTTGTCTGTAGGTGATATTCTTGAATAATTTGAGTAAAACCTTTCCCAAAATTTACAATAATATTAGCTAGTTAGCTTAAGAGACTGTACACCTCTTATCTTAGAAAGTCTGTAAGTAATAAAGCATTCATCCTTTTAAGGTAGGAATAGGAAAGCATTTTTAAGCCTGCTGGTTTTTTTAGACAGTGATTAAACATATTAAAAATGCAGCTCTTCCATAGAACATAAAGCTTCATGTGGAAGTTCGATGCTTGTTGTATGTGTGGGAATGTACGACATACATTTTCGTGTTTATGAAATTGAGAATTGAAGCTGAAGAAGACTAATTAAGTTACCATGATTCACATTATAAAGAATACAAATAATATTTATATACTCTAGGAATAGCAAAGAATCACTTTCTCCTATTTGTCTTGTGCACAGAAATAAAGAATAGTAGTAAAAGCTGAACACTGTATGGAGGAAACTGTAATAACTGAATCTTTTCAAAACTGAATTTGGTCTGTGACTTCATCACTCTGAAACGTTCTACAAAATTACTTTCTAGGACAGGGGAGGTTGGATGGTGCAATCTGCTTATATGATGAAGAAGAAAAACTGCAATATTTGAAGAATGCTTATGAGTCTGGTGTCAGAAACATCGAGATGGAGTCTTCTGTATTTGCTGCAATGTGTAATCTCAGTGGTGTCAAAGGTAAACTAACTTAGTCACTTTATCCTGGCTGTAGGAAATTTTCTGTGTTGTGGGGGGTTTGTGGCTAAAAACTGCAAAGGAATGTTAACATACCTCCTGTACATGTACATATATATAAAAGATATTTCTGCTTATAATTCTGTTGCTATGATTTATTTGATTTGTGTCAGTTGTGTCACAACTTACCTCATGCAGTTTTTACACAGTTTACTTCCATCATTTGCTATTCCAGCCCATGGCAACCATGTAAATCAATAAAGTACCTAATTACCCTATGGCATTAATTTGTTTTCTCCAGTTAGCTTTTGAAGTTTACAGAAAGCAACGGCTCACCTGAGCAATCAGGTGATTCTCAGATCTATATATATGTAACTATACTCAGTTTCTATATTTTCATATCAAATGGAACATATAATTATTTTCTGTAGACTTAAGACTATGATTCTTAAACAGTTGAGGATTTTTTGTAGCATCATGAATAAACCGTTCCAAACCATAAAATGAGTTAAATTTTTTTTAATGCATGCTAAATAAAAAAGGGAAATTAAAAATAATGTAATACAGTGTCTTCTTCTTATCATGTTAGCTGTCTTCTCTCAATTTCCTTAGCAAGGAATCTGCCGATTTAAAACACTGATGTTTCTCAAACTCCTTCAAGCTTGAGGAGGTCAAAATGATGAAATATAAACAAAAAGGCCAATGGTTATATCAAACACATTCAGTTCTTGCTGGCTTGAAAGGGATTAAAAACCCAACCAGTACTACCTCTGAGCAATTTTGGAGGCCTTTTGCTCTCTCTGCTTTGTAGGTCTGTAATACATATTTACTGTTTGTGCTCTGCAAATTGCCACTGGCAGAAACCCCAGACAGAGCAGAGTTATAGGGTTGTCTGATAGACCTGAGCTTGAGTGAAAGGAGGGGTTTTGTCTTTGGGGCTGTGATTACTGAAAGGCAGCAGATGAGGCTGAGATGATCCTTGGGGTCCTCATGTGCTTGCAGTGTTCCCTGTCCATGAATGTGGAGGCAGCTTATCTGCAGCTGCCTGAGGGATGGCACCTACAGCACAGGCACTCAGTGGAGGACTGTGACTGGCTCTGCTAGAGCCATGTGTCAGGCACTTCCTACCAGTCATGTCCTGGGTACTTGTGAAATATACTTCAATCAAGGAAAACATAAGAATCATGATATAACAATAAGTGTCTACAGCTGCCTGAGAGCTCTGGCTTTATTATTAGTGTAGCAAGCAGTTCCTTTAAACTATTTCTACCTTGTATCATCCACAGCATGCTAGTCCCCTAGCCTGTTATGGTACTGCACACTCTTTTTCAGGATTTGTTTTCTCTTGTATTTCTGTTCTTTTAGTGTTTTGTTCAAATGTTTATGCTTTTGGGCTCTAAAATGCAAGAGTGTCATTCCTAACTAATGCTGTCTTTTAATTTCTAGCTGCTGTAGTGTGTGTCACTCTTCTGAATCGACTCGAAGGGGATCAGATCAGCAGCCCACATGATGTCCTTGTGGAGTACCAGCAGAGGCCGCAGAAGCTAGTGGGATATTTCATTAAGAAAAGTCTCGGGAAAGTATGAAATATTAATCTCATGTTTTAGAGAAGGAGAAGGGCCTTTGTACAGATCTGGTCACTGTTGTGACTTCTGTGCATTACAGGTCTTTTGCCTCGGAATAACTTACAGCATTCCGTGTGTCAGTGGAAGTTAATCATTTATGTCGCTGTTCTTTGGGAACTGAATGTGCTGAATGAACTTACGTTTTGCTTAGTTATGCATTGCTGGATATAAAACTCACTTTTCTGTGAATTGGAAGGAGGATCTGTTGTGAAGGACAAGCCTGTGATAATACATGAAAAAGCTTTATTTATCTCTGCTGTAAAAGAAAAACTAGAGAGAAAATCAAAGTTTATTGCCAAGTACGTGCATACCAGCAAATTAACTTAAAAATTTGAATAATTTTCTTGTTGTTACAAAAAATTATATAAGTTATAATTGTCTTTGTTGCTTCACTTGTAAAGAAAACTTGAAGTGAATGCATTTTATTTTTTTGCAGACTTTGACAAATAAACAATACTATTTTCGTATATTAAAATTTCATGAAATTGCAAAGTGTGGGACTGAATTTTCTAAGCATTAAGGACTTGACACTGAGCTGTTGCATAGCTGTACTGCCTAGATACTGATCCAGCAATATTTTAACTGAAGAATTGAATCAATACACAGGAAATATTTATGCATTAAGTAATTTTGCATTGAAGTACTAGCAGTCTTTTGCTGAAGCAAGACTCCTGCTTATAAAAGGAACTGAAGGCATTCAGGAGACACACAACTCATTCACAGGCTTGTATTATGGTAGTCCTTTTTTTTCCCTTCCTTTTACTTTGTTTCTTTTTTTTTAAATTGGTATTCATCTCCATTCTCAGGATGTAACACTGTTGCAATGGTTCCCAGTTCTGAAGAACTGTAGTATACTTCTTCTGCAATTGCAGTTTCATTCATTAACATTGACCTAAGTGTTTGTTTTTTTTTTTAATCATACTCCTTGCTGTTTTGCTGCTGTGGTTTGAATGTTAATACGTGGTCAGTTAAAGAAAGTGTGTTTATCTCCTTTTTTTTTTATTTTTTATTTTTTTAAAAAATTTTCTTTCTTTCTATTGCAGTGAGGGAGGGCCCAGTCCTAGCAGGGGTCACAGGTCAAAAAGTCTGAATAAGCTTTCAGAACAGCTCTGGCTGACCCAGCAAAATGAGATTTTCTTTGTGAGGATTGCAGTCTGCAATGCTGTTAAGAAGCACAAGCATTAGAGCTATAAGAGGGTGATGTTATTAGTAGGCACAGTCACCAAGTGACATAGGCTGGAAACAATGTGATGAAAACATTAAAAAAGAAGGGTGACTCATTAACAGAAAATTGCCAGTGAGGATCAGTCTCCTTAAATTTTATGAGTTTTTCAGCTTTTAGAAAGTTACAATCTAGTTTTCTTTTAATTTTAAAACCACATTTTCTCATTTGTGATCAGATATACAGTGAAGTTAAGTTTTTGGAGAAACTTTTTTTCCTTAAGCTTAAGGGAATGAGAGAGATGGGAATGGCTCCGCATTTTGTTTGAACTGTTTCTCCTTTATTAAAAAAAAAAAAAAAAAAGAAACTGTGTTTAACTATGCCTGGTGCTTGCCTAGGCATTGTCTGAAGTCTGTGAGGCCCTTTGGGAAACACGCAACAAAGCACATCTTTTCTCTTCAAGGTCCTGTCCTCGAAACAGTAACAAGGAGATAAAAACTAGATCAGTTCATGCTGCACTCTGTGGTGAAGGAAGTCTTGTACCAAATTGACTGTATGAGTTTGGAGGAGACAGTTTGCTGTTGTATAAGAAATACTTAATAAGAAGTACCTGAAGAGAAGAAAAAATGCTTTACCTAGAAAATAAGCACCTAATGTGACTCTGTGAAGCTCTGGGGACGCATATTATTACAGTTGTCCTGGAGGTATGAATCCAAAATGATGTGATCTGTCTTTTTAAAGGAAAGACAGAATGAATCTGGAAACTTATTAAAAAGAATTTCTTGAATTATTTTAATAGTGTGTGCTGTCAAATGAAACCAAAAAGTTTTTGTACTTACAGTCAAATAATGTAGGCACTTCTATTCTGAGAACTAATATGAAAACTCTTATGTACTAGATGCCAAAATATAAATGGTCCTGTGGCCTGGCTGAGCTGGAGATAAGGGTCATGCATTCATGGGATGAGGCAGCTATTGTATTGAATCAATTGCCAAGACCTTGGCAGAAGCCTCTGAAAGATGAGCCATTAACCTTTTGCCTGTACGTCCTTCCTCCTTCCCACTGTTCCTTAGGACACTGTACGTTTCTTTCTGCTAAAAGATTTACTTCTGTGCTTCCCATCAGATGGGACATATGAAAAGCTTAAAATTAGAAGTCAAAGGATACCAAGTATCCTCCTGTTTCTGCTGTTCCTCCTCCTCTGATGCTGTGTTCCTAATGCGAGAGGTCACTCTACAGACACATCTGACATGCAATAAAACACCGTTCCTAACTTCAGAGGAAACTTGCCACACTATTACCCTGATAAGAACAATTGTATTTTTCCTTATGACTGCAACTGGACAGGGAGATAAAGAAATGAGTCACTTGTGTGCATCCTGCCGAGGAATTACCTTCCTGTAGGTTATGTGGAGAGTTACACAATATATCCAGATTTTATATGCAAGTCGATTGTTCAATATCAGCCATTCTCATTTTTTTCTGCAGAACATGAGTCAGGATTTGGAGTGATGATATTTTAAAAAACATATATGGTATTACATGTATGTTTAATATTACATAATTCAGTGTCTTCTAGTAGAATTGCAAATCCTGTGAACTCCAGAAACCCATTTCAAATCAAGGGCCTGCTGTGGCTCTCTGTGCCATCCTGTACCTAGCAAAATGTACAATCCATTTAATTCAGGGGTCAAAAGGGATAAAAGCAAAGAAGAAAGGCAGAAGATATGAATGGAGTGGAAGCAGGAAAGGAGAAAAAAGTGGTTCCTACCAATGTTTTGTTCTGTGATTCATGGTATTCTGGCCTATTTGTACCATTTTGTTAAAGAAATGGTTGAGATCATAATGAAGACAGGCTGTAATGCAATGGTTTTACATTTACAAGAGACTGAAAAAGAGCAGTAACTCAGTAACTTGAAGGAGTGGATTTTTATTTTTGGTATCTTGATATAGTTCAGAGAAAGATTTTCTTTAAAGGAAGGTGTGAGAAATCCTGAAAAGGAACATTTTGGAATGATCTATGTCTAGAAGTGGTTAGACAACAATTTTTTTTTATCCTTTAAAAACTGAGTGAAATAATTTGATAATCTCAGTATTTCTTGAAAATATATGCAAGTAATAAGCAACATGTTTTTTTAACATTCTTTGTAAAGGATTTTTCAATGCATTGTGTTACAAAACTGGATTTTTTTCAAGTTGGGATCTCAATATATACTCCTAAATAAAATGTTTATATGGTTGAATCAGGGGTGTTTTTAATTTCCATTGACAAGGTGAAAGAAAACCAAAGCAGAAAATTGGGCTTTGGGGATTGGATCTGCGTGCAGCAACTGAATACAAGAAGACAGTAGTGTGATTTGATGTCACTATTATGGTTTGCTACAAAATGTTGAGGTTTGCATTTCCTGAAAGTTTCTAGTCTTTGAGTGACTAAAAGTCATGTTTTATCTTTCTAAAATAATTACCATTTAATACTATACTCCAGAGTATGGATTAAATTACAAGTCCAGAAAGTCTTCTGCTGAAGAGAAAGGAAGTCACTGAACAGAGCAATATTAAATCTGAAACTCTGTGGTACAATAATAGAGGAAAGAGTAATGCTGACAGGTACAGTGCTTTTGCTTGGGCTACAAACAAAGTGAAGCAGCAGCAAAAGACAGACAAGAGCTGGTTTTACATGACACATGAGCCTGATTCCAGATGCTTCTTGTTGGCGCTGAGCTTGTAGCTGTGAGAAGAATTTCAATTTCCTATCAGTCTATCATTTTACGAAAGTAAACTTCCCTAGAGCTCCCCAGAAGCTTAAACAAACTGCCAGCCTCCTTAGGGATTGAGTCTGTTTGGTTGGTTTAACACATAGCTCCATTTTAATCAGCCCCATTATTTGAGCTTGCCCACAACTGGCATTTTTCATCAGGCCCTAACTTTGCACACACGAAGCATCTCCCAGGAAAGATGCTACTAATTGATGTCATCCTGCAGGCACTTTATCTGAACACAGGTCTGGCCTGTGTAAATATTTACAAGCAGTACTCCTATTAATGTTAAAAGGAAAGCCTTGTGATCACTTAATAAACCTTGTGAAAGAAGTGGTGGATGATGATAGGAAAATAGGTTAGTTTGCCAGATTCCCAGCCATATTCTCACATGATTGGACTGCATTCCTGTCCATACCAAACAGTATTGTTGGCTCCCGGCCTTTAACCTATTTAACATATAAAATTATGTTTCTTTGAAAGTGCTTGCCAGCCTACTCTAATTACGTTGTATTAAAACTGTAGGCTAGACGTAGCGTGTTGATGGTATGATAAAGCAGTCAGGTTTTAAAACCAGAGCTGGATGCTGGCAGGACCTTTTCTGCCTTTTCAGCCCCAGTGATTTTGGATAACTTGTATATTACAAAAGTAAAGTTTTAAGTTAAAACTGAGGCGAAGCCTGCTAAAGCTAAGCAGAAGCAAAAAAGGGCAGGTCACTCTGTCTTGTCCTTACTCAAAGAACCATTTCTGAGCCTGTTTTCTTTTCCATTCCAAAAAGAGTGAGTCAAGCACATGATGAAATCCATGGCTTTCTAATTTGCCCTGCAATATACAAGATGATGCTGTTGACTGCAGCCACTTTGTCAAGGAGCCCTGAAAGCATTCAGTTAATATAGCTATTACCTGTTCTTTATAGTGAAATAATTATATAGTTAATACAGATATTTAAGGCTGGTACTTGCACAGGATACTGGTTGATGCTGTCCTGATGAAACCTAGGGATTCAAAAGAGCTTCCAGGATGGCAGCAATAGAGCTGATATATCTTTCCAAAAATACTCATTGCTCTTTTGATTTTCCTGCCTCTGTGTTTCAATTTCATATTATTACATCTTTTGTGCCAAGGGTTTGGTTTGGGGTTGGGACGGTGATGGTTTGATTTAATAATTCTCGTATTTCTATGACATTCAAAATAATACAATCAAGCTCATAGAATCTGTGTCTTCTAAAATTACTTTTAGAAGTAATTTCCCAGAATGTCACTGCAGCGATTGTTCTTGATGGAATGTTCATGGGATATCTTTTACTTTCCCAAATTTCATTCTAGAAAAAACAGGTGTGCCACTGGAGGACACCAAACTTGGCAAGAATGAATTTCTGTAGGAAGTGAGAGACTTCTCTAATGAAGACAAATTTGTCTAATGAGACAAATTAAGTCAACATAACTTGATGGCGAAAGGTATTTGTCTATTGAGTGTCTTATATAGTAGAGTAGGGGGGTCAGTAGTTCATTAGTACTGGACACTAATTGCATACAAAATGGTTCTGTGAAAATAGAATGCCACATTTATGAGAGCATAATTATATAGAGCATAATAAATTAACACATCCCATTCAGATGAGCAGGGATTTTGCAGAAAGGCTTGTTCAAAATAATTTGGCAGATGGTTCACGTGAGCTGCTTTAGCTCACACACAGGCAGGAACTCTCTTCCATATCAGTTTCTTTGATAGGAAACTGCTTGTAATTCATTATGCTGAGTAATTTATAATTTCCTACAAATCACTTTCTATAGATTCTGCTCCCTGGTTTACCAGAATGGTTGTGTGATCCCACAGTTCCTGAAAAAAACCCATTTGCTTAAAAATGCATACTTCTGCTGTGCACAGAATCTGCATCACCGCTATCCCAGAATGTCACCTTTGATCCTAAAGAGAAAAATGACTGTCCATACTCTGAAATAGCAGGGATTTTAGCACTGCTTGACTAAAAGCAGAAGTGCCATCCAAGTGTGAAGTGGAGCTCCTTGGTAAGGTATTAATTAATCCTGACTCAAAGGCACGTATGTGCTTAACGTCATTCAGGTAAACATTAAACTATTTAGTTTTATAGTATGTCCTGAGGACTTTCACATTTCTATTTGAACTAAATGAATGCTTCAGTAATTTTTCAGTCTCTGAGCAGACAATATAAAAGGAAATCTCACGATATTTGAGAAATGAAGGTGTTTAGCTAGTTGTATTCTGCCATGACTTCATCTGTGATTTCTGCTTTTTGGGAGGTGATTTTGACCAGTGTGTAAAATTGATGAATTCATGACACCTATTTAGTCTTTTTTTTTTCCCTATTCCTTGAACCATGGAAAAGGTAAAAATTAAAGCAGAAATTTGCACCATTTCAAATAGAGATGTTTTAATAGGCTAATCAGTCAGTTTCCCGGGAAGTGGAGTAACTAAGTTTACAAAGTGCTCTGAAGGGCCAAAACTGCTGCTGCTGTGTGACCCAAATCCCAATCCTGGGAAAGGGAAGCGAAGGCACTCAACACTAGCTGATCCTCATCCCATAGAAACTGGCACAACTAATTAGACCTGCAGATGTGCAGTTGTTCATTGCAGAAGTAGCAGATTTATTAACTTTTTAAATTGCTGCCTTGGCTTAAATCTGATGGAAGTTGGATTCCTCTGATGACTTCTGTATCCAAAAAGTTTTTATATTTTGGGGGATTTTACTCTTAATGGAGAAAAATAGCTGTGAATGTCAGGATGTGTCTTTCATTCAATGGGAATTCATTTGTAGAAGGTGCAATGATGCAATTTACTCAGTAACAATAAGAAATAAAGAATATTTGTTCAGGCATCGCGCTGTCCTATGTGTGTGTGTGTGAATCAAGACTCAGATTCTAGGTGGTTTGAATTACCTTATATAATGGCTGTATTATCTATTGACCATCGAGGGAGCTTTTGGGGATCAGATTCTTAGGCATTTGTGTAGAACAAAAAAACCAGAAAATTTGCTCCTCTGCTCACGGTGTCATTCCTGGTGGGTAGGGTGCACCAATCCTCTGCACCACCAGCTTCCTGCTGGGTCTCCACTGGCTCTGTTACCACAGGTCTGCACATGCTCCCTTTATGGAGAAAGAATTGCTCTCCCACCTCTTTGCTGAAGGAACTGCTGCTGTAAGACTGATTTTCATCCCAGGCAGCATGTGGCAATTAATTAGCAGAATTTTCTATTGTTGGAATATTCCCCCTCTATGTAGGTAAAGGAGAATGAAATGTCAAACATACACCCTCCACAAAAGAAAATTCAACAGTCATATGATGATGCATTGGGACCTGTACAGTGCTAGATGTCGACTTACAAGGATGTTCTAGAAGCATACTGACATTTTTAGGGCTATGTGGTGAAACAATGTTGTTTCCCTATTTATTGTCCTACTATTATTTTTTTTTCAAAAATATAAGCATCTGCAAAAAACCAGACATAAGCACTGAAGTGACAAAAAGTCAAAAAACTTTGGAAAAAGACAAATGTGTGTTACATATTCTCCCCCCACCCCCTCCTCTCCCCCCATTTTTTGTGTCCATTTTTATTCCGGAAAAGTAGAAACAAGTGCAGAATGTATGCTGTGGAGTAAAGCAGCCTGAAGGAATTTCTATAAACCCATCCCCTTACTGTTCACTGCACTGAGAAGAAAAACAGAAAGATGAGATTCCTCAACGAAAGCAAAACAAGAGGCAGAAACATAATCTCATCTTTTCTCAGGAAGCAGGCAAATCTCTTGCACTATTCACTAGTGCTGGAATTAATCAGCTTCTGAATAGTACATTTGGACTGCTTGGGGAGATGATTCTGAGTTAGAAAGTCCCTGAGAAGCCACTCTGCAAGTGGATGAAGGAAAGAAAAGAAGATATGGGGCACGCTGTACACCAGTTCAAGGCTCTGTTTTGGAAAAATTGGCTCTGCCGTGTGAGGCAACCGGTGAGTGTTTGGAAATTATTAAAAAGGGATATTTAAAATTTTTTAGTGTCTGTTGGAAAGAGTGTGTCTATCGATTTTCCCTTTTTGCTGCAGATTGTTAAGGACAGGTTGGCTGCATGTGGTTCTTGTTTTGCCTTTTGTCACCTAATTGTTGAAAACACAAGTAGAGGATGTATTGTTTTAGTTCTAAAATGGCTGAATACAGCAATGCTCCCCAATTTGCAAATGAGACAAATCTCATAAAAGTTTTGAAGAGATACTGCTTATCTTTTAATTAACATTAGACACTAGCAGTGTTGGTAAGCAGTGGCAAGAGAAAAAAATCAATTTTCCTCACATTACAGGTGCTTATAGGTAATGAAAGAAAGCTTGCCTGACTGTGATCAAAGTCTAGATACAGAGAATGTATTGTGTATTGAAATTGTATAAATGTCTTAATTTCCTTTCTCATCTGCTCTCCAAAGCTTAATTTAACCTTTCAAATTCCAATATGCAAAATAATGTGGCAGCTACTTCAACAGAAGTCAAAATTAAAATGATGAAAATTAGACATGTCTTTCACCTTTACTGTGATGTAAACAATTTTTTAGGATAGAAGGAAGTGAATTTTCTCAAGTGAGAGAACATTTTTGTGGGAAAAAAGGTCAATTAGCAGTTTTGCATGGATTTCACTTGTCTGTAATGATCTGGGCATTTGCAGTGAAGCTTGTTGGCTGCTTTAGACAGGATTATTTCAATTATATAAACACACAGCTTGAAGTTTCAGAAATATTTAGCCTCAATAAAATTGTGATTTAGAGAGGAATTTCTTCCCCAAATTAATGAAAGTGATGTTTTATAAAATATACTTCTGGGGGAAGGATGCTGTTGGTCTCCATGCCTGAGCAGTGCTGTATGTTCAATCAGTGTGCATCAAGTGGCTTCTCTGTATCTTCTGTTTTCCTGCATGTGGATCTATTTCTTCTCTTGTTCTGTGTAGTGTTCCCTCATATATTTCTGAAGGAAAAAAAAATCTTAATTTATGTAAGTTTTAAGTTTGTCTGGTTGGTAGATTTCCTGAATAGAGAACTCACTGAGATGCAGACTTCTCCAAGCCAGGAATTACAAGGGTGATCCAAAGCAAACTTCGTTCTGTCTGTTGAGAGGCAGAAGCTGCCCTGGTGAACTTGCAAAACCTCCTTGTGTGCTGTCGTGCAAACACTGGGCTGTGAAGGTGCACCACCTGCAGTACTGGAGGAGAAATCCAGGTGGATCATCCACCTAGGCAGAGGTGGTCAGACCCTTGTGAATCTGAAGAGAGAAGCATCTCCTGAAAGATCTGATGTGCTTCAGCTCTGTTCAATATCATGTAGGTCTGTCTGTACAAGACAATTTTCTCCTTGTGGCTATTTATCAGCAGTTAGGGCTGGAAGACAAGTGAGGGCTGTTGAACTGGGAAGTGTCGTGAGTGCCAAGTGGCATTAGTCGATATTACACAGTGGAGGGTGAAGGGGCTGTGACAGATGTAAGAGTTCTGTAAGGAACAAGTCTTTTGACTGAAATTCAGATTGGCATCAGCACCTTCTATCAACATGATTCAGAGGCAGGACGGGTTCTTCTGTACGTTTTGACTTGGAGTTTGAAATTGCAGTTGTGCCAAAGACACATTCTCATCTCTGTTTTCAGAAGCTTTTACTTCAGAACTATAGATTCTAGAAGCTCAGGAGATACACACTACCAAGCAAATGTACTACTTTAATTTTCCATCAATGCATTTCTTAACTATCATTTATATAATGCTTATTACCATCCAAATTTGTAGCTAGGTAAAAGATGAAATGTGATTCCCAAATTCTGATGCTCTAATTTAGAGGGCCACTGTTTGGCTTGACCTGCTGTGACTTTGACTGAGAGTCTGGACTCCTGTTTGAGGCTGACTGTGATAGCAGGCCTTGCCCTGCTCCCCTTCTGGGGTCCCTGGGATGGGTCCCTGCCCCACTGGGTGGCACTGTTACACAGAGATCCCTGCACCCTGGGGAGCAGCCGGCCCTTGCCCATCCCTAAAAGATTGAAAGCACCATCCTCGCTTTTATTAGGTTGGCTTCTATATTGTTTTGAGTGTGATCAGTTTAGATAAATGGTGATTTCCCTACGTTTCAGGAAACCTTTAGTTCCTAGTTCTTGTTCAGCACAGATGTCCTTCTCCACAGGGAAGACTCTGCTGCTGGATTTTGTTCTCAAGCATTATGTTATAGTTTTTAGGTGTTTTTCTGACATACCCAGGTTTCCTTCCGTGATGGGATTTGGTTCAAATGTGACAGTTGGAAGTAAAACCCCGTGTATGCTCCAGAGAAGTTAACAGCCTCTAATGGGAGATCTTCAGTGTGGCTGTCGTTTCTACTGTGTTTCTGTCTCTCTTCACACTTTCCTAATGCTGTTATCAGTGAATCTGGAAGTCTTTTCAAACTTGGCTGCATGGCTGTTTCTTCCTTTCTGCTGCCGAAAACTGACACAATTGCTTTTCTTTGTGTTTTTTTTTTCTTCCTTCCTATCCATTTGGGAGATTGTGCCCTCTCTGCAGAGGAGTGAATGTGCACTGTGTATGTGCAATCTGCTGAGAGACGACACACTCAAAATCTGAGTCCCGTGGCACATCGGCTTGAGTGCCTTGTCATTGTGGCCCTGGAAATGGGAACACTGGGATATGAGAAGTGTGGCTGTGGGCAGCCTCAGGCCTATTAGCCTGGTGTCACTTGGCCGTGCCTCCTGGAGATGGTGAAGGTGGCTTTTGGAGAGCATTCGAGCGCAGGTGACACGAAGGGTGTAATGGCAGCAGCCAGGGAGTCAGGGAAGGGCAAGGAGGTGTGCCACCAGGAAGGGCTCAGGGGAGCATGAGGAATTGCACCAAGGTGCAGGATATTGCTGGCTTCTTAGGAGGCTCAGGTATTGAAAAGTCGAAGGTCACTGTCGTCAGCTTGCCAGAGTCTTTGTCTTGACCTGAGGAGTATCTACAAATACTATAAATTGAAATGAAAACTACTCTTCTGTTCTGAAAGAAGTGCATTTCACAAAGTAATAAGGATTTCAAGTAGAAGTGTCAGTTGTTAGCTTGCTTTGGTCTTGTTTTTCCTTAAATAGCTGTAGAGAGGATATTTAATGTTTTTATTTTAAAGTAAAAGACATATGGATTTTAATGATTTGTTCCCAAACCCTATGTTCTATAGACTGATGTTCTGATTTCCTTTTTCAGGTCCTCTCTCTCACTGAAATACTGTGGCCTTGTGTACTTTTCTTGATTCTAGCTGCCGTCCGCTTCCAGGAGCCCCCAAAATACAAGGAAAACTGTATGTCTTGTTTGCTTTTCTATTTTGGTTGCCTCTACTTGTAGAAGTATTTAGCAAACACTGAAGAGATCCTAAAAGGGGAAGAATTAAATGTAGCGGAGTCAATGGAAAAAGTCTTATGGTGGGATTCAATCATGTTCAGCTACAGATCTGAGGAAGCTGTATCTATGTGGGAAAGAAATACAAAGTTTAAGTTCTGATTGGTAAGACAATTTTTAAACATCAGCTTTGAGGTAAGGGAGATTATTGGGTTTTAGTTGTACTTATTGCTTTCTATTGAGTAATGGAGTGTAGACGACTGCCTCAGAAGTGGATATTTACAGTTAGACAAGATGAACCTTAAACCCTACCCACTTCCTGGGAGTGAGAATTAATATTTTGTTAAATTCTTCCATTTCCTTTAACACTTCAAAACTTGTTATGACTCCCTCCACCTTATAAAGGTATTTTTGCTTTTATCTTGTCAAAATAGACAATTCTTCATTTATAAAATAATTATTTATCATATTATAATCTATTTAGTTTATTATTCTGTTATTCACCAATGCCAGTAAAATGGGGATAAACCAGCTTTAGCTACATTAAAAATCAGTTTGGTAAAACAATTCTAGATCTGTAGAGTGAACTAACTATCTGGAGAGAATCTAGCTTGCACTATATATATTTACTTTATGGAGAGCTGTAGATAATTCTAGAGGTAAGGAAAAGCAGCTGTTTAGACAGTCTTGATTGATGCACATTCAGACATTGCTGAATACCAGTTCCTTCATTTTCTGAAAGCCTGTGAGAAAAGAGAAAATATCACTTTGTGCAGCAGTCTATGTTCCAATCCAGGTTGCATGATTTTGGGCAGAGTGGCTGGCAATCACGTGATACTGCAATAATGTTACTACCAGGAAAATCAGCTTTTCAAAGATTGCTCTCAAATGTCACATGTAGCTTGTTGTCACAATCTGACACAGAGGCTACTCATTTTCTGTGATGACTGAGTTTTCCTTAAATGAGACACCTGACATTGATACAACTTCATTGCTTGCAGGTGACAGAGAGGCTTTTTAGGACAAGGGAACACAGTGTGATGGTGTGGTTTGCAAATGCGATGTTATTGGTCTTATTCCTGCTTGGTTTTAGGTTACCTAGAAGCTCGTGATCTACCGAGTCGGGGCCTTTATCCTTTCATGCGGACCCTTTTCTGTAACATTGGTTCAAGATGCAGGAATACCAGCTACACAACACAGAGGCACGGCCGCTTCAGGTGAGTTCTGTGAACTTGACAGAGCTGACACCATCACACTGCAACTTGTTTGACAGAAAAGGTTCATACTGCCTTGTAGACAGGAAAAATAGGAGCAATGCTATTCTGTGCTAAACTTTTCCTTCAGTGTTGTTATGATTGGAAAAGATGTAAGGCCTTAGTCATACCTCTTGCTAATTTTTGTTACATTTCTTGGGCCTTTCATGCTAGTTTTGGATACTAAACACTCTTTGGGGTAAAATTGTAGAGGTACCTTGTCATATTCTTTCTCTGTCTCCGCTACCATGTGAGAGCATACTTTTTTCCTTTATTACAGAGTCTTTTATTACATGAGAGTGAAGCTGAGCACCAAAATTATATGTGGATTTAAACTTTGAATAGTTTGGGAGCATACATGGTGGGGGAGGTGAACCCAGAAATGCAGAACAAGAATAACTTTTATGTTAGACTCACAAACAGCCAACAAGGAATAGCAGAAGTTCTGTAACAAGAAAGAACTTGGAAGACGTTATCCATAAGAAGTCCTTGTCACAGGATCCTAGAATGCAGAAAGGAAAAAAGATTGTTTGGAATTTGGAATTTTTCTTTAAGAAATGAAGTAATTTCATCTACTCCAAAAATGCTTGAGATGCAAAGACACTTATGCAAACTGGCTGAAGGGTATAGTCATAAACAGTCTTTCAAAATATGTAGCAATAAAGTCAAATTAGGGGCAACTAGTCAGAATATATACATTTATATCTGTATGTTTATTCCTATAAAACTGGTAATATCTACCAAAAGATCTTAGAGAGCTGAGCCAGGTGTATCAGAGCATTCAAATATTTATGGTTTATTATTGTAGAGGTTTACAGGTAGCAATAAATTCAGCATACAGCAAGTTGCAGAGCTTCAGTATCACAATATTAAGCCATAATAGTTATCTATCAGTCTAGATGGTCTGCTTCAGTTATTTGTACGTGTAAAGAACTGTTGATTGAACATAAGACCACACAAAGTAAACCTTATTTATGGGCAAACTTGTTCTACATAAAGTAGAATTTGTTACTAGAATTGGAATCTTAACAATTTTAAGCATGTATTAGTCAAGATGCATTATTACACGAGATACTTACAGACAAACATACCCATATTAAAATTCTCCTCTTCCTCCCACTAATACAGTTAAAATTGTTACATGACCATTGAGTTTCTAGTCGTTTCTTTGGAGTTATGCTCACCTTTCCACTGGTGCTCTGGGTCATGTAAACAGCTGCAGATGGATGGAGATGGGTTTGTTATGGCAAGTCATGATATGCAGTACTTCATCTGGAGGAATGTGGTGTTGATGGCTTCTTTTTTCACTTGAGGGTGCACTTAGGGTCACCTGTATTTGCTAGTGTGCTTTTATCCTTTGATTGTTTCCATTCATCCGCATCTCTGGGATACGTTCAAATTTATGTGGTGCACCTGAATGTATGTGGTATCTTTTACATATGTTAGCTACCTGTTATTTTTTCTTGATACTTAGAAATTGGCTTTCTCTAGCTACAGTTCTGAATTTTAACTAAACACTGGTCACTTGTTTATAGCCCTCAGTGCCACCCCGTGCCCCACTCTTTTCATCCCAGATACTCCAGTGGAGTTCAACTCTGTCCCTACTTCTCAAGGCCTCACCTATTATCCTTGGCCTGTGTTCTTCTGCACTGCTTTGTTAACCATAAATATCTCATTTTGCACTGAATGGTCACTTGCTACTTCTATCTGTATAAAACTGTGATGGTGTTATGCAATGACAAGTGAAAATACAGCAAATAGCCGGAGTTGTCTGCCCAGGAAAATTAAGCAAAGGTAAAGCTAACCCAAATCAAAATGAAAACAAGTTTCAGCCAAACCAAAGGTGGCAAGCCCCTGTGCTGTGGTCTTTCAAACTCAGCACAAAGCCTGTAGCCTCGTACTTGCAGTAGCAATTCTGTATTACTGGGTTAAAGAGTTACCATAACTCTAGCCTTTAAAAAAACTGTTCCCTAAATTTACATCACTAGCTCAGATGCCATTGAAATGTGTTAAATCTCTAGAAACTATGAACTATATTGACTGCTCTGCATGATTATTTACACTGTTTTGACTGAACTGCCTAAATTATGTTCCAGCTCAATAGAAAATCAGGAAAGAATTTCCTGGAGGCAGTCTTAGACCTACTTTAAGAATTGGGGAAATTATTCAGTGGCTTTCAATTATTCAACTGAAAAATAAAATGCATGCATGTATCCATATTTATACACTCGGTAGGCTGCACTGAGTAGTATATAGCCTCGGTAAGGAAAATGGCTAAAAAGGTAGGATGAAGTTCATTCTGAGGTCACCCTGTTCCACCAGGTCCATCAGTATAAATTAAATCAACCTCAGGGCTGCTCTGACTTATGCTGGCTGCCAACAGCCTCAGGAATATAGACTGTCAGCTTGATCAGTCAAATATAACTGAATCCAGTCCCTGTTGACTGGAGAGATGGGGCGGCATAGGAACAGTAATACCAGTTATCTTCCCTTCAAGTATTTATGTCAAACCCTAAGTCTGATAAGGGAACATTTTTTTTTAATGTCAATAATATTGTGTTTATTAAGGGTGAGTCAGAGACTGCATAGTTTGCATGGACACTTGACCATTTTTTTCCCCAGTATGTAACACCTTGGTGCTATCACTTTGAAATGTAGTAGTTGTCTTTGGGCAGAAGTAGTTCTATGGCTACAGTTGGAACCTCCATGGAATCCATAAACCAGCAACAAGTATTTGTCAGTGAGCAGCCCCTCACCTCCCCATGAGGGGGGCTGAGCCCAGGGTGAAGTTATCCTGGTGCAGGCCATGCCCTCACAGATGGGTCCCAGTCCCTTCAGGCAACAGCCTGTGATATGGTGAGAAGAAAGAGCCAGGTGAAGCCAACAGCCACATTAACTTTGATTTGCAGCAAGATCTGCCACCTCCTCTGATGCCTCGGAAAGCGCTCAGTTGCAAGAGCTCTGTGGCTTTGCTCCTTGCTCCTCTTTTCAGCCACTGCAAAAGCTGCTGGCTGGCAGCTCCCTGATATGATTCCCTGATACACCTACTGGTATCTCAGAGCAGAGGAATGAGGAAGTATTCAGGAGCTCCTGTGGCAAAGGACATTTTCCCTTGCTTTTTCCAGAATATTCCACTCTGCACCTCATCTTAGTGGAGCATAGTGTAAAACTGAGAGCATGAAAATAAAATAAAAAACCACACAGTTCATGGGTCCTATGGCCTTACACTCACATATTTCCACGTGTGTGCATGGAAGCATCGTGATTTCCCAGTACTCTGGATTCCCTGGCAAATCTTGCAGAACATGGTGGCATTTGCCCTTGCAGTCTAGACTCCTAGATCTATGTTAGACTTCTTTAAAACCTAAAAGAAAATTAAGTTATTCTCAGTCTTAGAGCCACAAATATCATTAAAGCAAGACTCTAAAATGTTATTTCTAAGCACATTAGTTTGTTTCTCTTTATTTAGCTACAGGTGGTAGTAGCCTGAGCAGCCTCACCCAGCAGATGTGGTAGAAGCCCAGGTCAGTCTCTGGCACTTCTGCTGGATGTGCCATTCCAGCCCACGTGGTAACTCTGTCCCCTTTTGCACCTGACTGAGCTCCTGGGCTCCCTGCCTTGTTGGGGCTGTCTCTAGAGCCTGTAACACACCCTGGTGTCTCCCTGTAGGCTGGGGTCCTGGGGGACAGTGTCCTGTTTGTGAGGGCATGGACTCTTCCAGGGTTGCTCCAGCTCCTAGCTTGTCCTCCTCCTGGAGCAGCCCCTCCTTATGCCAGCCCATTTCTTCTCACTGTTCTAAACCTTTTGCTTTATCAATATCTGCCCTGGGTTTTCCAGAGGAGGAGCATCAGGAAGAGCTCAAGAGCAAGTGTGGAAGACCAAAATCAAGGAAGCTCAAAGCACCAGCAAAAGTCTCTGTAAGAATTGCTTAAAGGGTCATATTCTTCTTTAATGAGGTATATCTTCAAATGAGAAACAGTTCTTCAAGATAGCTTATGGCTGCAGCAACTTTCTGCAATATTAACTTTGTCGTCTGGGCCAGCTTTTGTACTCGCAGGCTGTGTAGCTGGAAAACAGAAACAGAAGTAATTTTTATTATCTTACTTATAGATTTCCAGATAGTTGGGGAGAAAAGGAAATTTCAACACAAGTTTTCTTCATTTTAGGGCAAATTAAGAAGAATATATTTTTTAGTTCTTTATGTATTTTAGTCGATTGCATTTTGGGAAGGTTATAATTGTATCAATGTGGAAGAGAAATATCTTTCTGTGAGAGACACACAGTATGTTATTGTCCAGCGTGTGTACTGGTATTGATGTCTCCAGGCTTATAACCCTGGCATAATGCGGAATGGAAGCCAGCTGGGGCTTTGCAATTTTAGAGGGACATTATTAATGTGGTGACAGGGTGAGGTTGAGATGAGTTTGCTGAGACGCTTTTGAAAATCACCAGTTTAAATGGCATTTCACATCATAGCTGAGTTCAGATGAACTCTGAAATGTTCTTATTGTTATTCTGTGTAAATTGGACATCATATTCCTGAGTCATGGCTTTAGGAAACGACAATTGCTTTTACATGCTCAGCGATGCAGTCTTTTTGGTCTTTCACAGCATTTTGTCACGATCAAAGCTTGTAAAAATGTATGTCTTTAGTTTGATTTCTGTTCTTGTGAACTTTGTGGAAATGTACAGTTGAGGCAAGAGCTACCATGGATGATAATGAAATTTTATATATACATTTCCCAACCCCTTCTTCTAACACCCCAATTCTAATTATGTATGTCTTCTCCTACAAATTACTGGCTTCCTCCTTTTGTCCTTTTTATTATCCCTTGCTTCCCCTCTTTATTGTTCCTAGCAACTGCTGCTAGGAATTTCCTTGGAATGGCTGCTGGACTTCCTTTACACATACACACCCAAGTGAGTTACAGTCACCTTCTGCTCCAGAAAGCACACTTTGAAAGCTTTTTGAGAGAGTAGCAGTAAAATGAAGTACTTTTGTTGACATGCTGGCTGAAAATTGCTTTGACTGTGTCTGCAGCTGGTTTTGAAGTGTAGCTTCTTACCTTTCTGGCAAGATGGTGACACCTACCTGCAATTTTGTGTAACCTGTGCTGAACTAAGAGGTCAGTAGTAACTTGTAGCACTTATTAGGAGCTACATGTAGTCCTCTATTACTATGTTGAAAATATGTAAAATCCTTTAATCTTAGCACATATATTCAGCAAATAAGACCTCTGTAATAATTTAGTTTCATAAAACTGAGCCTGATAACCAGTGTCATGCCTATTGTCATTTCCCCTTCAAAAAGAGGCTGTGCTCAGATCCAAGAATAATGAGAGGCAGGTCTGTGGCAATGATGGCAAAAGAGGGTCACAAATGGCAGCTAGCTGGCGTGGCTGCTGACCTGGAAATCTCCCCAAAGCTAACAACTCACACAGCTAGATGCCAAGAGGATGCTTTTTTTGTTGTTTCCCTGCTGTTTATCAACCCAAGCTTTGCAGATGCAACATGCAGCAGAGTCGATGATGGGGATAGAGTGGAGAGAATTACTAATTCTTTCTGTCACTGCTATCTGTGAGCCCTGCTGCTGGGAGGGAGTCCAGGCAGCCCCAGCAGCCCCTGGAGACAGGATTGAGTCCTGCTGTGTGCTCCTATGTGATTAAGGCCTTTTTTCCCCAGTGTATTGTTGTTTGCAATGTTTCTAATACCAGGAGGTTTGAGGCTAGATTAGAGGGCAAACAATGTGGATTTAAATACTGCACTCCTCTGAATACTTTTTATTTTAAGTGATCTTCTTAGGAGAGTTTAGCTTTCAATTTTAAGTTCAGCATGTATTTGAAAAAAGTCCAACAAAACTCAACACCACTGCTCCCTCCAAACCCCACAAAAAAATCCCAAGACAACCAAAACCTGTGGAAAATCCAGTGGAAACTGAGCTAGAGTTTTGGTTTTTTAATGTTCTGAGCGTGGTTGCTGTTGTTCTGGTCAAGTAAGTGCTGGCTTCTTGTTCATGCTCAAAAAGCAGAGTGCTAGGAAGATTTCAATATGTAGGTAGTGTTTCAGTTCTTTGCCAAACACGAGTATTCTCAGCTGTCTGAAATTTTGGGCAGTGGGAGTCTAAGTAATATTGGAATTTGAGGTAGTTCTCAAAGACAATAGCTAAAGTGCAACTTTGAATCACCCTAAAAGCCACCTTCTGAACAACAGAAAGCTGCTTTTAAAAACTCCATTTGAAAGGGAAAAATGTGTTGAGGAATTGTTCTGCCTTTAGCCCACTGAAGTTTGAGGATGGTGAAAGAGTTTTCCAAAATCCTGCTGTCTGATCAAAACAAACTGTACTGAAACGATTAAGAACTTGATTGTTTTAAGATTAAATTTTCTTTGTTTCCCTTGTTGCAAACAGCTCTGTGGGTGCCTGAGCAAATGAGGATCAGGGAGCAAGCGAAAGAGAAATGAGAGGATGAGAAAGTGGTGGCTGATGGCTTTCTTTGGTTTGTGAATTTATCTCATTAGGCTTTTCTTTCAATAAGTAAAAATTGTGCTGAAAACAAGTATTGGCATATAAGCTCAATGGGAAAGTAATGTAACTCTTTATTATATTTTTGTAAATGGGATAGGACAAGAGGCAATGGGCAGAACTGATACACATGAAATTTCACCTGAATATGAGAAAGAAATTCTTTCTTGTGCAGGTGACTGAGCACTGGAACAGGTTGCCCAGAGATGTTGTGGCGTCTCCCTCACTGGAGATTTTCAAGAATCTTCTGGACATAATGCTGTGGCATGTGCTCTAGGATGATCCTGCTTGAGTAGGGAGGTTGGACCAGATGATCGCTGTGGTCCCTTCCAACTTGACCCATTCTTTGATTCTGTGACAGTTAATTCTGCTTTTGATGCAAAATAGCAATGTTTTCACTAGACAGGTTGTAGCTCTTAAGATAATTTGAATCTCCTATAAGATAAACCAGAATTCAACTGCCTAGTAACATGCTAAATATAATTATTTCCTTGTTTATGGTGTTTTAGGAGGGTCTAAGTAATTTTGTACTGTAAAGAGGCATTTAAATGACTCTGACTTCTGGTTTAATTTAAAAGTATTGTTAGAAAATTGTGCTATTGAGTAGTCACCAGTAGCAATGTGATAGAGATAAGAGATAACATTTACCAGTGGTATGTCTGCAAGCTAGAAGCAGGAAAAAGCCAATAGTAAGAATAAAATAATAGTTTTATACATTGCTGCATGTATTTGACAAAAAAAACCTGCTACCTTAGATGCAATAGGAAAGCTTGAACTTTCTCATCAAAGAACTGCCATCAAGATACATGGTAATCCAGGGGAGAAAAGCTGAGTGTGTTCAGAAATATTAAAGACTTTTTGGACGTGTCTGTTCTTGGCTGCTGCCAGAATTGGCATAGGTGGCCTCAGCAATTTTTCATTGCCCGCTTTCCTGAGGTATTGAGACCCAGTGCTGCAACTTGCATGCTAATAAATTGAACTAAATAGAAATTGTACAAATACATAATTGTTAAAAATTATCAGAATACTGTTGTGAATATATACAAGTTTTTCAGCTGCTTGATTTCAGTGTGTTACCTCACCTGTCCCTATTTTTTCTGTCAAAAAATAGTGCAAGCCCCCAAAGTGGTCCAGAGAGAGCCACTGGACCAGATCTAGACTTCATGGAAGAGATAGAAGAACTTGCAAAGGAATTTATTGATACTACAGAGAAAGCCATAGCCTTAGAAAAGCTATGGGAGGAAAACTCAAGGCTCTCAGGTAAGCTGTGATTTTTCTAATAATTAATTTCTTTGCTTATTGGTTAGTGATAGCCATCAAACAAAAGAATAGTTTGATCTTAAAAATAAAATTAGGCAACTAGAATATTACCAGATGTAAAAAAAGCCTCTTTTATGACTACCAACACTGTGGCCATCAAAATGATCAGAGAAAACATTTAGCTTTCTAAAACTGTGCCCTTGTATACTTGAGAGTTACAAAAACACTGAGAGGAAAGCTTAAAAGATAAGTATTATAATCAGGGTACAAGGTTACTTGCATTCAAAAGTAGTTTATGAGGATTTAGCTCTCTATCCCTGTATTTTTCTGTTGTGCTGAAGAGTATAGGAATGGAAAACAGCAGTAGCTCACACCTGGCTACCTTAGGTGACCTTTCACAGAGAGAGTGAGACTGGAAACAGCAGGGTCTGAGTCTCCTGTTCCATTTCCACCCACACTGCACAGCCTTGTACCTCTCACTACCCTGTGTCTCTGGCTGAGTTTTCAAGAAGAAAGATTTTGGTGAAATCACAGTTTGCATGCCTGGCTGTCTGGTAGCTAGGACATTCATGTAGTATTGATATGATGACTTTGCCTCACTAAAAAAAATTGAACAGTAAGCAATGTCTTTTAAATTGTTTTTGTGATTACAGTAGTAGTATCGGGTAGCACAGAAAATCAAATAGAACACTTCTCTTTGGGATATTAGTTGCTTTGTGTGCCTTTACTTCTCTAGAAACATCCTTTGTGCACTGCTAGCTCTTGCTTATAATATTGATTCTTCTAAAGCTGATAATGCTTCTCTTTAAAGGAAAATATTTAATTTTACAGGGCTCCATAACATCACCACTTTTCTTACTGTAAGTATTTTTTACTGTATTTCTAAATTTCAGTTCTGGGCTTTGAGGATCTTTATTATAATGGTTAGAAATTTGTATCCTGTCAAGTTTGAGTAGACTGTCTCAAAAAAAAAAGTGTTTGAAGGAAAAAATGATGTCATGTAAATTTGATAGATATTCAATGGTTTCTAGATTACTTATTTAAGCCAGTCTAGGTTGTTAGTAGCTAAAATCCACAACTATTTGAAGGGTGCTTGTTTATTTGGAGCTATTTAAAAGTGCATCTGCCAGATGTATTTTTTCCCATATTTGATCGATAGTGCTACTTCATGAAACTTAGATTTCCAGTTAATAACTTGAAATTAGATGGCATTTTTAAATTTCTCATAAGATCTCATTGATTGAAAGGAGCCATATCAATATGAAATTTCATTTCTGGAATGGAATATAGAATAGAAAGAATATATTTCTCAACATCAAGAAAATATTAAGCTGACAGTAGATGATGGTTATTAGAAACAGAGCTTGTATGCGCAAGCTTCTTTTTGTATAAGGCGTGCTCATGTCACCATTTTGCAAAAAAGCTCTAGTGAGACGTTAATTTAGAGTAGCAAAGACCACATAATAAAGTGTGATAAATCCTGTTTTGCATAGCCATCATATTGTGGAGTCCTATGAAAGAAATTGTTTTATCCCAGGCCATTCTTATCACTTATCATTTGAGACCCCCACAAGCCCTGCAAAGAGTTGTGAGGCAAGGATGGCAAGGGCTGGGCAGTCCCCTGATCTTTACACCCTAGACTTAGGAATTCATTTCAAGGCTTGAGAGCTCAAAGATAATCCTTGTTTTGGTTACGCAGAAAGAGATGCCTTAGCTTTACTTCCAGCTCCATTTTTCCATTGGAGCAGAGAGACATATCAGAAAAAAAGCTTCCATGAGTTCAAAATACCACCAAAATAATGTGGTATATTGCCAAATGTAGAGGAATGTTTCCACTTCAGAAAGATATTATGAATGCTTTAAAATTCAAGGGGGTCAGGGAAATAATGGGTTCATGCCTTTTTTTTTTTTCTACTTTTATTTTTGTCTTCTGTTATTGGAAGTGTAGCATGTAGTTTTTAATTTTTTATTTTTTTCCACCTAAAGATGGATTTGAATGAAGCAGAGAAAATTATTGCTAGAGCAGAAAATCTATACAAGCAACCATATTTCTGGAACCTTCTGCATTCACTCCCTCATCTTGAACTGAGAAGCTTTTATACAGAAGATGAGTTAGCCACCATAACACAGTTTCTAAAAGTTATTCAAAAGTAAGTACTTTCATATTCTTGAAAGTGCTCTGTTTTAAAATTTTATCTGCAATTCCTCTTCTTCGCACTGTCTAATTAATAATTTTAGCCTCTTTACACTGTAAAGGATGCTTTTCTTCTCTTTACCTGATTTTGCTTTTATAAAACCATGTTAGGAATTTTCACCCACGCTGATTCCTGTATAACTGTGTTTTGCATCTCTGCCAAACTCAGAGATACCCTAGGAGTCTTTGATAAGCAGCTTCCTGTTAGCAATGCCTGAAATTATGGCTTTGAACCTTGTAATGTACTTCGTGGGTCTTTGAAAGACAGAATGTATGCATATGAATGTAAGAAAATAATAGTTTTGATCCTATTCAGATCCAAATGTATGTAGCACTTGGTCGGTATCAGGAAAATTACTCAGTTTTGTTTCTTAAGCCTCTTGCTATCAAAATAGCTTTAGGTGCTCTCTTGCAGGAAATGAAGCAGTATGGAAAAAACCCCAAGACTGTATTCTGAATCAGGTAAAGGACAACTGGATTCAGAGGAAGACATAGAATTAAAGCACAGACCAAGACATATATCTACAAGAATTTTCAGTGAAGTAAGGTAGTTGTTAGGTGAAAGTCAGATATGTGTTTGCCAGGGTAGGCAGTTTGTTGTAGTAGGTTGATAGGCACTGTAGTCGAATAACGAAGTCATAAAGCTGAAGAAACCCTCTGGACCTGGGTACCTGTGCAAGACTGGCCATGTACCTCACCAGCCTTAGGCCATGGGGAAGCAGGGGCCCAAAGATCATGAATGAGAAATTACTGTGATGTTCTGCCATCCTTTATCATCCCACTGTATTTTTTTTTAATTAAGGAAAAAAAAAAACAACAAAGAAAACCAACAAAAGTAGCTCCCCACCCAGATAAGAAGGATATGATGACAACTTTTTTTCAAACTGGGAAATAAGTTTCTCTTACAATATATAGATTGCACATATGTTGGTGCTTGATTTTAAAAGTTTATTTATTTTCCCTTATGCCTGAGTAATTTGTAACCTTATTCCAGCTTGTTCTCTGAGGTATTAATATGTGAGACTACATAGGATATTCAGATGTCTACATATGGATTTTGATGTTTTCATTTGCTTGGGGGTTTTTAAGATTTCTGTGCCACTCAGTGACCCAATTTACCCTTGTTAATGCAATTTGGAAAGCTAAACCACAGACCCCAATGCTTGTTTCTTGACTAGTTTCATATTACTATACTGCATTCTAGAGGTCCTATCTAAGGCAGAATTTAGCCAGTGGAAAGGTTCTGCGTTAACACTTCCCACTTTCAGGTCTGTACCATGTTTTGCTGTGTCTCTCAAATGTACTTCACAGAGACTTTTCACATCTATGTGACTGGCTTTGGGTTTTTGTGGTTGTTTTTTTTTGTTGTTTGTTTTTTGTATTTTTCTTTTTATGAATGTTAGAAACTGATGATCCACTCTGGAAAACTGGATCCTTATTTGCATAATAAGAAAGGATTAGTCTGTAGGAAATATCTGGTAAATTTGACATAAAATTTAAGTAGCAAGTTATATGTAAGTAAGTAGTAAGTTATACAAGTTTCTCTGTATATTAACAGAGAAATTTTTTTCGCACCTAAGGTGATGGAAATGTGTAAAAAATTCTATAGCTATATTTTTATCAAGGCATTCTCTAATGCACTTTGATAGTGTTATGGTGCTATAAAAATAATTTCTTACAGATTGATGGGAAGTAAAATATAAGTATTCTGTGTTGATCCTGCCTTCTTGTGGGGATAACATAGAAAGTTTGTGGTAGTTTTGCTCTTATTTTTCCTCACTTTTTTTTTTCTTGAGGACATTGGTCCTCTCAGGACATGTTTCCTTAATGGAAATTGTCTGATGCTCTAACTGTAAAATCTCAATTTGTGTGTTGTTCAGTTCAACTCTAATTTCATAAAACATCAGTTTTTCAACGGTAAAAAAAGTATTTTATTATGCAGTTGCTTGAAGGTTGTCTCTTTCCAGCAAATCCTTTCAGGTTTTTGGGTGTATAGAGAGCTTGATTTTTGTTTTATTTTCACTTTCAGTACCTTAGCATCACTGAAGGATATAGCTATGATGCCACTGGGCCAAAGTTTCTACGAAATGGTGAAAATGGCACTGAATTTGACTGCTGCATCAGCACAGGATAGGAGCTTAGAAGGTAAGAAATTTGCTTCAGATTTTCTTTGAGCTACCTAATAAGCATGCTGGAAATGTATGATAGTAACTTTGGACCTTCTGCTAAGTTCCTGATGTGCAGGGAGTAAACTATGTTGCTGTAGTGCTAGCTCAATTCTTTACTGCTCTGCTTTTTAAATATCAATGCTGATAACTAAATTTTATCAGACTCTGGCAGCTATCAGATAAACAAAGCATCAGTAAACTGGTCTAATACATAGTGTTTAGAATGGTCACGGTTTAGCAATGAATTTTGGAGGGAGACTAAATCAATGCAAGGGGCAGTTTCTTCCATTTGATAGAAGGAGAGCAATTTTTTTGGACATGCATGTTAAGCATTATGACTGGTTTACTTAAAGCTTCATTCTTCTCATAAATTCTGCTGTCAGCTGAAGGATTACATTTCTCCACCTGCTGCTTCACCATGGACGATGAGTTTAATTGGAGAAGGTAGGCTGGCCTTAGGAAAATGAGAAAAGGTCAGGAGCAAGTTTCATGGTCAAACTGAAGCACACAATGTATAGATGCAGCTGTCAGCTTGGTATGGAAGGTCAGGCTAAGAGTAATATGCAGTCAAAATCCCACTTCACCTGCAAAAGTAGAAGGCTGATGTGGGACAAAGATGATGTGCTGGAGCCCTTGCACAGAGGATGAACTTGATTTCTCTGGAACTTCTGGTATTCTCCCATTGCTCTAATTCTCAGCAGTGGTTCACATCCAGTCCATGCACACACCTTTGCACGACTCTGTACAGTTCAGAATGGCACCCTCCTGAGTTTGCTGGCAATGGCTCTGCAGGGCCATCCCACCATCATCATATCTACTGCTGAAATCCCATCACATTAACTGACTTTACTACTAGTGCAGTCATGGGTTATATCCTAGGTAAATTTGTGTTCAGGTGAACACACTCTGCTGTCCCCAAAAAAGCTGGGAGCATGGTACTCTGATCTCAACAAGTGTAAACCACCAAGAAGCAACATGAATATAAAGAATGAATTACATAAACAAAAGATTTCCTTTATTTCAGGTTTTCAATACAATCTTTCTTTTGGGGATGTTTTGTGGAATCCGCTTGCTGTGAAAGCAGACCTTGAATCCAGGTTTGGTTTTGATGGCCCTCATGTTGAGAAGCTGCTAACTTATACAGCACAGTTAACAGAGGTAACTCAGTTGAAAATTTTGGTCTATCTTTTTAATATTTCTTTATTTGTACTGTGAATGTATTTTCCTGAGTTACAGAAGGTTGGCTTTGTGAAGCAGCTACAAAGTTGTTAAATATCCTGGCTTCATTCCCATCAAATAAATGTTTAACTTTAGCTGAAATCTCTGCAGATGAAGATACTGATGGGTCCAGTTGTATACACTAATGGATTTATGCTTCTCTGAAGTCACAACTGTGTATGGCAGAGTCCTGAGTTTATCACCCAATCCTATAGAGAATTCTGAGGATTGCTCCACTAAGCTTTTAAACCAAATCCTTGATTTGAGTCTGAGGATTAGCTTGTCTGGTAGCATTTTTTATCTCATTTCCTGGACAAAGAATGCCTGTCTCTTCTGTGTGTAAATCAAGGGAAACCAAGAGTCCTTTCTTCTTAGCCGTGCCGTCTTGATATGAATGTACTACATTGAGTTGTCTCAGTGGTGTTTAATCAAATATCATGGTGATGCATCACATTTAGAAGAAAATATCTTTCTTCAGATAGGGCATTCTAACCTATCCTCTAGACCAAAGTGGTCTGTTGTGGTGATCTGGTTTAACTGCAGAAAACTGGAAACATCTTTTGAATTTGTACCTAAGTTCACAGTTTCTTTAATAGAACATGTTGGTATTTATCTGAAATCTGTTTGTTCTTTGCAGAGCAGTACAGTTTAGAGTTATACTCCAGAAAAATAGCTGATTTTAACAAATGGATAAATTACAAAAAAATCCCTTGACTTTTTGAATGGCCTTTTAATGAACTATCAGATCAAATGAACTGCACAGCTTGGTAGCTGTGGTTGACTGTAAAATCCCAGGCTACTCACTTGGTAACTATTTAAACTAATATATTTTGTGCTTGAAGACCATCAAAAACTATGAAAGCAAACATGGAAGCCTGGATAATGTTAGTTTTGGGCACTTCAATTCTGTATCTAATTCCCCATTTTGTTTGGTGTCAAAACACCTGCAAAACTTTTTGTGAATTCTCTGGTCAAAGTTGAAAGGAGCAAGGATGTAAAGTATCTCAGAAAGGCAAGAACAGAATTAAAATGTGTGGCATTATTTTTGTAAGCTTTAATAATGTTTATAGGCTTGGGAATATTTAATCATTCATAACAGAATTTAAAAATTGGTCTCAGAGGAAAAAAATTCTGTTCTCTCGGCCACTCTCTTGAAACCCACCAACCTCAATTTAAAACTAGTGTGCTGCATGTAATCGCTGGTGGAGATGTATCACTGTACTAAGTGCTTTTTATATCAGTGATTTTTATACTTGTGAAGTTGTTTCAATATAGTTATTCTACTGTAGGGGTACTGTATCACAGTCAAGTTAGTTCAGCAGCAGCCAGCAAATGACTGTAGAAGTAGCAACACTAGTGTAGCTACAAGGTGAAAATTCCTTGCATATACAAGTCTCATGATTTTGCCTGCTGTATGAGTATCTTTATGGGGCCACTGGTATTTTATCCAGCAGCCTGCATGTGGAGTACTTTGAAGTATGTGCCTGGGAATATGAGGCTGGGTTAAATGGGCTTTGCTCTCACTGAAGAGGCTGTTTGTTATTCTTATTTTGACTATATAAGTAAGTTGATAGGAGAGATCACACTCAGCAACGCTCTTGAAATATTAATCAATTCCTTGTGTCCTTGCCAGATTCCCACAGGAGACACACTGGAGCAGTTTGTGTGCTCTGCTCTGGCTGTTGTCCCAGAAGATGAAGCAAACAAAGAGAATAATGGAGAGGGCTGTAATTCTGTGCAGCATGAGGCCAAACTGTATCTTGTTCATGCTGTCAGCAAGTTCAAACTCTATGCACGGGTAACTTTAATAACTTAATAGATTGAGTTCCTAGTTTTTGCATGTGGGTTGTCAGCATTTACTCAGTTAAAAGATCTAAGTTATCTATAAAATTGTTTTCATGACCTTTCTTGCTAATAAGATGAAATAATCCTTATAAAGAATCATTACAGTGGAAGTATAATCTATCATCATGTGCCCACTTAATCAGATTTTCTCATTAATGGACATTCAGATTTGATATCAAATAGGGAATGTAATGAAATATACTGCAATGCAGAGACCTGTCAGAGGAAACTGTTTACTGTTCCACCTGAGACTGAGTGTCGAACAAAACTGAAAATTGACTAGACACCTCCACTGATATATAATTAATTTATTTTTCCCTTCGTTGTCTCTGGCAATGGTGGCTGAAGCAAGATAAAAGTGAACCTCTAGTAGAGCATCTTAAAATTCTGGTCTGGCAGAATGGCTTGCCATGCATTCTCTATAGTGACATGTGTAGTTGCATGGATGAAAGAATTAAACATTCAGATGTTTCCAAAGAAAAACACCTAGCTACCTTAACACTGGTATTTGTTTTTTATACTGAAACATTGTATTTTTCAACATTAAAAAAAAAATCATGTTTCAAGCTGATCTGGAGATGTTTGCAGTATTATCTAAAGAAAATGTGTAGTGCTTCCTGTGTATTTCCTCAAAAATGTAATCTTTGAGAATGTTTCGCTGCTGTATGCTGAAGTATGAAGTAAGAGGTAATAATTCAATGTGATGGCCAAAACTAATGCACTAATTTCAATGTAGGAAAATCCAGTAATAATTTCAGCCATGATTTTAAAACTTTTAGCACGGGTTGACGTTCTTGTTACAGGAACCAGAAATGCTGTAAGCTGCTGGCCACTGTGAATTATCCTGGTGAACAGAATATCTCTTAGAGTAAATCTGCTATATTCACTTGACATTAAAAGAAAGGTAATGGTGAAGGAAAGGGAAATCAGTAGTTTTGGCCAAGCCTTGTTATGCTTATTTCTGGGCTACATGATGGGAGCATGTGGGCTTCTTCATCGTCTCTGTATTACGGGACTCCAAAAACATTAAGGCTGCTATCTGCCATCATATTGGCAGTATAGGCAAAAGTCTGGTAAAGGAAGCCTGAGTAAATGGCTGTGGAGGTCACCTTTTGGTTGATTTCAGCCCCAGCCCATCTTTTTTCCATCCTGGGGTCTTTAGGCAAGGTCAGCACCACAGAGGATGTCAGCTGTCCGTGTGCTGTAGCCTGTTACATTGCCAGCTTGCATGTCAGTCAAAACTGTATTGAAAATCAACCTGTGTCGTGTCAGTCCTTTCAGAGTCTAGAGAAGTTGCTAGGGAGAAATTTTGGTATCATTGTTGATTGTGTGAATTTGTTAAAGACATGCAAATTCTGTGTACTGCCTAAGTAAGAAAGCTTTGATTAATGAGATGTTCTGTTTTGCATTCAATCCTTTAGGTACTTGAGCAATGGCTCGGCAGCAGCAGTCTCTCTCAAAATTTCCTTTTGGATCTTAGAAGAATCATGGCTGATTTAATGTCTCAATTTCCAAATGTTAGGGAAGACAAGAAACTTTCTTCGGCGATAAATACCCTGATCCAGCAATGGAATGAGAAATCAGATGCCTATTTTTCAGAAGGATATGTTTCATCTCATGATTGGTAAGCTATACTTGTCTTTCTGCAACTTGTCTTATAAAATTAGATCAACCTGAATATTCATTTTCACTTTGCATTTAATTAATTTCTAGTTTTGTCTGTTTTGTGACTTTTAGTTTTTATTCTGTAGTTCAAAACCTTGTATACAGTCAAGTATTTGTGCTGATACTTGCATATTCTGGAAAAAAAATTAAGTTTGTGCTTGAGTATAGTTTCCTACAGGTTGAGCAGAGGAATTGACTACTACATTATCAGTACACACAGGAATCAGCAGCTGTGGATAATTGGCATTTCATACTAGGACCTGCATTCCTTATCTTGTTCTGCAAACAAAGTTGAGTTCCCAAAAGTAGTTGGTGTGACTCAGTAATATTTCTCAAGTATAGCAAGTCCTGTACATGTGAAATATTTATAATTTTTATTGTAGAAGTCAACTCAGTTGTGCAGGAAATCTTGTAACAGAAGCCTACAGCTACAGACTATGGAAAACCGAATTTTTAACACACAAAATTAGTTGTACATATGTAGTTTGCAACCTCATCTAGGGCACTCTGAGTCTGATTTCTTATGTTTTTGAACTTTTCTTATAGTTTCAAGTTCTGTTTACATTTGCATCACTTAATGCAAATGTAAGCACTTTATATGAAGATGTGGCTGTAGGCCCTGTACTTATTAAGAATGATGTGTTTTGTCAAGCTGTTAAAATATTCCTGATCTGGAAGGTTCTACAGAGAATCTAAGCTGTACATAAAGGGAGTTAATATTTGTCAGAGTTGGCAGAGAGAGGTCTATGACAGAGCTGATACTTCTGTCTTTCTAAGGGCGCATTAGATGACTTGTATCTCTTCTGGGAGTTATATCATTATATAATAACATAAGTTTCTCATTGCTTGTAATTGCCTGTTCATGTCAAGCACTATAACTGGAGGAGATATGATTCATGTTATACAAATTAACATCTGAGGATAAATCTGAAAGAAACAATCCCTTATCAACTAGTACAAGAGAGATTGCAGTCAAAATGTTAAACTTAGTAGGGTGTTTTGAAATTAGGTTCTAGATTTATAAAAGGAAACTGCTGTGGTGCTGCACTTGTAAGCAACAGCAAAGTATGTTTTTAGCAGTTTTACCCTTTTGTTTGTAGTACACGATGTTTTTGTGCTCTACCTCTTGGTTGCAGAGTCTGGAGGAAAAGAAAATATATTTAAGGAGAAGATGTTTTCAACTTGAGGCCTTTACATTCAAAGGCTCTTTTTTCCATGCACCTCCTCTTGACCAATCTTACAGAGCTAGTAATTGTTTTTAATTTTGATAAATAATACTGCCACAATAGAAATATCAATTTTAGTGCATTCCAATTTTCACTGTGGTTTCGTGTTTTTGTAGATATTAAAACAGTGGTGTTCAGCTATCAGGCAGTCAATTGGAATGTTTTAGCTTTCAATAACTATGAGAAACCAAAAAGTTCTTTACCGTTCATAGAAAGTTAGAGGTTTTGATCAATTTTATTGATACATTCATGTCTGTAAAACAATTAGTCTGTGGAACATAAAATCTTTGTGCTTTTCAGCAGCTGAAAATGTGATGTACTCAAAGGTGTTGGACTCTTTGTGGCTCACAAGCTTGATTATAAGTACTGATAAATTCTTTAACTGCTGTCTGCATTCAGGTTTTGATTTGAATGAGGCTATGACTTTCCAGTAGAGTTTTTTTTCACATTTTTTGAAACCCAAAACAATTGCCAAGTTCTGATAATTCAGATTTTGTGGTGATTAATTTGTGACTGCAATTTAAATGATATTTGGATTTTCCTTGAATTAAGTAAATAAACCTAGTTTCTAAAATTAAATAATATATAGTTAGAAAATTCTTGTCTGCCTGCTAGGTAACTAAAAAGAAAACTTATGATTATTTTTTCAGGATTTTGATGTTTTTCAAAGAATTTTTGAAGACAGAAGAAAACTTAAGGACTTCTGGTGAAAAGAAAATGGATCATCTTTTTCATCTTGTAGAAGTCATAGAAAAAATTATGATGTTTGATTTCTCAGTTTCTTCAAACAAGTCTCTAATTGAAAATGCCTTGAATAATGCAATTATATGGATAAAAAATTTTGCCGAGGGGGAGGAATCTGCCACCAATTTCTCACTTGCCGTTTCTGAACTCCATAATGACCTACAAAAAATTTTCCAGCCTCTTCAGAGCATCTGGACGAAAAAGAAGACAGAACTTTTCTGGCGTATAGTGGAAACTGTATTCCATGAACTTGATTCTAGGCTTTCTCTCTTGAGTCGAGTAGAAGAGGAAGAGGTAATTGAGACCTTATCTAGAATTTTATCTTCTATTACAGAAAATAAGATCTATAATAGAAGTCTGGTGTTGCTCAAAAACATCCTGGCTGATTGGCCAGAGTTAAATATTACTGCTTTGGACCATTTAAAACATTTAAGTGGACACTTCCAAAGAAATCTCTATGAAGTTGAATCATTGTCTGGTGCCCATGTCAATGTGTCATTTAGCACAATTCCTAGAGTGCGTAATACCTCCTCTTTATTTCTCTCCAATGTAACCTTTATGTATAAGGTACAAGAATTCGGAGAACTTGTGCAGGATTTCCTCAGAAATATCCAAAAATTAAACAGTACTATTGTGGCCTCACTTGTTCCAAAAATTTTCTCTCTGTACCAGAACGGTGATCTGGTTTTAAATATTAAGAGCAACAACACTCTGTTAAAACTTCTTTATGAGGCTTCAAAAAGTATGTCATCATCTCAAGTATGGCATGATTTGCAAAACAAGGAACTAGTTTTTGATTTTTTGTTTGAAACTTGTGATCTTCTCTGGAACCTCACCAGTAAGTCTGTCTGTGAAAAATTACTATTATTTTACAACTACACAGAGTTTCAGGCACAGTTTCTTGCACAGAATGGAAAAAAAGATATACAAGTTGTTTATCACACTCTGAGCAGCCTTAAAACTTTGTTTATAGATGAAGAGCTCCAAACAGCTGTCTTATGTTATTTGGAAGAGTTTCTTGATCTGTCTCCGGGATGCCTGGTAAATAATGGGTGCACTGATTTCTATCTAGCAAATATGAGTTCAGTAGAACATTCAGCAGAGGTTTATAACTTACTTCTGCTTCCATTGGACAGTGTCCTGTCTGATGTAACAAACTCGGGAGATAAGGTAAATGTGCCTTCTGCTTTGCACTGCACTTTTACATGGCTTCAGGCGTGGACAGAGATTTTTGAAGAAGCATCGGAAATCTTAAATTTGAATTCAACCTATTTTGTCTGCCTAAGAGATGATTTAGCCTATCTCTCTGAAAACCTTTTAAATGTTACTCAAGGTGAACTGTGTAATAATACAGCTGTGGCTATTGTTGAAGCTACAGGAGCAGCAATGAAGCTATTAAAAGCTATATTTCAGGGACATGGTGGTTTAAATTACTTGAAAGATTTTGATGCTTTTCTTGTTAATCTTCAAAGTGTAATTAACAATGCATTTGATGTCACAAACTTGCTTCAAGATAGCAGTTTAGAAAGTGTTTTAGAGACAATGGGAGTTGTGATAACTAAAATGCAGAAATCTATACTGAGGATTGTTAATGAAGAGTTTTTGAATTCTTGGCTTGATGCTTTCATCTCAGGAGCAACAGAGGGAGAAGATAAGGGTGCTGGTGTATTTTCCATTGAAAATTCCCTTTCTACTATACTTAAGCTCTCCCAAGAAGAACTTAAAATTATTCTCACTGAGATAAATGACACATCTGCTTTTTTAAGAAGTGTACCTCGAGACAAATATATGGTTTGTATCAGCATTTTCCAGAATATTACCAGGCTAATTTTGGATGATAATCTGAAAGACATAAGCTTCTTGAAAACAAATTTTTCATCTCATTTTAACTCCTTTCTAAACTTTCATAGTACAATGGATGAAGCAGAGGATTGTAACACATGGTTATATGGATTCAGTAATCTCACTGAAAAATACAAGTCACCTTCTCACCTTGAAAGTGCAAAACATATTTTATTTCTTCTACACTCTCTGGGAAATGCTGAGACAGATGCTAAGCTAATGAATGTGCTCGACTTTGTTAATTTGGTTTTTAATTTGACACTCCCTGAATGTTCCTTAGGTGGTTCTGATGTGATTTGTGTAAGTGTTTATTTCAATATCATAGCAAAAACTTTAAAATTCATTCTCCCTGAACTTTATGTAAAACATGACATTAACATGCTTGAATTTATTTTTAAACTTTTAAATAATTCTGGAGCACAAATACAGACTGTAATCAGTGATTTAGTTGGGAGCTCATTGTATATGTCAAATAAGACCCATTTTAGTCAGTCAACCCGTGGTTTTAACAGGACTTCAAGAATGCTCCTTAATCCTTTTCACCACATTCATCTTATATCAGTGGAACTTTTGTCAGATATTCACAGTCTTCTGAAAAACCAAACTTTTGAATTCCAAGAAAACAGCTCCTCTAATTTGGGCAATGAGACTGAACCTTTCTTGTATGGGAAAAATATCAGTTTGCTGATGGAGTTCTTTCAATATATGATTAGAAAACTTGGCTCAAACTTGCAGGATGAACACAAAACTTTCCCTCAGAAACTGATAGAAACAGCAGGTCTGAATATTGAACTGGTAAGGAAGGCATTTGAAATTTTCAGGTCTTCTACTTTTATTGTCTTTCCATTAAGAGATGAAGAGGAGTTTGTAAAGCATATGGTTGCCTTGGTGCAAAACGTGAGAAATATGGATGTTGAGTTTCTGATAAGTAGGTTCAAACAGGTCCAGGAGAATCTAGAAAATTTCTTTAAACATATAAAACCTTTTTCTCTTGAGAACTCTGGGTTAGGTACATTAACAGACTGGTGGGATGCACTTGAGAACATGTCATGTTACTGGAACCTGACTGGTGTACGCCAAATAACACAGCTTTTTGAACAAGATGAGCTCTACAATACAGAAGATGTGTTCAACCTCCTCTTTGATGTCCTCAGCCTTACAGAAAGATTGGCTCATGGAAACGTTACAGAAGCACTAACTGAAATATATGCTTTCATACTCACTCAAGAAGAAAAAATGCCAATGCTCACTGATGAGGAGTTCTCTAACCAAGTAGAAGGTCTTCTAACACTGCTGGAGACATTGGCAGACATCTCCGATGAACCTGGAGAGGCCTCTGTTTGCTTTTCTGCAGCATTCTGCTGGACTCTCACAACAGCAACACCTCAGAGCGATCCCACTGTTAAACCTTGTGACCTGGTGCATACCAATTCTACTCTTCATTATAGTGCAGTCATTGAAGTCATTAAGGAACTTAAACTCATCACTCTGGATGACAGTTTTGCTTGCTCTATGGAGGACATTCAGATGGATATCACTCGCAATCTGACTTGCTTTTTTCATCAGATTAAAGAATGGAACTCTATCATTTTGAAGTTTTCTGAGCTCCATCATATAAATAGCTCAGTTCTCAAAGAGCTGTTAAATTTTTGGAATGAGCTATCCCTTTATGCTGTGCCACTGCAGGTGAATAATACACATGCAATCAATTGTTCCTCCACACCAAAGAGCCAAATGGCTTTACAAATCATAGAAACTCTGGGCAGCATTTCAGTGTCAGAAATGGAGATGGCCAAAAGTCTTCTTGAACAGCTGGATAATCTTTATGGTGGCCCAAGTTGGAACAGAGAGTCAAGAATGTCATTTAAGAGTGTTCTTACCAACGTTAAGAATATGACCAGTGAAGTTTCTAGACTCTTGAATACAGAAGCTGTCCTTTCTTTTCTTTCTGTAATTCAGCCTTTAATGACACTGTCATCTGTTGGAAACCAGACACATGCAATGCTTATGACAATATCAGCTTTAAGTGGGAACATCAATATATTGGACAACTTTGAGAACTTCTTGTTTCCTGTAGTTACAAGCATAGAAAATTTATTGGTGAATTTTAGTGCTAGACACTTACTTGTGGTGATAGATCAAGAGTTTCAGTTACTAAAGTTGGCCACTGGACAGTCCTCTTCAATGGCTCCTGATGTTTTACTAGAGCAGTTTAAGACATCATCTGTAAATGCCATTTCAAGAAATTTTGAAGATATACAAGACATTGTGGAGAGCATTCTATGTGAGTGTAACAATAAAAATTATTCTAAAATAATGCATGCTCTAATTCTCCTTCTGACTAATGGAAGTTCATCAAATGACCTACAACTGGCTGTCAAAGATATTATTGCCTTTCTGGAGCTATTCCAAAATAAGTCTAAGAAGGACTACACTGGTATGTTGTTTGGTGACAGTCATTTTAGCAGAGAGAAGCTGAATAATACTCACACTGCTTTTTCAGTTTTGCTAAACAGCCTCCTTCATATAATTGCTGATCTTGATGTTGTAGAAGAAGCTTTGAATACAAACAGTACTGGGCTTCATAAAGTTGACTTCATTGATTCATTTTTTTATAATGCACCATATAGAGACACTTCCACTCTGTCCCAAAGCAGAACTCTGGAGATCATGCAAGATATATTGCAAATAATATTTCAGTCCACTGCAGAACATGACAGGAATGAAATAAAACTCTCACTAACAAATTTGCATAAGGATGTAATGGCAGGACTGAGGTAAGTGTTTTCCAAGCACTCATTTTGGGAAGCGTGCTGACAATGACAGAGAGGCTCTCTGTTTATGAACAGCTCAATCAAAACTTTTGTTAGGTTAATTAGTGTTTCATTTCAGATTTGTTCCAACGTATGTTGTTCAGACCAGCTGTATTTGGTATCAGAACACATTGTGTGAACCTGATTATTGTGTTTAGTTTGTTTACAATATATGTTTGGTCATATATATTGATACTTGAATTGGTCTCTTTGGAATTATTACAGAAGCAATTATTTGAAGATACTTGTGTTTTAAAATCCTTGCAGTCTGAATACTGAACCCCCACTAATTGGCAGGCAACAGTCATTTTTGCCTATGGAGCTAAATATTAAGGAATGCTTGGGCCTAATTCTTTGTGGTGCGTGTAGAGGTTTTTTTCTATATCCAAATATAGCTATACAAAGTTTATTTAACTTACATTTATTGATGTTTTTTGGCTATCGTTAAGTTGTTCAGTTTAACAAATGCAGTGTCTGAAGGAATCTTGAGCCCACAATCATATTTGCCTGATTACTCAGATCAGATGTAATCCAGAAGCAGAGGAAACATTTATTGATGGTTTACTTAATAAAAAGGCTGCTAGACTGGAGTTGCTGCATTTAAACAAAATTGAATGAGCCCACAAGCTGGTTGTTCCAAACAGTTCTAGGGTACCTTGCTGGTGGAGCTACTGGTCCTACTGATGTAAACCAGCTGAGAGATGGCATTGTAAAGGTGATGCTCTGATGTGGTATTTTGACTTTTATGATTAACTTTATGTAAATACCTAAAACCATTGTCCATCAGGATCAAGTATTAACCTAATCTGTTGAAAAATATCAAAAGCAAGTACTAGAAGAGTGGTTTATTTTCCCTACATGCTGATTATCTGCTCTTTATTATCAAGTCAGCATATTCTGTGGGCTCTCAGTATTTCTGAAGCTATTATGATTTTGCTTATTTTGTGAAGGTATTTTCTAGTACTCCTAGAGTATATTTTTCTAACATGGAATTATTATAGTCTGATTTTGAAATAGTTCAAACAAATGTAGTAACTGTTAATATTGAAATCCTTGTGTGGTTCATTGAAGACTGCATTTGTGCATTGTCACTTCTTGAAGTTTTTCTGTGGTGCCCTTGAAATGAAAATAATGTTTTCTTATTGATGTTTCTACAGAGCATCTAAAATCTGCAACATTCTTCAGGAACGTTTATACCCTGATAGTGTCATACTATTGCAGAAATTGCAATTTACCATTTTGAATATTCTCAAAATCTTTTCAGGTTGGTTACCTGTACCTATAGTAGTGACTCTGAGTCTCCATGTGTTAGTGCTGTTAAGGCTTTACTCTAAGCAAATTTTTCTGCAAGTAAGGTATTTTGAGTGATGCCAAGCAAAACAAGCATACTGACACCTGGAAATTAAACCAACAGAGGCTCAGGAAAAAAAATCTGACACAGATCATACAAAGGAATGATGTCTTTCTGTAATATTTATGTAGATTTAAAATCCCAGTGAAAGCAGGAGATCTTGCTGCTCCTCCTCAGCTAGTGAGCTGAGTCAAGTCACAGGGAATTTTTTTAACGAGCCAGACTTGCCACAGGGCAGTGTGTAGTTGACAGTAAGGAAAAATGGGGCAAGTATTTAAAGGAAGGAGCATCTCCCGCTTTTGGCCTTGTCACACCAGTGAATTGGCTACCTGTAGCTGAAAAACTTCACCTTCAATAAATTGTTCAGATTTTAATGTGTTACCTTGTTTTATTCCTTTATGTATATGCTCCCAAGTTGTGTGCTTTAAGAAAGGCTAGAACCTTTCATTATAGATATTGACCCAAGTATAATTTCATATTATGTTTTCTTTGGGAAGCAAAAGCCAGTGCTTTTCAAAGCTCATATTTTAACCAACTATGCTCAGAATCGTTTGCAAAGAGCAATTAGGAGGCATTAACCTGCCCTTCTAGGGCAAGGGATGAGATCGGTAATGTCTTATGCCAAATTAATTTCCAAAGAGTGTAATGTGTGATTACAACCCAGTTTTGACTGTCTCCTCCACTCTCCTGTGATAGATGTCGTTCCTAAGAGTAGAACAGCAGTGATGTTGAGCTAGGACAAGTGACGCAGAAATTGTGTAGCTAGGTACCTGTGTTCTGTCCTTGACCTCTGAAGAACAGTCTGTTTATTGAGAGAACTGAGATTAAGGAACTAAATTTGTTGTTCTCATTTCAGTCCTCTGTTTGTGGGAATGTTTCATTTGTTACAGAAAATATTATGAGATCTAATCAGAAAAGATGAAAACTACTTGATTTGTTTTCATTTGGGGAATAGTATTGTATTACTTCTATAAGCAAGATCAAAGTTTGCATGTTTTAGAAGCAGTGTTTAATGTTTATTATTCTTCCTACTTGACTTAAGAAACAAACTTAAGGAAAAAAATAGTTGAAAAAATTACCTTGATACTGAATGAGAATTCAGCAGTCAAATTCCTTCACTACTATCCCATGTACAAACCCACTGCAGACATCAGAAAGAAGTCTTTTTCTAAGGATATGGTGGCTGCAAGCTTGGGTAGAAATAGCCTCCATGGATAACCACGGGGATAATACTATCACCCTATATGGGTTCATTATCCCAAACTAAGGAAAACGCTCATGTAATGCTGTTTTGCTCCCCTTGTAGTTTGAGTTTGAAAGTTACTGCTCACTGGAGCGTTAGTAACACCCAGGTATTCCTACAGGGAAATAGCATCAGGGGAGCCTGCCTGAGAAAAGGCAGATGTGGTTAATATACTCAGCTTCTCACAGTTATACTTCTTGCTCATGAAGAGCAAATAGGAAATTTTCTTCCCTGGTTCTGTAGCAGGTAGGCATGCTCTTATTATTGGTCAGGAAAATGTAATGGAGAATAGTAAATGAAATTGAGTCAAACCAGCCTTTCTTTTCCTCTGAAATGGAGAAAGAGATATATTTCCTTAGAAATATTTCCCTGTGCCTTAACACATCAGATGTTCCTTGCTTTTAAAAAATATTCTATCCCTTACTTTTTGGCTAACTTTAAATTTGATTTCAAGTTGGGCTTTTTTTGATCTGATTTAATCTGGACATTTTCTCTTACAGAAGAACCCCTTGTCTTTAGCAACATTTTCTGTGCCATTACAAAGTGTAAAGATGGATTAACGAGTCACTTGCTCCTCGCTGTCTTTGAAGGGATTGCTGTAGTTGAAGATCATTATCAGGTCTGAATGATTCCCTCACCTACAAGTGTACTTTATGACATGTATTAAACTTTGGAAACTAAAGAAAGTTTCCATTTTTCCCCCACTGTCTGAATAGCACTAGATATACAAACCTGAGGTTTAAATAGATATAGCTCTGATAGTTTGGATGGAGATACTCAGAAGAAATTCCTTAAATAAACGTTGGTGAGCTTTATAAGCTGTAAGCATGACTTTGAATTACTAGAAGTCCTATAACCAGGATAATTGGATTGTCAATCAATTTCAACCAGCAGCTCATTTTTAATTTCCTTAAATTCCATCATTCTGCTAATTTAATGAGTTATAGTTAATTTTTACTTTTAAATCTCTACAGGAACATTTGTGAAATTGAACTAGAAATAAATAAACTTCTTGGCCAGAATAATTCCAGCTAAAATAGCAGTTATGATTACCAGTTGGGTTCAGTCTATTTTTGTTTCACATGAAATTGCCAGCAAGTGGGAGTAATATTTGGCATAGAGAGACTCACCCAGAGTTATAAGCAGGCCTTTGGACAACACACGTGTGTGTACACAGACAAGTGTGCTGTGCACAGACAAAACACTGAAGTCATGCTTTTTAGTATAGAATCTGTCTTCTCTTTATTAAAAAGCTCTGCTGCTTTGTCTACCTGGACGTTTTTCTGTTTCATACGAACAGCAATGTGTTAAAGTAAAGCAAATGATAAGTGGCATCACTCATATCTCAAAGCAGAGTTTTGCAGGTCAAATGTGTTTGTGTAGTCACCACTCTTCTATGACCTACTTCTGCAAATATTAAAAAAGCTTTGCAAAATCAAAATTGTAAATATTCAGAAGAAAATACAAAAGTACGTACTATACGAAGCGTAATGTGTGAAAACTTTGGATATGAGGATCCAGGCATTTTGGTTTGTTGAATCAAAACTGATGTTGTTCAAATCAAATTTTTTGGAAAAAGATAAAAATGGTCAGACTAAAATAAAAAAAAGGAAAAAGAACAGCTCATTTCATTTTGAAACAAATTTTAAAAGGTTGGCATTTCTATTAGTGGATGACTGTACTTGACAGGCTAATTCAAATTCCCAATCTGATTGTTTCCAAAACTCAAATATTTGAAAATTCCCTGGCTCTTGAAGACATTTATTCCAGTTTCAGTTAATCATACAATGACTAAGACAGTACTACCTTACCCATATTCTCATTTGAAACTATGAATCATCTAGTTGCCGAGAGCTGCTGCTTCAAACTGTAACACAATTTCATTAATTTACTAACTATGTGATCACCGTGTTCTGCAGGATGTTGGAAGATATTTGCCAGCTTTCAACAAGGGGGATTGTGAGAGTATGGCATATACAAACCAAAAACTTTCCAATGCTTTGGAGAGCTTTGTGGGAGCCTTGCAGAACACCAGCAGTGACAGCTGTGAATGCCAGTTAATGTTGGGGAACATCCAGAGACGACTCCAAATGTAAAGCCTTTCACATTTTGGTACCCCAAATAGTTCTGCATCATTTGTGATGTTATTATGTGCATACGTCTGTGCTCTAAACTAAGTAATTACAGGAGAGATACTGTCGCTTTAAGCTTTGTTCTTTTAACTTAAAACTGAGTGGATAAAATTTACAGATTACTTAAGTAATTTAGAATAACTGACTGTTTCTAAAAACCCTTACATTTTTTGCCAAGCACTTGCAGCAGATCTTGCTGCTCCACCAGCCTAATGTTTTGGATCACAACTAAAAAAATTTTAGATTTCCTGTGACTTCAGTTAGGTCAAAATTTTGATATCCAAATTTTTTATTTGTAGCTCTTTTGATATGGTTTTTCCTCTCAAGAGCTGAATGTCTCTTTGTGAAATATTAAGCATTCAGATCATTCAGCAGTTCAAAGAGTTAGAAACAGAGTATGGTGATTATAAACTGATGGGATTGAAGTCCGAACAACTTTTGATAGTTATTTGCATGGCAAAAACCATTAGATTTTAAATAAAGCTGCTACTACAGAGTATCTCAAATTTGCAATCAGCTAGAAGTAGATATTGTTATAATTGTTACTGTACTCATTTGGCTATTGGATTGTTTTCATAACAGGCATGAGTGGTGTCTGTGATTTATAGTGATAATACAGAACTTGAGCCTAGATCTGCTCCTAAATACCATGGGCTCATGTCCAGTTTTGAAGAGAAAATCATATCTAATGTGTGCATACTCTTGATTACTTAAATTATGATTAGGTAGACTTTTTTCATCCTGAACTGCAGTGATTTTTATCTCTAGATTTTAAAAATTTGTGTTCAGTAAGAAACATGAAAGTGAGATATCGCTAAGCCTGTCCTTCTCTATGAGCTACTGTTTGCTAGGGCCCTTAGTCATTATGGGAATCTATCTCTACATATGTATATATGCAGAGGTAGACGTGTATCTCTACATATGCAGTCTCATTTAGCCATGAAATATGATGACCACTGCACCATATAAATATCACAGGAGAAGGTCTGTAGAGGTGCTGACTGCATGCACAGGGTGTGCACACAGAGCAAAATGGGACCCCATTGCCTGTCTTAGTTCTGTTTCACTATTCATGTTAGCCTTTATGCATCGAAATGCCAATGGCTTGGTTCTGGTAACTTGTGAAACTAAGGCTATCATTCCAGGGTGACTGAAAGTTTGGAGCTACAGTTGTCGGAAAATCCAGCGGCAGCTTTCCTCGGCAATTTTAATCCTGTAAATGGTGAGTTCCAGTTTTCTTCACTTTTTCTATAAGTCGCTCCAGTGTAGTTTTGTAGGACAATAACTGTTTCTTTGTTCTTTCAACTGCAAAGGGACACTGCTTAGGGAGACTATTGGCATAAGGCAATGTTGTCACTCACAGTGAATTGAATGGAAAGGATACAAATCTGTAGGAAATCTAATTAATAAATTTGGTGCTGTCAGTACTATTTTATTTCTCTTCCAGATGTGAAAGTCAAAGATTTTGTGCAGAATATTACTCAGTTGAGGCTGGATATTGGTTCTTCTGTCAATATTTCTGAAGAAACTGTCGATATTCTCTTGGAAGCCAGTGTCTCTCATTCAGAGGTAAGAGATCAAAAAGAGGTGCAAATCAGTGGGTCAGTCTAGAGCATGGTATGCCAGCTGAAGCAAAACAAGCCATGTTGATTGTGGGGAATCTTATATTTTCACTTATCACTTCCATGTGAAATACTTTGGGAGTTTTAGGACTTTAAAGTAATAATGTGATGCATTAAGAGATCAATCTATAGTAGCACTATTCCTCTGGTCTAAATGGCACTGCTTCATGACTTTCAGCACTGTTTTACCCTCTTGTGCTGATGCAGAATTGGAGCTTTGCTATCTTGGTAATTTAGAAAAGATGAGGGTTTCTGGAGATACCATTTTGTACCTTACCACCTCTGCCTCCTTGTGGTATGGAGTCATCTTATATTTTTTAAATTCCTTTGTGTGTTCCTAACTGTTTGTACATTATCTTACTTGCTTTACTTTCACTTTGAAGCATCAACTTTTGAGTGTTTTAAGTTTTCTGAGAGGAAAGCTGTGTGTTACCACTGCTTTTTCCTGTGATCCCAGTGATCAGTGAGTCATGATAAATGCCAGCTAACTATCAGGTTCTGTCTGCTGCGAATGTCTGTTGAAGAGCTGCGGGTACATTTGGTGTAAGTTGATCAGCTCAGCCAGGCAGCCACTGGGCGTCAGTGATGCTCTGCTTGCAGGAGCCGCCGCAAGCTCTGTTCGTGAGAAGCGCAGCATTAAAAAGGCAGTTCAGACCATCATAACTACTTACAGATGATTTGTTCTTCTGCTTCTGTGGCAGTGTGACTGCCTTTATTGTTAGCTTGTTATTGTGATACCACTAAATGGTAATGAGAGAAATCATCTGAAAGCAATTCAGTTAAATGAGATTCAGCGCACCTTTGATCCTCTGGAATAATAATGCTAATTGGCTGAATTGTCAAATTACTTTCCATCATTACTTTTTGCCAGTCTTATGTAGAGCTTAGATATATACACACGTCTCACATTTGGATAATGATACAGAATTTTTTGTTTGCTTAGTGCTTAAATCCTCCCCCAGTCCAACTGGAGCATTGAAGGCCTGTGTCACTTACTGCATGAGTACTTTCTAGAGCTGTGTTTTAGGCATTCCCGTTATGTTTATTGTCCATGCAGCCACTGTCTGATAACCTAATGATAGCTATAGGCCTGTTGTAGACCTATATTTCTGTGATTATATACTACTACTGTGCTTTCCTCTGGAATGGTAAGCCTGGGAATTTTTTGTGCTTATTGCACTTACCCATAATTTCTGCCACGATGTTGTGTGCTGGCCATGCTCATTGCCATGTGATGAAGTGATTTGAAATCACTTAAAACCTGTAACCTGAAAGACTATAAGCATTCATTTACTGAATGTAGGAGTTTGGATTAGCTCTGGTACTCAGAAAGCTGCAAGGCAAGTTCAGTGTAACTGAACCTAAGAGATAAAACATAGACTGTATTAAAACTGCACTGAAATGGTGATATTCATGTGAGGCAAATTTGAAATAAATCTCAAATTGCATCACAGTCAAATTTCCTCCCCAGCAAGAAGTCCAAATTAATTATCTTAGGCTGCTTGCGGAATTATGTTTGTATCCTGTTCCTTGAATGCATACACAAAAAAGTGAATCTTTAAATAGGTAGAAAATCTTGTAGAATCACAACGGCAAAGTTCTGTTACAGAATAAAAATCAAAAAATCAAATTATTAAATTGGAAAATAAAATACTTGTAGGAATTAAAGAGTTAAATTGCATATCCTGGCTGTCTTGCATACCCTCTCCCTGACTGGGTACTGTCAGCAGCAAGAGATGCATTCAGTGGTGGTGGTAGAGGCAGATTTTGTCCTAAGCAGTGCAATGGAGCCCTATTCTTTGGCTCCTACAGGCTCCTAAAAAACTTGTAATTTTTCTGAACTTGTTGAGAATGGGTAGCTAAGAACTCCTGAGACATCTGGACTTCAAGCACTCTTACCATTATCCAAGATGGTTTTATTATAGCCTCACCCAGGATCTGCTTAGGCATTTGTCCCTTCATCTGCTATTAAATAATAGCTTTAAAGCTATTAAATAAACTTTAAAGAAGTCTTTAACTGAGAATTGTGAGCTGGTTCAGAGTAGACATTATGCCATATAGGAATCCGTAAGTGTTAAGTTTGTGTGTTCTTTGAAAGAAGGAAGGACCATATTGTTTTCATATTGTTTGATGTTAGTGATTCACATGCCTAGATTTTGATCTTCAGGTGTTTCTGCAGCAGAGGTGTATATCTGCTAGAAGGAGAGTGCTCAGCATTGTAAATATGCCTGCTTATGGTATGAATGCTCAAGAATGAATGACTGACCTGTGAAAAATGAAAGCAAATCCTTATAAGAAATATACTTCATCTTTTTATATGTGCAAGGGGTATAAAGTAAGAACATAGCAATCTGATATAAGCTGTATGGTTTATTATTTCAGGTCTATTGGTGCCTGCAAATTGTCATGTTACTGTGACACAAATTTTCACCCTATTGACTATAAAAAAGGTGATGCATTCCAGGAAGAAAAATTTTTAATACACATATGTTGTGATAGGTTCTTTACAGTGCCTTTGTGGCAGTTTTAACTGGAAGATGTGATGAAGAAGTACTTAGCCTGCTGCTAAAGCTCCCTGAAAACAATAGAACCTCCCTAGTAGTGGAAGAATTATGTTCTTTACCAGCCCTGGACTTGTATACCACGTTTGTCTTGATTATACAAAATTTGAATGTACGCCACATCATTTACAAGGTAAGATGCTTTATTTGAAGGCAGTATGAAACATACAGGTAGATTAATAGTTCCGTTATTTCTTCAGATGTTCTTTCTCTATGAAAGCAAACAGTGGACATATGGCATTTTTTGTCTTCGTTTGGCTCCCCAAAATATAACAGTTGAAGAATGGGGCTGATAGATGCTTCCTCAGGAAAATTATCACTGAGGAGTTAGTTACAAAAGCTTTGCAGAAAACACAGGAGGTTAGAGACATGCTTTTATTAATCTTTAGCAGAGTTTGCAGTTCATGCAATTAGTCACTTCATTTGTGAGAGTGGAAGACTGATCTGACAACATTTCAACTAAAACCAGCATAGGAGCTCACATCGCAAGAATGACAAAACTATTTTCTAGGAAGAATTCACAGCACTGTGGATGCAAATGTCTGTAGCTCAACTGCTTTATCTGTGTAACTGTAGTTAATCTGGAGTCTAGTATGGGTATTCAGTGAGATAATGGTTTTATCTGTAAGAGCAGAATTATTGAATGGGATAGTTAGAAGACATTTAGTTCAGTTCTTTTAGGGATAATTGATTGACAGAACATACAATGTAAGCATGAATAGCTGAAATATCCTTATAACATTGTGAGGAAGAATGGTTTGTTCTAAAGCCATAGGGGTCTGGTTGTATTCTGGATGCTGCATGCTCAGTTAAGCGGATTAGAAATAGAATTTTAAAAATAAGACATTTTCCCACAGTAGGTAAAGAATACCAGAGGGAAAAGAAAAGGTTTTACTTCCTGAATTATCTGTAAACCTAGAAGGGAAGAAAAATAGAAGAAAATAAACCTGTGCTTATTCTGATGAGTGTTTCTACTGCACTTTACAGAAACCAAATCAAATCCTAGCAAAGGGTAAAAGATGTTGTCAGCTAATCCTAAATTATAATGGAAGTTCTGCTACTTTTTTAGCCAAATAAGATTTTTTTATGGATGTCTTTCAATTGTGCTGTGGTTTTTTTTTTTTTTTTTTTTGTTTTTAAACTATGTATGGCTGAGAAGAAAATCAAGCACAGACATTATAGTAGGATGACAAAGGTGAATAAAATAGATAATCAGAGGAAGAAGTGAAACTATATTATGAGATTATACTGGTTCTATTATTTTGCATGGACAGGTAACAATTAATCCGTGTGTATTACTGTATCATCTAACTAATCTCCAAAAGCAAAGGGAACAGAGAGAAAATCCATAATGACAAATTTGCATGGTGGAAATAGCAAAGAGCCAATTGAACTTAGGTCAAGTAGGTAATAAAATGCACACAACTATGTTGAGGTTGAAAAATTCAAAGGCAGGAAGAGTGTAGCAGAAAAGTTAGTTACTTTAGGGGTCATTTTAAGCAATGAAAGCATTTTCTAGATTTAATTTAGCTTACAAATTATTTTTAAAATATGAAATTATTGTACTGAATGCTTTTAAAATGGTGAAGGAAAAGTTTCTATTTACACTGAATTACAAAAGGATAGAATGTTGAAGATCCCATTAGCATCTTGGGTTGGAAAGCTCTCTTCAACTTGGCAGGTGTAAACACGTCCTCTGAATATTAATTTATGATTTGTCATAGGTCAGATCTAACATTACATTACCGAGAATTTCTCTTCAGCTTAATCTGAGAGTAACTGGGGAGTTATATCAAAAGGAGTTTTGTTAAGCATGGTTTGTAGGAACACTGTATAATCAGCTTTAGAAAAAGACTGAATAATTTTGAGTGTTTCATTGAAAGGTTAACATTCGTTTCTAACTGGAATTTCCTGTTCTGTTTTTTTTTCCCTTCTTTCTAAGGTCCAGATACCACCTGAGATAGGCAATGTATTAAATATGCTACTGGATGTGGTTTCTAGTATCAGTTCACTTCTCAATAAAGTCCACAATGTCATGGAAAAGCTTCCAGTGTTCCTCCAAGGAATTCAAAATATTGGTATGCTTGACATCTCTGCATTGCAGCAGGTATGCACAGAATTTCAATATGCAAAATTAATTCCCCTTGTGAGGGTATTAGGTAGGGATATGTGCTTAGTAAGGAGGCACGCTAATAGGAGTGATTTCCTAGAAAGTAGGGAATGGTGAGAGGAGTCCATTAAACCTTAGAAAGATTCATTTGGTCTCTTTCAAGCAGTCTGGTCATTTTGAGACTAGTGATGTGTTGTTTGTCATCTCTTTTTTTGTTAACTTACGAAATTCTAGTCTAAGTCATCTCAGTGTTTGTCAACTGACTAACATTATCATCTCTGCTTTGAGCCTCTCTTTTTGGGGTAGCTCTTTGGCTGCTGCAATGAATGGTGACTTTCATCTGACACTTGCATGTTTTCTGCTTTCCTTAAACTAGCTCAGTTCGTGTCAGACTTTCCTTCCAGAAAATGAAATATTCTTTTTGGACTAAAATCCCAAAGTTCCTTATTTGACAGAAGAACCTCTCAAAAGGTGCTGTTTAAAAAAAGTTTGCAAAGGAACAAATGGAACAGCAGAGGGCCATCTGCTCACAGTTTTAAGCTTGGCTTGATGGCCACCCATATTATCCCGTAATACACCATAGATTTAACCTTGGAATTTTTGTTCTATTTAGTTCTAACACTTTTTTTCACACAATCTTTATTTTCTAATGGTTTGTTAAATCCCTTTTTCTCATGAAATGGCTGGGGCTTATTGGTTACCTAATAATTTTTGGAGGATTAAAATAACCAGTACCTATTTCTTTTATTAATAAATTACATTTTTGATTTCAAGCGCTCTTCTGTTTCTGTAACTTCTTTTTTTGAATTTTGAAGACTAGTAAAAGTGTATTTTTTTAACCAGATTTTTTTATACTTGTCAATAATTAAAACTTATTGGATATTTTTTGGTTCTTTTCTATGGTGGCCAAACTTGTACTGTTGAATAAGTGCTCCCCTGAAGTGCATATATTGCCTATACACTTCTTTCCTTAAAATCTTTCTTCTATTTCCAAAAGAGCCCATCCTTATGGATTTTTGTTTTCATGATTACCAACAACAAAGTAGTTCAGCGACATTCAAGGATTATCAGATAAAGAGTGTAGATGTTTTTAGGGTAAAATATGTGTATCTTTGTCAGAAAGACATTGAAGTTAATTTTAAAAAAATACTTATATAATGAAATAGGTAATAAAGTAATTGTCAACTATGCATGTGGATTTCTGTCTGAAAAAAAGAAACAACTTTAATATATCTGTAAAATGTGAAGTTGAATTGAAAAGGTACACATATTGTAATAAAAGACGATGTAAAAACTCATTATCTACCCATCAGCAGTAAATGGAATAGGGTACCAGATTCTACCGTTAAAAACACGGAGTGAATGGATAACTCCCTGAAGAAAAACACTGCTGATTTCAATAATGATTTTTCCTTGTGTTTTGCTGTTTGAAATTAGTCACTGATATTTTCATACCTAATTTTTTCGATGCTTGTCATTCATGAATAGATAAGCTGCAGGGGCTTCCTGAGTTGCTAAATGCTGTTAATTGTGAGAGGTGGCCTCACTCTGTAATCCTTCCTCTAACTTGAACAATTCTCTTTTGAACCTATTGTTGTTGAACAACCTGCTGGGGTTTTAAATAAATAAAATTCTGATTTAGGTTTATTTGTGGCTACTAGGTTTATTGTTGTATCAAAAATGTTCTGTAGCATTTTTAACTTCTCTGGCTTGTCCATATGTGTGTGGAAGGCCAATTGCAGTCATTCTGTTTTGATATGTTGAAGTGACTTATTTTAGCATTTGTTTTTTGCTTTAGCTTTTTCTATCAGGCTCTCAGTTGCTTTAGACAGCCTAGCATCACTTTTGCATGCTGGTTTAAGGCTAATCCTGAATGTCTGGAAGAAGAAATGAGTGCAGTGTTTGAGGGAAATTACAACTGATGACTCTTGTAGCCTGCTCATTCTTGTCTATACCTACTAAAATGACTTTCCTAAACTTGCATTCAACTTTTTCATAAACTGCACACAGTTTTGTCTGTTAGATGATTAAGGATGAATGATATACTGAGGTGACCTCCATTTTATAGCAACGTCTCATGATTTCAGTTGATAAATAAAATTTTGCACTGGTTATCTTTCTATTCAATTTGCTTTGAATTAGGTATTGGGTTTTTGCTATATTTCATTCTCATCTTTTCTCCTGCAATGCCTTCTGATATTAAATGATAGGCAAATTTAGGCAGTTTGCTCCATTCAGAGCTCACAAGAATAATGCTAATAACTTCTCTATAATCCTGTGCTTTCTTTCCTGTTAACAGGCTCCCTGCAATATCTTCTTAATGCCATTTTTTATCCACCACTACTAACCAGAAATTGGATTAATGATGATTAATATTTTCTAGAGCAAGAACATTAATTGGTTGTTAGAGTTCACCTAAATTTGAGCCAGCTTGTAACTTTTTTGTGGATAAAAGCATTGCCCTCCCATGGAAATATGTTGTGTTGGTCAGGAATGATAACTTGAGAGTGCATTAAATTTTACTTCTCAAATATTTTTTGTCTCTAATGTTCTCCGCTTTAAAATTTACTGTCTATCTTGCTCTAATAAACATCAGAACCACATATCCATTATTTCATGAATCATTATACTTCTCATTCTTAAGTATATATGATTTTTCTACTTTTCAAATAGTGCCATCTAAATTTGATAGGCTTCTGAAAACCGTTTAATCAAATCAGCAATTTTGCTATTATTCCCCTGATTCTGTCAGTTTCAGGATGAAAAAGACTTTGTTCTGTTTATGTTTTTTTTCCAAGAATTAGGATTAATTTTTTGTCTGAATTTGTTTCTTTAGCCCTTTGGTTTAATCAAATTTTGAATTATCTTTAAACTTCTTGTAGAATTTTCCAGGAAAATTGCATTATTTTTTCTCTCTTTCTCTCTAGTGTAATCATTCAGAATGTATTTTAGATTTATGTGCAAGCTGTAGCCCAGTATGTCTTTTAAGTCTCTTTTTCTGAGCAGCTGGTATTTCTATTCCATGTGAATTTGTTTTTATTCATAACTTTTTTTTGGCATACAGGTGTTCTGTTAGGTCAGAAGCTCCTATGCTATGAGGTTTTTGCCTCCATTTGAAAAGCCAGTTCCAGATAACCTTTTAATCTTCCATACCAGCTTTCCTCTTCCATGAATTTGTTACAGTGACTTGCTTGACTGATTAGTTTGTAAGAGGCTGGTTGTTTGGATTCATCAGTCTTGATACAGCCCTACTTTATATGGTTTGAACTAGACCAACTAGATCAAAGATAAGTATTTTTTTTGGTGAGAGCCATACTATACATTTCTCATACTTTATCAAAGCCAAGTTTTAAGAAACATGTCTTTTTGAGTCAGTGGATATTTAGTTGAAAGACAGTAAGTACATTCAGCCTGTTAGTGGCAACTTACTACATAAATATTCATTATTTGAATTTCAAGTTATTTTGATTGGAACTGGAATTAATTAGCACGTTTGTGCTCTTTGACTGAAATATGCCTCATTTATCCCTCTAGTGCAAATAGTCACTAATAAAGATTCATAACCAATTTTATACAGCATTGTGCATAAATAAAGTTTATTTCTCCAGTGAAGTCTATGCCAGCAAATTCATTCAAGGGCTGTGGATGATTTTATTATGAAACATGGGTATTACTTATTTACTTACTTCTGTGCTGAAACTGTATGCTAAAAGTAAGATTTTGGGAGCAGCTAACACTGAGCTTTAAACGACACTTCCTAATATTCCTCCAGGATTACTAAAGAAGCACCTGGCACTTCAATAAATGCATTGATCAGGATAAACTGTTTCTAACAGCGCAATTTCCAAACTGCCTGTGATTATGTCTTTATGTAAAGTGCTGTATTACTTTGAAAATTGACTCTTCTGCTTAAAGAAATTCCGGCAATAAAATGCTAATTTTTTTCTGTGCCGAATGTGTGTGTTTTGTTATATCACAGTGTTTTTTCTACTTGCCAGTTGTGGAGTCTTCAAATGATGTCTGATAGTCTGGTTATGCCTTCCTTGAGGAGCATCTGCTGCAGTAATGAGCATCAGGCGAGCCAGTGCACTCTTCAGTTGTGCCACAGCAGCAAGATGCCTTGCAGTTGTGTCCTCTTAGGGCTGTGCACCTGTACAGCCTTCCACGAGATATCACTTACAATTGAGCCCATTATTTGAAAAGTGGAGCTGCACAGAGGATGAGACTATTGTTGTTGTTCTTCCCTTGTGAATGTGGTGAATGATGGTGCTTAAGGCACAAAAGCAGTCAGATTGCTCTCTCTCCTCATTAGAAGTATGCTAGTCATGAACAAATGGCAATAATAGATGCTGGTATGACTCAAGATGGGCAAAAAATGTAAGCACATCTAAAAAGTTAAAAGATGTACTTGAAAAATAGGCTTTTAGGGCATGTGCATCTGAATATTTTTTTTTTTATTATTAGCAACTGTCTTCAATGTAACTGTTCATAGCAAAATGGCTTTGGTTGTTTCTGCTGCCTTTGTGATACAGGAATAATCTACCAGAAGAGCATATTTTGTGAAAACTGGTATTGGAATCAGGATATCTGTCATCCAGTTGTCTTGATATTATCAGTCCTTTTCTGCCCAACTACTACACAGTATTTTTCTAATTTCAGTGTGGTACATTATGCTATTGTCTTTCATTGAGTATCCTGACAATTAGAACTACATTATCCTTCCTCTGGTGATCAGCAGAATAGACATGAACACAGCAGGCCCTCATCCTAATAGGCTGTCTCAACAGCCTAATTTTGTCAATCTCCTTAGACATCAGTATTGACAGAACACCAGGGCTACTCCTTGAACCTACTTGAAGCAACTTTGATTCATCTGTATTTTTGTTCATTTGTTCTAGTTTTTGCAAGGTGGGCAGTTCAGAAGTTCAGCTGTTGGATCCCTGGAGTCTGTAATCAAGGCAGTATGTAAAGAAGAATCTTCATTTTTCAGCAATGCAAACCTGTTCATAGACATGCCCAGAATCATGGGACTTTTGGAGGAAAATATGGCCAAATATGGCATTCCTGAAGACTCAAGTAAGAAAAAATACCTGCTGACTTGCAGTATGAATTCAGAGTTAAGAGAAGCTTTTCCCACTTAAATGGAAATGTTTATACATCCACTGACATCTCAGCTGACACTGTCATCTTGAGCACAAAGTGTTGATCAATAAAAGTTAAGTGGCTATGAGATAATTGTGGGTGAGACAGAAGAGATCCTATTTTTTTCTATCTTTGCAAATAATAAATAAGAATATTCCTGTGTCTGAGGCATTTTTATTAACATTTTTAAATCACTTGGTATTAAAAACATATCTTTGAGATACAAGGTAGAGAATTTATTGCTGCTTACCTTTCTTTGGTGAACACAAAGCTGTGGTATTATTGAGCAGTAAAATATACAAACCTTCTGGATAGAATGAGTTTTTTTAGTGGTTGATATTCCTATTATGTTTGTCAAGTGCTCAGAAAAGTCCCTTAGCTCTCACATAGTTTCACCTTTGCTCCCTTTCCTCAATATACGTTTGACTTACCCTGATTAATTTTAATATTGTTAATAACCTTGTTGGCGCCCTGGGTGGCCCTGTGCCAGAGAATGCAGTGATAGAGTGTCACTAGGGAAGCCTCTGTCATCTGTTGGTTTCTACAGGCAGAAATTGCTCCAGGCTTGGCTGGGGACCCCTGGGAGTGAGCCAGAGCTCTGCTTTGGCCTTTTTGCTTGAGTGTGTGGGGTGTAGTGGTAAGCAAGCAGCCCTGCTTTTCTTTTCTGTTGAAAGAATGAAGTCATCTGGATGGCAGATTAGACAGATTATTTGGAACTTAGTCTCTTTAAAAGCTGTTTAGGCCAGAAGCACTGTTTCTTGATCTTTTTTTTTAAACTTATCACAACTCTGTTGTGCTCTAAGACCTTTTTACCGTGGGACTTTGCAATATTTAAGGCATCGGTTAGTGCCAACGTTTCCATGAGTGAGTTAATACTGTTGCCCATATTTTCCAAATTTGTATATAGGTCAGTTGAAAATGAAAAAAAAAAAACTGAAGCCACATAAACTTGATTCATACTGCTTCACAGTGACTAACTTGTACATATTTTGTGTAAACCAAATACTTCCTAATGACTTTCTGAAGATCACAGCAAACCCAGATTAGCAAGTGTTCTGTGTCCTTAGACTATTGACATTTCTGTCTGGCCAACTTGTAGCCTCTTAATGCTTTTCTAATGCTTAGCAAGGATTGTGTTTACTAATGATTGTTTCATTCAAGAAAGTAAAAATTTGGGCAAAAAATTGGCCTCTCTTGATGAAACATTTCTGACATTTCTTTCTTTAACTTTTGTCAGTAGTTTAAATGGTTTTGGCCTAGTTTTCCATTAGGTTAAAAAAATTGTCTTCCTTGAGGAGTTAATGATATTATTTGATATTTCTTCAGAGCACTAGAAACAGGATCTTTTGAAAACACTTGTAATGAGTAATAAAACCCCCCCAAAAATGAGTTGGGAATAAAAATCTAAATGTTTCTTATTGTTGCCTTTACATGAGTGCAAATGCAGTGAGATATCTTGGAAACTATTCCTTAGATCCTAGTTCTGAAGGGCTTACACCCTAATGCATTAGTAGCCCCATGTGATGTAGGAATACGTTTTTTTATTAAGGAATGGAAAAGATAATTGATTAGATTTTTTAAATCAAGGAGTTAAGTGTCACGACAATTTTTTGCCTTTTTCATCGGTTCTTGTAAGATTATACAAAAAGAAAAGTCTGTATTTCCAAAGGATTTTGTATATTCCTACTCCTTTCTTGTATAGGAATCCAGAGCTACAGAACAATGGAGGGTGTGAAAGGAATTTTTTTTTTCTTTTAAGGTGACTCTTCCCTCTGAATTCACTTTTGTAGGCAGAGGTTTTGCATATGTCCTTCTGGTCTAAAATGCAACACTAATGTAACACTTAGGATAGATGGTATTCACAGGCTGCTTTTCAGAAATGTGAGGAACCCTAGATGCTGATTTCTTTTTTTCCATTCAGTGTTTAGAGTTCTGCATCCTCAACGCTGTCATAGTCTTTGTTTAAACAATTTCTATAGGGGCCTGTACTGATTGCTTAGTGGGAGTTGCATGGTGTTGTTACCAAAACACTGGTAATAGTTTTTGGCATGGTGCTGTGGTAGACTCTAAATTAAGACTCAAGCTTTTACTTGAATTAAAAAAATTCAATCTCACCTGTGTTGTCTATCTTAAACGTGAATCTGTCTATGTTTTTGCAGGTCCTTTTTGCTTGAAGCTTTATCAGGAGATTTTGCAGGCTCCTAATGGGGCTTTGCTATGGACTTTCCTGAAACCTTTATTACATGGGAAGATACTGTACAATTCAAACATCAACATGATTGACCTGGTGATGGAGAAGGTGAATATCAAAAAAGCCACTATTCCTGGGTATTGATTTTTGTCTTTGTAATTGGTTTTAAAGGTCCACTTCTTTCAGGGTAGGCAGAAGCGATTGGATAATTGCCTTTCAGAAAAATAGATCCAACTTGCTCCCTGAGGTCTCACCTGTTTCCCCCTTTAAACTTAATGCTTCTCTTAACTTTTATCCTACTTGTTGCAGTGGTTCAAACTCAGTGTGAAAAGCAGAATTTTGCTCAAAGTCCTTTAAAGCATCTGTAGAAAGATTAAAAAGAACACACTAGCAGAAGTGTCATGTGACTCATGCCGAATCGAGGTGTAGGGTGCACATATTCTAGGGAAGCTTTTGCCTTCAACATTTTCTTATCATGGGAACTGTAATTTGGCAGCACAGAGACCCGTGGGAAGGGATGCCCCCAGAGGAAAAAAAAAGCTTGTTCTTAGAGAGTCACTGAGGTGAACTAAAAAAAAAAAAAAAGGTCATTAAGTAATCTGCAGATCATCTTTACTGATTGTTTCTAACACCAATAGTAGAGTGACCAGTCATAACTGAGGTGCTGTATACATGAATGTTGGTGATGGTGTTCAAGAGTTCTACTATCTCTGCAGTTCTGCTGTGGTTGGTGTTCTGTCTTGAGTGTGATTACTGACAATGACATGTTTCTTCATGCCTAGCTTAGAGGCACTTCTGTAAGAGAAGGGTTTATGACTTGTTTTAGATTTCTCTGCAGATTTTGCATTGATCTTCTAAATATATGGCTTTTAATCAGCAATTTTAGTTATTGCAAGAATAAAAATTTAGAAAAAAATAATTGCTTCTTGTAAGGGGTACACAAAAAGATCATAGTAACTTTAAATGTGATGGTTACTGTATTTTCTGTAAATTGAAAACTTTGTGGTATTATGATTTGTGTCCTAAAAATATAGTAAAAAACTAAGCCAAAAACCCTATTGTGGATAGCAGATACTTCATAACTTTATAGCTTTTGTTCTGAATTGGAAAAAAGGATTGAGTGATTTAATGTTTTGCAGTTAAATAATTCAATTTGTGGAACATCAGTTATCACTCTGGAGTACAGCATAATTAATTTAAAATTTCTAGTCAGTTAAAAATAAAGCTGTTCTTGATGTTTCTTTATGGAAATTTTATAAAGAATGAGTTGTGAAAAATGATGAATATTACTATCTTTTTGAACTTATTTGATGTTACAATGACATTTAGAATATAGCCTTAAAACATTTCCACATTGTTTTGCCAATTAATATGCCAAATCTCCATTCTTAAAAGCCTCTGTATGAAAGATGAGTATCTTCACGTGCAGTATATTCCCCCAAAGACCTTTTAGTGAAATCTGGACTAAGTAAAACAATTCAGAAAGAAGTTGGCTTGTGAGTTGGTTTTTTGGGTTTGTTGGTTGATTGGTTGTTTTTTTGGGGGTGGGATTTAGTACTCTGGAACAATAAAAAGATTCTGGTAGAAACTCTTATTCTACTTATTTATTCTTAGGCTCACAAAAATTCCATCATTTTTTGAAATTATTCAGCTTATTCAGAAACCTCTGTAAATACACTCTTGCCCCTCTTCCCAATCCTGTAAATCTAACAAGCAGTTATGAATGGGTATCTGTTTATGTGTAAATATGAAAGTAGTAGGAAATTTTCTTGTTTTTATTAGAGAAATCTCTCAGCTATTGTTTGAACACAAACAAAGTTTAAATGCAAAATACTCTCCCCAGTGTCTCAAAAGTTGCTACTAAACCCCAACCCTCTGTAGCCCTTACAAACCTGATCTCCTACTAAAATGGAACAGTTCTGGTTTCCTTCAGACTGTGTGGCCATGCATCATCTCTCTCCTAGAAGAAAAAAGCAGCAGATTACGGCTTCAATGAATACTGATGTTTGTATACTCTGACATACTTTCTAAGTTTCCCACATGGACCATTAAATTCGAGAGTGTGTAATTGACCATTCTTTGATAAATGGTGAGGTTGCTGGGTTTGAGTTTCAGAGAAGGCAGCAATTCTACTGTGTGGGGTGATGGTGGTGACAGTGACAGAAGCAGGCTGTGGTGACGACTGAGGGTAAAACCGCTCAGTGCCAACTGGCATCCAGGAGTTCAAAGGCCACATGTGATATCTTTGATTTCACAACTAAGTTTTTTTGCCACTGATGAACTGATCCTACGGAAGTATCTTTAATTTCAGAAGACTTTCAAAGTTGATCTTATATTCAACAGTCACTTTTGAAGATTTTCTGCTGCTTGCAAAAACGTTGGGGTCAGGCTTGCCAGAACTTTGGTGTTATAATTTGTCTACTTGCTTTTTGGGTTATTTGAGTTCCTAGTATTTATTTTGCCTGTGGTAAGCTCTGCATCAACCACTTCTTCGCTTGCTTGTTCTTCCACTTCAGACTGTGGCACCTTCTATTTTAATATTCTATGTTTTTATCTCCCAGCTGTAATTATTCCTATTCTCTACTTACTACTTTTATTGTATTTATCAGTAGTATAAAAAATAAAACTAACTTAGTTTTCAGAATTATTAGTCTACAATCCCCTGGTTCCCCTAGCATCTTTATAAATAGCTTTGCATTTGTTATTTTCCACTTCTCTCATAACAAGGGAATTTTAATCAGGAGGTTACACTGCAGTGAGTAGTTCAGCAATTTAATCCTTGAGTACTTTTGAATTCTTGGCTGGACATTTTTTTTTCCTGGAAGCTACTTATCGTTCATTTTGTTAAGTTGTATGACTTTATTTTTTACTGCTGCTTCAATAACAGACAGATTCTCCAAAGCGTTCTGTGTGAGGAAGGCTTCTGACACAAAAACTTCCTAAATGCCTACAGTCATGAATGAATGAAAAAACAAACCCACTTTTAAACTAACTCTGGTGGTTTTTTTTGTTTTGTTTTTGTTTTTGTTTTTTTTTTTTTTAGTTATTAGTGACTTGTGCTGTTCAGAATCAAGTTAAGAAGCACTAAGCTCTCCTAAGCCCAGATCTTACAAGCTGCTTGGTATAATAGTTTCTAGTGGTGTCTGAAAGTTTGATCTCCTTGTGTTGTGGTGTGACCTGTAGCTGCTCTGGTTTGAGGAGAAAGCAATCTCCTAGACTGCCTGTTTGCCGCCCTTGCAGCTTTCCTGGTCTCCTTCATCTTGTCACCATCGTGCCTGGTCTGGGGCTTTCAATCCGTGAGGTTTCTGTGTTACTTATGATCAGAAAAACTTATTTAGTCTATTTGAGAGCAGATTTAGTTTAACATTTAGGATCACTTTCTCCTTAATACTAATGGATGATCAATCCTTAAAGTGGAATAGGGATTCTCATAGAAGTTAAATGCATAATGTTTTTCAGGGGAACAAAATTACGTGCAAGGTCTCTTTAGGGCATTTTGTATTACAAAGAGGAAGAAAGAGCCACCAGAGATTGTTTTCTCATGTTGTGCTAAGAGTGAGATTTTTGAAAAAGGCACTTAAGATAATGTGGTAGAAATTGTGTACTTTCAACAAGAATTATTGCAAAAAGTGTGGTCCCAAATTGGAGTTTACAACTCACTGCAGACTCTCTTTGCTGGAAAATGTCACAATTTTTATCATAACAACGACACTGGATTGTTCTTAAATGCACTTCTGTGACTGATAACACCAATTTAAACAAAAAGATCCTGCAATATTTTCTAGTCTTGAGTATGCTTCTGATCTGTTTAAAATAGGTTGGAAAAAAAATTGCTGGTTGTTTACTAAGTGAGAAATTGCAACCTGTGTTTGACTGGGACAGAAAATATTTTGCTTTACTCAAGTGTTCCCCTGTGAGAGTATTTTGGAAGAGATTGATTGATAAGTTATATGTATTGTCCAAACTGTGCTTCCAAATTTCAGTTTTATTATGTACTCAGTCAAACTAGTTTGAATAAAAGACCCACAATTGAGACACTTTCTTTTGAATATGTCCCAACTGTATTGCTTTCTGTCTTTCTCAAGCACCCCCATGATACTCTGTATGAAAGAGACACTATAAAATAAAGAAGTCTTTATTGATACTTCAGGTGGGAAACATACAGAAAAACTTTGATTTGCTTGGTATAGAAAAAAAAATGTTTAATTTCTTAGGTAAAAAAAATAATAGAAACATGGATATTCTTACTGCTGACTATCAAAACGGAATGGAAAGGAGTTGCAGAAGATCTAAAGCATGCCAGTTTTTTCTATTTCTTAAAATTTACTGTGCACACACTTCACTTCATTTGTTTCCGTGTATTTTTTTTCCCAGGCTAATTTCACTTTTGGTTTTGTGGAAAACTTGAAGAGTTATTCTGAGACATGGCTTAGGATGTCTGAGGTTTTCAAAACCAGTGGAAATGTTCTCACAGTCTCACGACTGCAGGTTGGTGAACTGTGGGAGATCTTTCAATTTTCCAGCTTTCTATCTCCAGTATTGCTCCAGCTTTCTATCTCTTCACTATCTCCAGTATTGCTCCAGTTTCACTGAACAACAGGGGAAATAAAATGGTGTTGGTACTCGTTTGTTCATTGCTTGTGTTTGCCAGCAAGATGAGCAACTGATGAAAAAAACTGGAAATGTTTGGAATAATTGGGAAATATTGACTATAAAAGAAAAAGGCATTCTTGTTACTGGGGTTTTTCCATTGTGCACATTTGTGCCTTTCCCAGTCACCTCTCCTAAATCTCTTCCCCACCCCTCTGCCATTTATTTGAAATGTGTGGTGTTAACCTGTTAAGAGGGAAAGGCCAAAGACATGCAGAACCTAAATGACTTCTGCAGTGTCATGCAGGAAATCTTGGCAGTGGAATTGAACATCAATACATATGTATATTTTGTATTTTCTTAGAGAAGGTAAACCTGAGGTAACATCTATCGCTTTTCATTTCAGGAAGCAATGCAAAACAATTTTGTAAAACATTTCATAGAAAGTAATTTGGATATCAACATGGAAAAACTCCTTAAAAAAATGCAAGCATATGGTACGTATATGAAAGTACATGTAATGGTTAGCTTTGTTAGACTTCAACTTAGAACTGCATTTAGTTGAAATTGAGTATTTTACTTACCTCAGTGATGCTTAAGTAATAGGAGACTTCACCCCCTGAAATTAATCTCAAATGTAATTGTTTTCTTTTGAGTGACTGGATAAGTTGAATTTCAAATATTGAAACAATATTAGTAACAAGTCAGAAGTGGAAAAGTGTCATGGGAGAGTCTCAAACATATCATCCATACTTAAAAGGAATGAAGGGAGATATAAACCTTGTAGCCACAGTTCTATTAGGTAGAAGTATATTTTTCTAGTAAATTTTTAAGGAAATAAGTAGAAAATGAGATTGGAAACAGTGTGTTTAATCAAAAACTCTTATTTATTTTTTGCATTTGTTCAGAATCAGTTGCATGTGATGTCCTTGAGCCCCAGAAGAGCCTGAGAGAGAGTTATAACCAGGGAGCTGCAGTGTCAATAGGAGGCACCCTGGGTCAGTCCCACCCTGGGGTAGCCCAGTGGGACCATGGGGATGTGGTGCTGAGAGCAGAGCACCATCCCATGGGAAGCAGTGTGAGCCCAGGTCCTCAGCCAGGTGTGAAATGGTGGGAGCTGCAGCCCGGAGCAGACTGAGTCCCAGGCCCAGCTCTGTGCAGCTCTGCTGGGAAAGGAGTGGCCCTGATGCACTGGTCTGCCTGGCAGCCTCCCCCTGGGCACAGCCATCCCTGGCTGCTCCCTTCCTGCATTGGCAGTGAGCCCTGCAGCCAAACAGAGAGCCTCCAGGGTTAGGTAGACAGCCCGAGGAGGATGGCTCTTAATGCAGGAGAAGGGGAATTATCACTTTGACTAATTTGGGATATTCCAGGATTTAAGCAGGAGAAGAGAAAGGATTATGCTGTAAATTTATGTTAACAATTTTACAGGAATTTGATAATTGAAAAAAATTCAGCGTGTCCAGCTGTCAGTAAGGTAGGTGCATGATCATTGAAATGCTTGCCAGCATGTGCCAGAAGGAAAACTCGGTACTGAAGCAGATTCCAATGTCATTTAAACAAAGTTCATGATTTTGCGAATCAGAAAGAGAGAAGAAAAGTGGGATAAAATGCAATTACAGACAGTGTGACATCATGGACAAAGGGAGCAGAGTACCTCCCAGAGGAGGATTGTGGTAGAAAGGACAGATCTGTGTGGTTTCAGGTTAGTGCCTGTTAGGATAATTACCAGCTAAACAGAAATCTGTTCCAGTCACTTTCTGGAGGAGGGAAGTGATGAGCTCTCAGGTACCCCCCCAGAGGGACTTTGTGACCCTCACTGCTTTGAAAAAATTGACTTTATAGAAATACATGTCATTAAGTCTGCTTTACAGTCAAAGAATTAAGACTACTGCTTAAATAAATAAATGTACCTGAAATACAGCCTTTATTGGTTTTCAGTATCTGCCAAAATCCATGGAGGCTCCTGAGAGCTTGTAAATGAGGTGTGCACTCAGTCTTGCACTACTGCCCTGAGCTGGTGCAGTCATGGTTGGTGTGATCTGGTGTGGCTTTTCTTTAGCAGACAGGTTGTGAGATTTTGTTGAAATTGGCCTTGGTTTGAAGGCTTTCTTTGAAAACTAGGACTTCCTGTGTATGCTTTCAGAAAGAAAAATGGCAAATGACATCTGGAATTCAAAGTGGAAGGAGCCTGGGCTCTGTGTCCTCCTTAGGCAAGGGACTCAAAATTTAATCTGCTTTCTCTTCAGATTATTTTCTTGACCAATGAACTGCTGGCTAGTCTGAGTTGGGCACAGCTCACCCCTCGAGGTGAAGATGGATCATAATACAGCTAAAAAACAAGCCCACGGAATCACAATGTTGGAAAGATAGGATGGAGGAAAGAGCACGTCTCTTAATATTCGGGGCATGCTAGAAACATAGCTATCTCAATCTATTAGTTGAATAAGACCTGGATTTTGTTTGTGTGGACCTAACACTGAGAACTACATGATAGGTTATGGACAAACAATATTTCTTTAAATATATATCCTGATTTCTGGATTTATCAGATCCATCTTCACTGATGCGGACAACATCAAAGAAATCTGTGCCTGTGTTTCTCAATCTATAGCTTTTTAACAGAATTAAGGACATTTGATAATATGTAACAAATGGTTAATAGTTTGGATGGTCAAGACAAAATGTGGTTTAAGTGGAGTGGCTTATGAAACTAGAGTTTCCTTATTTTGTGGGAATACAGTTGATAAAATTAGCATTGTATAAAAACTGAAAATCAATAGGGGCTATAGATCACAAGAGCATTTATGCCTTTGTGAAACTGGTCTCTCCAAAGCGCCAGAGCACTCCTCTGCATTTATTATGCCTCTTTGTATAGATTTACTTGATTGTTTTACTTCTTGAAAAATGATATGCACTCTTATTTTTATCTTAGCTTGTGTACTTTTTGTTCATTTTATAGACCATAATCATGTGTAACTTAACCATAAACCTCTGTTCATATGTTTGGTTTTTTAAAATTTCATGAATCTTATATTGCATCAGCTGTTCAGTCCTGTAATTATCTTGCTTGTATCTAATTAAAACCTTGAATATATCCATGTTACTGATTTTCCCACTCACAATCTTTATTTTCATCCAAAGCTCCAGCTTTCTAAAATCTCCTGATCTCTGTGATTTATGTCTTCTAACTAAAGCAAATATCTTTTTGTCACGTGCACTCTCATATAGATGACTTTTAATTATCCTCAAATACAAGGTGCTTGTACATTTTTTTATTTCTCTACAATGATATAAAAAAATGTTAACAGACTTAGTGATGTTTTTTTCTGTGCTACTCCTGCTGTAAAATGTCATGGACAGAGTGGATATATGTAGAACTCCTCCTTTACATCTCTATAAAATCATCATGCTGCAAGACCTTGCAAGGTTATAAATTCCTAAAACTGTTTAGCAGGATTACTGTGTCATATTTACTCAGGTGGAGCAAGGTAAATATTTAGGATGAGGGCTAAAAAGTTTGTGGTTTTCTTTTTAATCCTTTTACTTTCTAAGCTACCTGTGTGTGGACAAGGCAATTGTTTTCCTCTATGCTTGCTTTGCAGCCCAGCAACTTGCAATAATTTCCTACTGATCTTATATAAACCCTGTCCCACTAGAACTTGTGAGCTCCTTGCTGGGCACAGTCCTTACAAAACTTCAGGAGGCACTGGGAGGCATTTTTGCTGTAAGCTCCTCTTTTAAATTCTTGCTTGCTGAGTCTCTCTCTTGTCCTTCTTCTGTGATTTCACCCAGACATTAATTTTCTTTTTTCACTATCAAGGGCTGTCCCTTACAGAGGGCGGCGTGTGGCACTGTGTATAACATCCAGGGTGATATGGAAACAAGACTGAAACAAGCAGCTTTCCTTTGTGCTACCCCTCTGCTGCCCTCATTGTGATGATGTAGTTTTGTGTGTATTTAGAAGGCAGGAAACAAATAGCTGTAATGCCACCACTGAAAACTGTGCCACCACCCAAATCTTCCAATAACTAGAAACTTTCTTCTAATTTCTGACCTAAATTTATTTATTCCTGATTCATTCTAATTTATTCTTTTTATTTTTACTTAGATAGCACTTCTACCCAATGGTTATAAAAACCATTTGTATTTCCTCCCAATTACTTAATGACAGGTTAAACAAGCTGAATGGAAGATGAGGGCTGACTTGATTTTTAACAAAATACGAAGATCATAGTGAACACAGATTTACCAAGTTTTTCATTCATAATTGCTACATTTATAAATGTGAAAAAACAAGGTCATCAGCTCTATAGATCTTGACTTTAAAATGTTCATATAGATTGCATTTTTTCATGTAGGTGTTATTTTTATGATGGAGTATAGACATTCATGCACATTAAGACAATATTTTTTTCCAGAAATATTTAGGTATGCCACACTCCAAGCCAACAGTAATATAGATGTTATTTCTTATGCTAAAATATTTAACAATTTAACTCACGAGAGAAACTTTTCTTAGCTAATTATTGATATCAAATTAAGGTCTTGCGTGTATATATATAATCACTCAGTGATAGAATGCTTTCAGTAGGAGGGTACCTTGAGGATTAGGTTCCAACCCCTCTGTTGTGGGGCCACCTTCTGCTAGACCAGGTTGCTCAGAGCCACATCCAGCCTGGCCTTCAACGCTTCCAGGCTTGGGGCATTCACAGCTTCTCTGGGCAACCTGTTCCAATCTAAACCTACTCTCTTACAGTTTCAAGCCATTCCCTCTTGTCCTACTGGTATATGCCCTTGTAAAAAGTCTGTCTCCAGCTATTTTGTAGGCCTCCTTCAGGCCACATTAATATCTGGAAGGTGCTATAAGTTCTGTCTGGAGCTTTCTCTTGTCCACATTGAACAACTCCAACCCTCTCAGCCTGTCTTCATACAAAATAATGCATACAGGGCTATATATAATTACATATACATATATAAAAATGTGTATGACAACCCCGCCATTTGGGCTTAATGTTAGGAATATTCTCTTCTCTCTAATGCCGTAAAAAAAGAAAGGGGCAGCATGGGTGTTTCCTTTATTGTCCTCCTCAAGGATAGCCATAAATAGGACATTTATTATCTCTATTCTGTTATGGTTTCTCTCAACCTGTGAGTTCACCTTGTCATTGTTTGCCTATCTTTTGAATTCTAAACTGTCAGTTCCTCTGCTTTTTCTCCTTGTGCACTTTACCCTTCTCACTGTTAATCGTGCTTCTTCTTCAGACTGCTTCATATATTTTCCACTTATCTACCTTCCTATTGTAATATTTCCTGTGCTGATGCTGAGTAATGTCTATGATTCAGGATTTACCTGTCACCACTGTTATCATAGGAGGTCATCACCTATCCTTTTTTAAAGGATCTTATATCCTCAAGTGAGCGTTGAAAAATTTAAGATGAAAAATTGAGTGTTGAATGTTTTATAGCATTGTTTATTTACCTGAGAAATTCAGATTTTTTATTAAATCTAGATGGTTAAAGACTGTTTCGAGATCATGCTATCCTTCTGATTATTCTCTCAAACATAAGGATATGGCATTACGCCTACATTCTCTACCAATGGATGAAGATCTGAATTCCTCTAAAGGTTGAGTTTTTTTAGAAACCAGGTTTTGATTGAGGTATATGTTCCTCCTGGATCCATAGATAAAGTAAAAATGAAGAAATCATTAGGCTTTTTTTCAGATGCTTTTAAATGTAGGACTCCTGTCAAAATGCTTGTCCTCTATGTAACACGGTTCTTGAAATATTCCCAGTATCAAGGAGAAAAGAACTGGATAATATGTTGCTAAATGAGAGATTAATATCTATTATGATTTCTGAAGTACAGTAATTCCCTTGTATTTGTGGGAGTAGTTATAGAAACAAGAAAATGTTCAAGGGTGTGGGCTCTTTTTCTAACTTTGCTAGAATTTGTTACATTTTTTATTCCACTGAAATTTAAGGAAAGAGTACCTGAGGGCTTGTAAAAGCCACTGAAACATGACCTGAACTTCCACAAGTTCGCACTAAAATTTCTATGTTTTTTAAGCTTATTTTCTTTTTTTTAAACACAAAGAGGATTTACTCTTAAGGGATGTACAAGTGACAACACACCTTTCTGTTCTGATCAAGAAAACTGAGCAAGTCCAATTTGTTTCCTCATCTTAGAAACGATGACGAACAAGATGCTTAACAGCTCAGCAAGTAAACAGATCGACCTGTTGACACAGCTTGTTGTAAATATCTCTTCCTGTGTGTTACTGGACCGTTTCCAGCCTTTTGACTCCATAGAGAAATTGGAAGAGAAGGCTCACGAACTCATGCAGGAAAATAATCTTTTGGCTAGTAAGTACCTTATGTAAAATGTATTTTTAGAGGAAATTTTGGGCTTTGTAGTTGTTGTCTGTGTTTATTGATAAGGTAGGTTAAGGTTACACGGTTTCAAAGCATGCATTAAATCACATATAATACAGTCAACATAAAGCACATTTGATTGCTCTAATATAAGCTGGAAGGACTAATTATATTTTTTAATTGTGGAACGGCCAAATGCATCCTTGAAGTCTCTTATTTCTATCAAAATATTTAAAAGAATGGTCATAAATGCTGAAAGAAGGAAAAGATAAAAAAAGTGGCTTACTGATTAACAAGATGACAAGATCGTCTAGTTGACATCCTTTCAAATTTTTTTTTGTCTTCTTGACTTTTCAAAAAGGAGGAAAGAAAGGGGTTTTGTTAAGATTTACTCTTAAACCAACCACTCAGAGAAATTAACATGTGTAATCAGAGTAAATAAGTTCTTAAGGAATTTATTTTCTTCCTTGGGATTACACTTTTTCTCCTTTTCCTGCATTATATGCTTATTGCTGAGAATCAATTAATTTTACAAAAGATTTTAAAAGGCAAGAATATTTTCCTTAACATACACACTTGTCTTGCAGAAAATACTGTAGATTGCATGTAGTGTTTCCAAAAGAGAGGGCCCTTTAAATCTATAAAAAGTGTTTCACAACATTTTCCCACTGTCTTTTTTGGGTTTTTTTGTCCCCCTTACTCCTGTAAGTGTACAACAGAAGACATGGGAAAGCATTTGTAAAGAAGGAAACTGTTCAGTCTGGAATCTCATGCTTGTTTTGTGATCTGCACAGTACCCTAGGAGTTGCCACCCTGTATCAATATGAAACAAACAGGCCATACCTTGAGACAAGGAAAACTGCTCAGGAGTACTTTGGAGAAGGCAAACCATTTGTCTCTTTAAGGAAAGAAATGGGCAGATAAGTCTTGGCCCTCAGAAAACTGAATTATCAAATTATAGTTCCATTTTTCTTCAACTTACCTAGTGGAGGGTCATATGCTGATGTAAGGCAAGACATTTTGTATGAGTATTTTTCGGTACTCTGGCCTTATAATCTCCTCACACTATCAGAGAGTGAAAAGATGGCATTTTAAGGAACAAAATGTGTCCAACATATCAATGCTACATGCTCTGATGTAGGCATACATTCCTTTCCGTAGAAAGAGATGTTAAACTGGAATAGAATTTTCTTTTTGTTTTTTGTGGTCTTCAGAGCCTTCATAGCTTCATGGCATGTCTTATAAAATCAGCTGATTGTGTAAATGGGAAAATGAGATTGGCTAGTTGAAAGAAATCAGGTTTGCAGAAAAGTATTCTGTATTTTATTATCTTTCAGAGAACCAGATGGTAGGTAACATCTCTCCTTTTTCCCAAGGAAGAAAAAGGCAACATTTAACATTTATCCAGAAGTCCTAAAAAGTTTGGGTCACATAAAAAGACAACACAAACAGTTTCATATATTTGGTTTCATCTTCACACCTACATGTTAAGCTTTCATCTGTTTGGTTGAGTTTTTTTTTTTTCCTTTATACACAGCTAGAGAAAACAAACATGCAAATTCTGCTGTGCTAAACCAGAAGTTCTGCAATTGACTTGAAGATTAATATCTGATTAGATTTTAGTGGGTTGGTGCTGTTTACTTTGTCATCTACTTATGGAAGCTGTTATGCTTTGATGCACAAATTTTATGGCTGCTGCTTTTACTGTGGAACTGATCTCAGCCCTCCAAAAAGGGCTAAATATGGATGCAAAGAGAAAACTGCAGCTCAAAAAGAGACAAATCACCTCAGATAAAAATGATTTTTACAAACCCATTTATCATGTGAATAATCTTATTCATATTCATGAATGTGAAAAATGCGTCTGTGAAACCTGCCATTTTTGGGCTTGGGATCAAGAAAGTTTGGAGGCCTGCCTTGACAGATTAATGCATCCTATACCATATGGTAATTAGCCATGAGTTAGCTATGGAAATAGCATAAATTATATAAGCTTAGTTATGAAGCTTCCTTTCTTCTTGTGTCAGGTATCATCTTCAATACACCAGAGGACAAGAGGCAAGATTCTAGCAATCTCCTTCCAAGACACATTTCATATACAATTAGAACCAGTGTTCTCTACAGCATGAGAACAGATTTAACTAAAAACCCAACATGGAAATCCCATCCTCACAAGTTGCCAGCTGATGGGTTTAAATACAACCATGTCTTTATTCCTCTTCAAGACATGATTGAAAGGGCAATTATTTCAGCACAGACAGGAATGGACACCTCAGACACAGCAATTCAGGTGCAAGCCATGCCTTACCCTTGCCATACCAGTGATCTGTAAGTAAAATTTCAGTTTTTAAATTTGATTTATTATCCTTATTAGGTTAGTTCTAGAGAACATGGGATCCTACTAGGTTCCCATTTTTCAGTGGGTGAATGTATATTTCTGCAAAGGCTTAAAAAAGTACATCCAATACCAGAGTATTACAGCATAGCAAATATTGTCCAACAGCTGGAGTTTAGCATAACATGTTATACAATGTTTGTCTGGCAAACAATCCCTTACAAAATGTTTTCAGCCATAATGTGGAGTAGTCTGCTGGACAGAGGCTGTGTCAACATAGTGTGCAGTTAACTTAAATTATTGTAAGGGATCCCTTTTCAATCCCTAGTTGTCCTGTACACAAACTGTAAAATGGTCCCTTGAAGGGTGAAGTTGATGAAGTAAAAGTGTAGGGTTGTTTGCTGTAAAACCATGAAAACTTCCCAACTATTAGATTTTAAAATTAGTCAGTGGTAATAAATTTGTTAAAGTGAAGTGAAAATTGACTTGTTATCAAAATATATTAATTTGCCATTGACACAAATCTGAATTTTGTTTGACCTTGAATGGAGCCCTAAAGAGTAATTATATCAGTTGTATGATTTAAAATACTGTAATATATAATAATAATACTGTACCAACACATACATTTAGCTTGCTACATAAAAAATAAGTAATTCTAATGAGAAGAGGAATAAGTCTTATTGTTCATGTCAGATCTTATTTTGTGCATATTTTGAGAACAGTTCCAATATTATCCTATTAATATTCTACTAGAAAATACTTTACCTCTGTGGGCTGACAGCTCTTCATGTTTGTTATTTCATAGATTCTTGAACAACATAGGGTTTTTTTTCCCACTTATGATGATGTTAACATGGATGGTTTCAGTTGCTGGTATGGTTCGCAAGCTGGTTTATGAAAGAGAAATTAATCTTGAAGAGGTAAGAGGCAGATTAACCTCTGAAAAGAAAATTTATTAATTTAAGTGCACTGAAATGCAAAAGTTGTGATGTACTTTTAAGTACTCATAATCCAGATGGCTTTGTTTTCACTTGTTTCCTCTGGGCAGTAGGCTCTAGTTCTAGCTGCCAACTCAGATTCACAACATTGAGCATCAGTATGCAAATATTGTCCATGAGACAAAAAGCAACAAGCAAAAGTTGAAGCTGGAAAGTGTAATTTAGGCAGGCTTTGTGATTAGAATGATTTTTGTTTTGGATTCTTTTTCATATTTTGCTCTATGTAGTCTGTAATGGTAAAACTACATAAGTTAAGAATTTGTTATATACTGTGTAATTAGCAGAAATAAAAGGGAAATTGCAAAAAAAGGGAGACAATTATTTGCTTCTATCAACAGCTTGTCTTCACAGGTGCTAAGCATTTGGAAGGACAGACTCCTTGCGATACATTTTCTATAGAGATAAATACATTTTTTTAAAAAATTAGACTGATTTTACTGTATCAGCAGAATTACTGCTTGAGTGAGATTTTTAATTCAGGGAGTTATTATTGAGTTAATTATTGAGGAGTTATGTAATTTTGCTAATCTTTCTATTGTAAGATTAAATTTTTTTAATGCTCCAAAATATTTAATATTAATATTAATTTTGATTATCTTATGAGAACTGCTTCAAAGGTTTTATTAGATTGTGTCCAAAAGCATATTTTTAGAAAAAGAGGGATGTACTTCATACTTGGCTAAATTATTATTTGCCTGGTAATACATAAAGGTTACAAACTGTATGCTTCTTTCAGAAGAGCAACAGGCTGGAAAAAATACAATGTATTTGTATATACATTGGTGTAGGTAGTCTCAGTACTTTTTCGAGTATAAAAAGGCAAACTCCTCACTGGAAGAATCAGTAATCTGACATCTGTTCTTCAAACCTATGCAAAAGAGTTTTGCTGAGTGATTACTTGTGGTCATATGTGATGATCTCAGAGGCTGTCCTGCTCAATAACGTGCCTGATCCAGGAGAGAGCACAGGACAAGGGCAAAGAAACAAGAAATTTAAAGAGAAGATGGCATCCTTTGGGAAGCTGGTAGTGTCTTGGTGACAAAATGCTTTGTTTAAGAAAGAAAAACAAAACGAAAGTTTGTTTCCTGACCTTAACTCTTTGCTATGTTGTCTTGCAGTATATGAAGACAATGGGTGTGTATCCAGCCATTCATTTCTTTGCTTGGTTTTTGGAGAATGTCATTGTGCTCACAGTAAGCAGCTGTGCTCTGGCCATCATTTTAAAAGCAAGTGGTATCTTTGCTTATAGCAATGGCTTCCTTATCTTCCTTTTTCTCCTGGAATTTGGAGTTACTGTCATTATGTTAAGCTATTTTTTGGGAGCGTTTTTCAGCAGTGCCGATACAGCAGCTCTGTGTGCCAGCCTTGTCTATATGATCAGCTTTTTACCCTACATAGTTTTGTTGGTCTTGCAGAACCAGCTGAGTTTCACCAACCAGATTATAATGGTAAATATTTCTTCTTCTTTTCTATTTTTTCTCCTCCAACTATGCTGTGAATTTCTATAGTTTCAAAACTTCAGACCACAATGTATTTATTTTTTCCCATGTTTCTGTTTGCTTTTGTGATCATTGGAAATAAATCACACTAATAAATCTCCAACTGAGAAAATATTTAGAAGGTAGAAAGGAATGAAAAATGAATTGTCAGAGCAATTTTGTAAACCTACAGAAAATATCAGAAAGTTGCATTCCTCACCAGTTGCATACTCATGAGTTCTCCTAATGTCTTGACCTCAAAATATTTGAAACATTAGTGTATTTGCAAGATTAGCTGATGACATGCCTGTTCTCAAAGTCATTATTTGTTTGGAAAAAAACTAGTGATTGATTTTCTGTTAAAATAATTGGAGAATAGATCAGAAATTTGTCCAACCATATAATCAGATGTATGTGTTTCTTTGGTGTAGGTTCTTTCAGGTCCTTTCCTGTCCTATGTATTCCAAAGGCTGTTTTATGTCTTTGTCCTAAAATACTATATCGCTGAATGTGATGTCAAGTATCACCATCATATTAAAAAAACAGTATTTCACACATTATGGCTTCACTGTTTCAAAATAACTCACGAAATTAAGCTGGTGGAATAATTCATACACTGTTAAAAAATGCTCATTTTTCAGTGTCAGTTGGTCAGATAAAATAACACTTTCCAGTATTAATAACTAGGTCAGTGGAGCTCTGCTAGGTGGAGCAAATACTAGTAAGGTTTGTGGGGGAGTATGGTTAAAACATAAAATAAAACATAAAATGAAACTATTTAGCAACCATTAGCCTATGTGGAGGGAAAAAAAGAGATCTATTTGGTTTGTACTTGATTTTAGTATCACAATATATTTTATTTCATAGAATTTGTTAACAGTGTGTTTTCATTTGATGCTCACACACTCTTTCTCCTCTGATGTCGTAGTGTCTTCTTTCTACAACCGCCTTTGGGCAAGGAATATTTTTCATTACATATTTTGAGGGGCAAGAAATAGGTAAGCTCTTTGGTTAGTAGAAAAGCTTTGTAATTATTATTTCAAAAACTACAGTTGGAAATGTTTTTCAATCTGTTCTGAAAATATCTCCAATAAATTAATAATCTGGATCAAGTTCAGATATATGAAGTGTTACCAAATTAAGGGATGTAATCCTTTTTTTTTTTTTACTATTATGGCAAGACCAATATTGATGACAGCAGATGTTTCAAACTATTGGAAAAGTGTCATAATGGTACAACAGTTTGTAAGAGTGGAAGAGACAATTGCAGAATATATTACCTAAATTTCCCACCAGACACTTCATCAAAATGACTTATCTTTACTGAAGGAATGGCAAAATGTGTTTTGGGAAAAGCTACTTTCCTTGACAATTGTGGAAAAAGAATTGTAGAAGCAATATCATGACCCACTGTACTGCAAAGTAGCATTTTCATTTAAAAAATGCAATATTTTTTAATAAATTTACAACTTTGATTTTGTTTTCCATTTAGCAGTATGGTAGCTTTCTGTAGCCCTGATTGCACCTTCTTTTTTCCTTTTGTGTCTTCTGCAATGTAATCATTTTATGAAGCAATTATTCAGTGAGTTCATTCATGTTTACCTCTGAATGCAGTCAATGCTTCTTAGTTAGAATTCACAGATTTAAATCTTCAGATTTAGCATTATGGAAATTATATTAAACTTTGTGTAATCCTTTTCTTTATATCAGCAGAGTGCCTTAAAGCCTGATTCATTGGTCAGTGCCCCATTTTGTCACTGTTGTAGTTGTTTTCTTTTTGCCAAATTAAGGGCCAGCTAAAACTTCGTAAACAACCCTTTCTACAACAGCTTCTCTACATTTTCCCAGCAGCAGTGTCACCTGCTGCTCTAAACACAGGCTTGCAGAGGCATAGAATTTTTTTCCTGTTCATTAGGATTACTGTTATTAACTATGATTTGTCCTGTGCCAGTGCTTAAATACCCAGAATTGTGTGGTGTTGATGTGTTTGTGATCTTTAATGCTGTGATGATTTAGCTTTGACCTTTTAAAAAATCATTATTATTACTACCAGGAATTCAGTGGGATAATGCATACCAGTCAATGGCACAAGGAGGATACATGACCTTTGGATGGATGTGCTGGATGATGTTCTTTGACTCCATTTTATATTTTGTAGGTGGCTGGTATTTCAGCAATGTTCTTCCTGGTAAGATCATGGGCTTGTTCTTATTTGATGTTTTTGGAGAAGTTATTTAATATTATTTATCCATTACTATCTTCACAATGTAAATAGTTCAGCCACCGTGGGAAACGCTTATTGTCTTTCTTGGTTTTATGCAAACAAAACAAAATTATGTGTTTTTGTGAGTTATAGTTCTGTTGTGCAAAACTGTCTGACTTTCTTTAGGGACTGGGAAACAATGTCTTCCTAAATACATAAATACTGACTAGTGCTAACACATGGACTAGAATTTGTAGCCAGGCATGAAATACCTTTTGTTTGCTGATGTGTAGGCCAAATATTTAATAGAATTAGGAGTTTGTTGGATCTTCACCGTCCGAGAGCTTAGCCTAGTAGCAAAACTTCCTGGAAAAAAGATGAATCTCTTGTCAGTACCTGGGCTGAAACCCATGAATAACAGCATGTTTTCAGATCAAAAAACTTCAGACAGCACAATAACTGTATCTTGCTCCCAATCAGTCCGCAGTCCAGTGCATAGAGAAAACAAATTGATTTTCAAGCATATTTTCACAAAGTAGTGCTGTGTTTTTTTAAATTTTTTTTTAATGAACCAAGTTTTATAACTTATTGAGTTGATTGATGTCTTTTTAATCATAGCCTCATGCCTCACTGTATGTTTTACCTGATGATTTACCTCTGATGATTTACCTTTCCTGTGATTTGCATACGTCACTTTTTCTTCTGGCTACTTTGTATTTCTTTTTTTTAATTAAAATTAATTTTGCCTTGAAAGATAGGGGTGGGTGGAATATGCAAGTGAATTTTAAAAACTTTGTCTTAAATTGACACTTGCCCTTCAGTGTCACTCCAAACAGAGAGAGTGTGTATAGTGTGATGGGTAAGTAACGCCTGGAAAGATGAGGCACTGCCAAAGATTAGCTTTTATACAGGAGTGTGGTTTTGCCCTTTTTGTTTATGTGCCACAATAAGTTTCTTATGCTGGCTGATTTGTTTGCATTTTGCAGATATTAATGGAAGAACTGGTGCAATGGACTGTTTTTATAATTAAAAAAAATAGGCTCTTTCTCTTGGCAGGCTATTTGGTGCATGTTTTTCCCTATGGGTTACAAGATTATGTTAAGTCTATGATTCTGTTACACTTTGAAGCTGATTTGGAGACAGGGTAAAGCACCACTGAGGTCTGATTATTTTATAGAAGGAACTGGTTATGTGTCCAAATAACTTTTTTTTACACTTTAGTAAAATTTTTTAGTAGAGAAAAGTGTTTGGGCTAATTAAATGACCTAACCAGCTCATTGTGAGCAATAATAGGACATTTTTAGTCTACAAACAGATGCAAAATGACTTTTTCAAATTCAATAAGTTTTTCAACAGTTTATATCTATTCTAACATAGGAAAATTTGGATTAAAGAACCGGTGGTACTTTCCCTTCACTGTTTCCTACTGGAAGAACCTGTGTGGTACAGAGAGAAGCAAGAGACATTATCTGAATTCTAATATGTTTTTCTTCAATGAAAACTTCCAAGAAAAAGGTTTGTAGAAATAGAATTTGAACAATTTTTTCTGAATTGTGTACTAGTCATAGTCAATCTGCTTTTATCATTGCTTGGTCCTGTATTACTTTTAGATATTATCCCTTTCCCTCTTTCATTATATAGTATATACTATGAATATTATATAGTAACTGTTACATTTTGCTACCCCTGTAATGATTGATTCATTCTGTGAAAACTATTATACAGAAATATTAAGAAAACTCTTTGAAAGGTGTAAAATAAGTATCTCTTGGGTTTGTCCTGTCTCAGCATATTGCCACTTTGCTTGGATCTTTTAGAATTCACTGAACCCTTTCATACTCTTACTGAATCTGAAATGTGTTGGGCTTTATTAACTTTTTAAAAATTTGCTCCTTGTTTCAGTGGAAAAATTAACTTTGTTCATTTCTTTCCCTTCTGTTTCTAATTACCCTCTTCTGTTATTGTAACTAATTTTTTATTGGCCTCCAGATAATTTCACTCCTCTTCTATGTATGTTCACTTGCTTACAATTTTAATTTTTTTTTTTTTTTTTTTTTTTTTTTTTTTTNCTCTTGAGTCCCTTTAAGGATGTTCCAACACTTAGTTTAGGTTTTGGAAATGAAGGAGTAAGTCACTCTCAACTGTATTACTTCTTGGGCCTTAGAACAACATGATGGGTTGTTGTGCTTTTTTTGGGAGTTACAATATATTGGAAATTATTTAGTTGTCTGTAGCATAGGTGAAGGAGCTGAACAACTCAGCAGTTTTTCCTACAAGCGTCTCATAGATTGGAGCAGACTTCAAAATATCTTGAGGTTCATTTTAAACACTTGTGGAAAAATGATTTGTATGAGTTTTTTCTGAATTTCTGCAATTTGGAACAACTCCATTTTGTTAAGACAATTGTGTTTGGTCCTTACATAAAATGAAGATTTCCAGTGTTTCCCTCTGGGTTCACCACATAATTTGCAGAAAACAAAGACATAAACTTCTCTGCCTGACCAGTTTTAGTGTGGTTTCTGGCTCAAGTTATTTATGTGATTTCCTTATGTCATGTGGTTGATAGCAAATTGCCTGTGTGTGAATGCTGAAACTGTCTGCAGCAAAGGAGCTTGCTGTCCTTTAGAAGAATTGTGTGCCATTGTACTGACAATGGGATAAATGCAACCATAAAGAATTTTCTAGGTACAGAAAAGTGACTTGCTTCCAGGCAATTTCATCACTTGCTCCATACAGCCCAGGTAAGGGCTGGTCCCAGGGGTGGGGAGAACATTTAGGAAATCAGAGGTGTGTGAGGGAGGAGCTGGGAGTGTAGGTCCTACCAGCTGGAACTACAACTACAGAAGAGCTGGCAGTGACCATGGTGCTGCATACTCACTTGGAGCTCCCCTTTGGAGAAGTCCCAGGGTAATCAGTTTAGTGCTTGCAAGCAACTTGGAGCTCTCCCTCTGAGTCTTTCCTGAGCTACATTGTCTGAGGCTCCCCTGCACTTGAATGCTTTCCTGTTAATTTAAAGGATGTAAATTTAGCAAACAACCGAAAAGTACCTGGAAGAGAGGTGCATAGGTAGGAGATCTCAGTAGTGCCACAACTGCTGGTAGTACCTTGCTAGCAAGTGACCTCAAGTTTAGAAAGAATTTTTGCCCGAAGTTTAAAATTGAGTGTGAAAGCAGCAAAACAACTTCTTCATTCATTGTGTAAACAAACCAATCTTTGAAATACTTATGTATTTTTAAAATTTATAATTTGATTTATACAATTCAAGCTTTTTATGTATAGGATAGTTCTCTGTTCTTGTAATATTTCATTTTATTTACGTAAAAGTATTGCAAAGAATATAACTATAAACCATAAATATGCATATGTATATTCATAAGAATATTTCTCTCTTCTCATAATTCTCAGGCATAAAAGCTTGTTTGTTTGGACTAACATTCCAATCTGGCTTGCCTTTGCTCAAAAATAAAATAAACCAACTCACTGCCAGATCTCTAAGTAGTAATGAGTCAATAAAATATTAAATGTGAATAATGTGGTGGGGCTGCTGCTTGACTGTGCTCATGTTTGGAAAGTAGTGCAAACCTGACATGGAAAGGAAGGCAACTTCATTGGTGTCCTATGGTATCTCAGTTTCCTGAGGCTGTTACCTCACAGCTAGAAGACTGTTGGATACCTGCTTACCTTGAATTAAGCTTAGACTAGGCTGCTGCTCTGAATTATTTCAGAGATCTGCTTTGCTTAGTTGACTGGGGAGAACTGAGAAGATTAACTGCCCATGCCTGTGAATGTTATGTCAATTTTGTGTGCCTGAAACTGGATGACATATATGAAGTAGCTTACACAGTTAGAATTTTCTAATGCTTATGGGCATAAAAAGTGATTCAAGTAATGTTATTATAAGTGTTTTTAAACTAGAAATAAAATAAAGCAACTATTCTATGACTTTTTCAAGACATATAGACATGCACATAACTTGGCATAACAAATGGGCCAAATTCTTAGCAGATATTAATTGGCATGGTGTCTTTCAGTGTAGTTTGTGTCAGTTCAGTCAATTTGAATGTCTGTTCTAGGCTTTGGCAAATGGTAGCAGAAGTTGTTTTGTTATTCCTTTTATAGACAAACATGCATTTAGATTCAGCAACCTGCTTGTTCTGCTGCTCTTCTCCACACAGACCCAGCAGCTTTCCAGAGCTGGAAAGTCCCTTGCAGGGAAGGAGCCACCATTGGTGTCATGTTGCTGTCCCTCACCAAAGAGCACGTGGATGGTCACAAGGCTGCTGTCAAAGATCTCAACCTCACTTTCCATAAGGGCCAGATAACAGCACTCCTGGGACCTAATGGAGCTGGAAAGACAACAGTTATGTAAGCCCGACTTTTAACGCTATTACTGTCCCCTCTGATCTCTGCTATACTTTTTCAGTTTAAAATTTTGTGAACTATTTGCTATGCTTCCTTCCACCTCCCAAATAGCTATTTGATAAACTCCTCAAAGCACATGGAAATTGAAGGTTGTATATCTACAATGAAACGAATGTAATGAGTAGAGCACTGAGTCCTCTGTGCCACTTAAACCATGATGTGATATCTCAGAAACAGTGAGGACTTGGGCATGTCTGGTTGTGGAGTTGGACACATCTTGAAGGAGTGTTCTTTTTTGGCAACCTATATGTACTCATAACACGGAGAGTGTGGAATTTTATGGTGTTTTTGTGCCTAGAAGTTGCAGGGGACTTCTTTCTTGGCAGTTGACCAGAAATCAAAGTAATAAAATGAAAAATTAATTTAAAAATGTCTCAACTAGGAAGTTTATGTTTCTACTTTTCTGTAAGCTAAAATAAGCTTTCATCAAGCCAGTGATGCAGTATGGGACCTAATTGGGAAATGTTCCTCGCAGAATACCGATGTGAAGAAGGAAACAACCACCAGTTAGATTTGGTTGGGAAGAAAATTGAGTTTTTTCTGGAAGAAGGGAAATGAACTCTTGAGATTGTTTGTTTGAAAAACCCACCAACAAACCAAACAACCAGAAAAAAAAAAAACCAAAACCAAAAAGCCACTAAAAGCAAAAAATAGCTAAACCCAAAACATTAGTGATGTCTCTATAACTTACTCAACTGAATTGGTTTTACTCTAAGAATGTTTAAACATGCCTCAGGATATCTGAGTGATGAGCTAATTGCGCGTTATCCTGCTGATTTTTTTTTTTTTCTTTTCTCATATCAGATCCCTGTTGACTGGTCTGTATCCACCGAGCTCAGGTACCATTATTGTTGATGGGAAGGACATAAGGACTGAGCTGGCTGCCATCAGGACAGAGCTGGGTGTTTGTCCCCAGTACGATGTCCTGTTCAACACTCTGACGGTGCGAGAGCATCTCCTGCTCTACGGGTCAGTGAAAGCACCTGGGTGGACAAAAGAACAGTTGAATGAGCAAGTCAGTGGGTAAGTTTTCCTTCCTTTTCTTGAAATTTGTCAAGCGAATTGGTAATGACTCTTCCAAGCCACCTAAATAAAAAAGAGAGAATGCAAAGCTTGCAAGAAAAAAACGATGGAAACTGCAGGGTTTTGTGAGTTTTCGTCATATTCCATGTTCTGAAATCATGAAATAGAAATTAGTTTTCCTAGTTTCTAACTATTACGTGAATATATTTGTAGTGGGAATTGTCAATGTTTGAATGCTTGGTATACACAACCATGAAATAATGATGTTTTCACTGGAGTGGAGGTGTTTGGCCTTGTAAAAATTGCAGGGGTTCCACCTCATGCTGTCTGCCCTACCTCTATCCTTGCTGGAGAAGGAGATAGAAAGAAAACTGCTGTGCTTGCCCCGAGTTTTTAAATAAATCAACAAAATGACTTTATAGATTTATTATCCCATATTCCTTCACCTGCAGCAGAAGGAAGGTTAGAAAACCAGAAAATCCAGGTAAAGTCAGTGGTTGCTACAATATTTTTAAAGAGGCCACCTCATTTTCCTTCGCCAAATCCAGCCTTGAAATGTTTTTAACAAATGAAGACATTTTAAAATGGAAAATGGAGTAGGAAAAACAAGTCAGAGCTCTGACATGAACTCAAAGGTTTTGTAACTTGTCAGGTTAAAAGCATTTGCTAGTGTTTTTGTGCTGATACTTCTTCGATATAGGACTAGATCTTATGTTTGCCTAGTGTACATTAAACTAACTAGTAAACTGTACAAGCTGAGATCTGGTTCATTAATAGCAAATTGCATTTATTCTACTTCAGAAATAAAAGGTATGCTTTTCAAACAGTGTGGCACTGTAAATAGTTTCTGTTTACTTTCTGACTCATGCTGGACTCTGTGAAGGGCTGGGCATTTCCATTCTTCAATGGAAACAAATGTCAAGTTGATGGGACTTCTCCTTAAGTGTACAATCGGGCATATGCAGAGACATTTGTAGGAAAGTGGCTTTTCTTTTTGGTAGCTATCATAAAAGCCTGTTAATTTTAAATTTTGATCTGAACAAACTCAGGTGTGGACACTGTTCTCTCCAGAAACAACAGAAGGAATTCTCTAGAACTACAGAGCCAAAACAAACTTAGTAAATGGCTTAAAATTGATGCAAAATAATATTCTGTATCTTAATGTACTTAGACTGCTGAATTGTAATTCTAGCAGCAGTCTGGCATGTTAATGGCACATGAGAACAATCTGCAAAAACTCTGCAGGCCCTGCTACAAAGAAAAATTATTTTTAAAGGCAACAGATGCTTTAAAAGACTTCAGAGAAATTAGAAAAGCAACAAAAGAATGAAACAAAAGCTTTTTATTAGCCAGAGAAGTGGTCTTCTAAAGAGATTAAGAATAATTTTCCTCACTATATATCTACAGAACAGCTATTGAAATGTGTTTTCTTAAAAATAAGAAACTCTCTCAGGATAAATGGTGTCACTTACAGACTCATATTCACTGAAATGATTCAGGAGTTTAGCTTAGGTTTGTTGCATCTTCTATGTCTTGCTTGCAAACTGATAGCAGCTGAAACCTCCTAGGTCAGTGACTGGATGCTCAGTGTGATGAAAATTAAGTTAAAGGTCTTATAGTGCTGCTTTTATTAATCATGTTTCCATACCATGCTCAGATGCAAGATCAGCATCTTGCAAGAGCAAGGGCTGAACTGGAAATATCTGTAAGATATCTCCCAGACCTTAACATAGGAATTAGATTTGATTTGATTAGATAGTATTATTCTACCCAGGAATCACTAATCAGTTTATTTCACGAAAATAGCAATCCTTATCATTGTTTAAAGAGGCTATAATCTGGAGTTTGCTGAAATAGTTGGACAAACTAGTATTCATTTTATTAGCTTTAATTTAAAATTTTTCTTTACAATGTTATTTAGAGTCTGTGCATCTGAGGATAATAAGCATTTATGATTTGTAGCCAGAGGTTTTTTTTCCTATTTGTTTTTGATACCAAAGCATATGGTCAGATAGAGCAGTGATTTTATCACTTTCCATTTATAATAACTTTTCAGTAATTGTTCTCTGAGTGGACAGAATGTGACTAGAAAAGCATTTTCAGGATTGATCCTGTTTCTGTACTCCTATTTCAGAGCTCTGGAAGATGTGGATTTATCCCAACATCAGTATAAACCTGTTGGAGCCCTTTCTGGGGGAATGAAAAGGAGGCTGTCAATTGCCATCTCCTTTATCGGAAACTCAAAGACAGTTGTTCTGGACGAGCCCACCAGTGGAGTAGATCCATGTTCTCGCCGAAGCATCTGGGATGTTCTTCTGAAGTACAAAGCCGGTACAAAGTTTATGTGCATAATTTGCTTATTTTCTTTTCTGGATGGTTTTTTCTTCCCAGTAAATTTAAACTGGATGATCAAAGTGTCATCAAAATATTATCAGAAGCTAAATACATTAATTTCTGAGGAAGCATTAAGTTGATCTTGGTAACTTTAAGGAAGTCAAATGGCATTACAAGAATTATCTGCTATTGTACAGAAAGATGTCCAAACTTAAAAAAGATTGAGCTTGGTTTGAAGTCCTGTCCTAAAATTTCTCCCCTTTCTTCAACTTCTCAAAATTACTTCCTGGTTTCCAGTTCTCATTTTGCATATACCTGTATATAGATGCTTATATACTTCTAATGAAAATATATTCACCATTCAGTCTGCTACATTAATTCTAAAATTAATTGTGGGAAGCAAACTCTTCAGCTAGTGAGCACTCAATTAGCTGTAATAACTCACATTGAATGATCTATTGAAAGAGACACTGCTGTTATGTCATTTTAAGGAGCTTCTTAAGCTTTTAAAACAGCTGGAGGTTCTAAAGCCTTAATACTGTTTGCTATGTATAAAACGGGACAAAGTAAGTTTAGCACTGAATCCAGCTCAATTTGTAATTCTGACAGCATATTTTGTTTGTGTCCTGTAGTTAAGATTTTGAAGAGCCCTGAAAATATGTTTCCCTAAGGCTAAAGGGCCCCTGTGAGGGGTTTCACTAGAAACCAGGTTTTGTAGGCATATACCAGTCTTTCTCATGCAGGTTGCACACTGATATTTACCACTCACCACCTTGATGAGGCTGAGGCGCTGAGCGATCGCATCGCCATCCTGCAGCGTGGCCAGCTCAGGTGCTGCGGTTCTCCCTCTTATCTGAGGGAGACATATGGCCAGGGACACAGTCTGACACTCACAAAAAAGGTAAGTTAAAAATGTGCTGTACTGAACTGGAGAGTGCCAGTACATTTTAAGGAAGACGTATGTCCCTGCCAAGAAGTAATATGTACATGACACAGATTATTAGAGAACCAGCAAAACATGTATTTATTGGCTTCCTTGGTTGTTTTGGGTGGGTGGTATTATTATTGCTATTTACTTAAACACAATGGCATCTTTGAAAATGGTGAATATCAGTATTTAGCTGAAAATGGGCTTGTCTCACTAGCCTTTATTCCTGGGAGGTAGTCTCTGTATCCCAGCTGTGATGCACTTTCATTACAAAATTCAGTGGAATTTTTCCTGCATGAATTCTAATATTAAGAGCAATATTTCTGGTAAAATTAATTTTTTTCTGCATTATTATCTTTCTTTCTTCATAGCCCTCTGTGTTTGAAATCCAGGACCCTAAGCACATTGTTCAGGTCACTTCTCTGGTACAGACCCACATTCCAGAAGCCTTCTTGAAAGAGAACAGTGGGACTGAGCTGACCTATGTGATCCCAGAAAGGGCAGATAAGAGCTCTTTTAAAGGTCTTTTTCAAGCTTTAGATCAAAGCCTTCAGCATCTTCATCTGACTGGCTATGGCATTTCTGACACAACTTTGGAAGAGGTACTTGTAGTTTTTCTGTGTAATGACATTTTCTTGGTTAGATACAATGAAGATTCTCTTTTATATTGCACAATTTCTTGTGAGAAGCATGTTTTCAAAAAAAAAAAAAAACCAGCAAAAAAAAAAGGCAAACAAACAAACAAAACCTCCCAAATCAGGTAAAATCTATACTGTATAGTTTTGCTTTGCTGTTAATTTCCGCATCCACTCTACTATGACAGTTTTTTATTTTAAGAATCTAATGTGAAGACTGATGAACTGTGTAACCCTTGAATGTTTGTTTCTGCATTAACTTAAGGGAAATGAAATGTGTCATTGACTTTTTGAGAAGCAGTGTTGTCCTAAACCCATAGCATTGGAACAAGCTTTGGGCTTTCAAGTCTGGTGATTTAGCTCAAGTGGCTCTTTGGACAGGAAAAAAGTTGCTAAGAATACTTTCCACCTTGCTAGTTCTGAAGCTTAGGACTTAGCCAAACTGTGTGATGAAATACTTAAAGACTATTTTCTGTGTACACCGAGAGAGAGAGTCTTTGTATATACACATCATCATATATACACATATATGTACATGTATGTGTGTATATATACTAAATGGGTCAGAGGAAAAGAGTCTGCTATGCATCTTCATCATTCTGAATTTAGCTCTGTGTAAATAGCCTTGTCAACAAGAGGTTATTTCCCTTGGACTCTTTTTTAGCCCATTTATAATTTCTAAATAACAAGATTCCCTATACCACCACTATCCAAGTACTGTCCTATAGATCCTTTAGAAATAATTTTTTTTCACTTCAAGTGATGATAGGAGACTAATGTCTCCTTTCATACATAGTTTACAAGTTTAATAAACATTTTATTGAATGTTATATAAAGTAAATTAGATTCCTGCGATACAATTCTATGAGGCAAGTAAAAAATTTATTGAAAAGTTTTTATTTTCTCATAGAAGATGATTAACATGGTATAAGGAATAATATTGTTCACAGCAAAACATTATAGACTTGGAGGTAATGTATATATTGAGAATACATTTGGGTTACATCCCCATGTGACAACACAGGACTTTCCAGAACTGACATGTATAAAGTAAATGAGAAGTTGTCATGGATATGAAGAAGATTCTTCAGTGAGCTGAATCTGTGACTCAGTTGAGAGCTTGCTTTTAGCTGTTTTGTGAAGGGGAAGTTTAAAACATCTTTAAATGTGATATTAGATATTAAGGTATCATTCTTCATCTTGAAGGTTTAATGCATTAATTTGGGTTGATTTCTGTCATCTCTGCATCTCATCATTAGTTGTCATTAAAGCCTCAATTCTCTATTATCTTATCAAAAGCCTCTTTGCATTGGGAACTAAAAGGATAGCACATAATAGCACTATTTAATCTATTCAAGCAATTCAATCTGGAAACAAAGAACCCTGGCCTTAAAGGAAGAAATGTGTTATAATGTCTTTTTTTTCCTTTCTATTTGTTCTCTTATACACTCACCATCATTATTCTTTTTTTTTTCTGAGGGACACTCACACTCTCTAAAAATCGTATTCACTGAGGGAAAATGGACTTCCATTCATGTTTCAAAGGAATCTTGGAGTTCTAACAGATCAGTTTCTGACACCTTTAAATCTCACTAATATTATATTTGCTCAAATTTAGGCTTTAGATCTCTTTTCCAACCATTTGTATTTGTGTATTTTATAATACTTGTAATCTAAAGTGTTGATAGAACCAAAAGGAGAACAGAAGTGTAGTTAATTAAATTAAGCATATATTAAGAACTCTCTGGAGGACGCTGTTTCAGTTTCTGGCAACTCTGGAGATTTCAAAGCTTATTGCTTTCTTGCTTTTCTTTGAGGGGAGAATAAAACGATTGTAGCATCTTTTCAAAATAAAATGTGTCCAAATTTGTTAATTGACTACTATTTTAAATTATTTTCCTTGAAATGACCTGAGAGTTTGCATCAAAACTTTCCAGGGAAAGCCATATAACTCCTTGAAATGATGTTCACCTTCTAGTGAGATACAGGGTGCTCCAACAGCTTCTGTGATGGCACAACCACATTAATCTATTTCACTGTAATACTGTCATTTGGCCAGACTTGTTTCCTCAAGGACAAAAAGCACTTTTTGTCCTTGACAAGGCCAAGTCCTTGATCAGATATAGACTTGCTAGTCAAAACAGAAATTAAACAATTTCAGAGAATTACAGGATTTCACAGAACATTCTGAGTTGGAAGGGTCCCAAAAGGGTCATCAAGTCCAGGTCTTAATTGAATGGTCCATATGAAGATTGAACCCACAGCCTTGCTGTCACTAACACCATGCTCTGACTAACGAGCAAGCAGGAATTGCTCAGGCATGTGGGGAAAGGGTGCTCTGCTGAGGCCCAGAATACACCTTCATTGAGATATAGCAAGAACATACTGTCTCTTTGTCATGGTGCCTAATCCTGACTTTTCCATACCTGTGTGTTTCAGAGGGTACTCACTCTGTTAATAACATTGTTAGGCTAATACTGCTTCTGTCCACAATATCTGGTGCAACATCAGGTAAATTGTCATATCTTCTGTACAGTGTAGTCCCTAATGATTCCCTTTCTTAAGAGGATGTTTGAAAACTGGATCCTACGGGGAGGACGGGGCAATGCAGGTGGCCTTCTGCCTTTATAGCTGTAACAGGGTATGTGTCAATGAAGATACAACAGACACAGGATGTATTAGAAAAACATTTGGTGGGTTTGTTTCTTTTTTTAAGGTATTACTACATCCTCTCTACAGTGACTAAATAAGATTAAATAAGAAAATGTGTCTGCAGCTATTTTGACACTGAGGTAAGCATATGCAGGCACTGTTTTGTAGTGTAGGCATTGTCCTAGCCACAGAGGTGTAGTTACTTTGTGGTTTCACCAAGTGATTGACATATCTGAAGGACAGGATGCCATCTGGAGGGAGCTAGACAGGATCAAGAATTGGGCCCATGGGAATCTCTTGAGGTTTAACAAGACCAAGTTCAAGGTGCTGCACCTGGGTCTGAGCAACCCCTGGTACCAACCCAGGCTGGGGGATGAACAGATCAGAACATCCCTGCCCAGAAGGACTTGGGTGCACTGGTGGGTGAGAGGCTGGACATGACCCAGCCATGGGCACTCACAGCCCAGAGTGCCAAACGTGTCCTGGGCTGCATCGTGGGCAGCAGGGGAGGGAGGGGATTCTGCCCCTCTGCTCTGCTCTGGTGAGACCCCACCTGCAGTGCTGTGTCAACTCTGGGGTACCCAGCACACGAGGAACAGGAACCTGTTGGAGCGAGTCCAGAGGAGGCCACCAAGGTGAATAGATGGATGGAGAACCTCTCCCATGAGGAAAGGCTGAGAGAGTTAGGACTGTTCAGCGGGAAGAGAAGAAGGATTTGAGGTGATCTAATTGTGACTTTCTAATACCTGAAGGGACCCTGTGAGACAGAGAGGGACTTTTTACAAGACCATGCAGTGGCAGGACAAGGGGGAGTAGGTTTAAATTAGACATTAGAAAGAAATTCTATTTTGTGAGGGTGGTGAGGCAGTGGATCAGGCTGCCCAGAGGAGCTGTGGGTGTCCCATCCTTGGAAGTGCTCAAGACTAGGCTGCATGGAGTTCTGAGGAATCTGGTCCAGTGGAAGTTGTTCTTGTCCATGGCAGAGGGGTTGAAACCAGATGATCTGAAAGGTCCCTTCAAACTCAGGGCATTCAATAATTCTTTGATTCAGCTGTTGCAGTTTAGTTTGGTTTGCGTGACAGAAATTGGTGTTCAGAGCCATCAGCAAGCAGGTGCAAGAAAACAAATTAGAATGTGGCTTTAGACTGTCAGGATCTGCCTCCAGGGTCTAATACAGAAATATCAGGCCAGAAATTTCTGGCCTTGCAGTTGTTAATGGCCAAAGTTGTTCCCTGAAACCTGGCAGGTAACAGATGCAATCAATAACCACTGTTAAATGGCAATTATATTGACTAAGCAAAACATGGGTTTTGTAACAGTCAGACCTTAGAAAGTCAAGAAATATCTTTCAAGAGCTATAAAATACTTCACATTGACTGGTTTTTATTGTCTATTGTATGAGCTCCTTGGAAACAAGGAATTTTTTGTTATAGCTGATATCAAGTTCTTTTGTGGGAAGAAATAACTGGTTTCTTAATGATTTCTGAAAGTTGCACTGTGGGTATAATCTGTCTTGCAGCTCAACCCAAACAGAGAGGAAAGAGCAAAAGAAAACTTTCATCAAGACAAAGAAACATTTGGTTGTTGTTTTTCTGTTTAATTTGAGATGCTCATGGTACCTGTATTTACTGTAAATTTTTTTCTTTCTTTTTATCTGAGGTTCTTTGATCAATGTTTAAATTGCAGTTCAGGTTAAGATAAGAAAATGTTAATTGTGGTTTCAGTTTGAGCTTACAAGAAGTGGGGAGTGTGTGAATAAGCCTCGCTATGAAAGCCATTCTAAGCTTCTGCAAGGCTGAGGTACAGATAAATGAAATTCATGTCTATGAAATTCAAAGGGCTTTATGTGGACAGAACTGTGAAACAGGTTTAAGGTAGAAATAGTAGACTGAACACAAATCTATTTGGTAAAGTGTTTAAATTACCATTTAAATAGACCTTATGATTATGAAGTTGGTGAATTCTGCCAGGTTTTTATAGTTTTAACTATAAGTCCCTTCTGACATGTGTTTGCCTACTTTAGAAAATTCAATCCTTTCAATTTCAGTCTAGTGCATATTTTAGAGTGTTGCTTTTATAAAAAACAATTTCAGTTTTTCTCATGGCAATTTTAGGTAACAGGATCCTATCATCTCTACCCAGTTTAGAGTATGCACACTAATGTTTTGCTACAAAACAAAAATTGTGGCCTAGTTCTCTATGTAGTGGTAGTTTTACAAGACTTTGATCACCTTGGCTCTCTCTGATGATTGCCTTGTCCTTTAAATGTCTTTCAGTAATGTTATTGTATCCATGTGCTTTCACATATTTAGGAACTTTTCCAGAGTGTCCCTACACATCGTGAATTCCCTGGAATCTGTAGGTTCTCAGCTCTGTAGGATTTTGTACATTAGATTTAGATGTTCTAGTACAACTAGAACTCTTTGGTAGCAGTTCTAGTTGTGCCCTTAGATTTCTAGCTGGAGCATCAGAAGAGAGTTAAGCTGTTTCCTTGGTAAAAAGTGCACTAACTGAGTTCTAACACATACCGAGGCTTAGGAGCATAAAAGGTCAATGAAGGGCAGACAGTCTGTTGAAAAATCTTTGCAGATTGTAGTGTTCATGGATCAGTAGTGTTTTGCATGGGTGTTTTTGCATCTATTGACATTTATTTCATTTTCCTTATCCTCAAGATTTTAACTGGAGAGCTTGACTAATTTTATAATCATATTTCAGCAAGGCGGTTACAGCAGTCAGTAGTAATTTCTGGATGGTCTAGAATATGTATAAAATATGTATAATATATATAGTATGTATATAAATATATATAAAAATAGTTTTAGGAAATTGATTCTAGATTACTTTTTTCCTACTTTCATGAAAGGTTTTTCTGAAGCTGCTGCAGGACTCAGAGAAGATGCCCTTTGTTCCACGGGCAGCACACCTGGACCATACAAATGGTGCTGGATCAGTCTGTAAGTGAAAAATGATGTGCCTTCTGAAGCAACTAGATTTATAAAGATCAAAAATGCAAATGTAAGCATGCACAAAGTTGCCAAAATTGAGGAATGCACAAGGAAATGCAGAATACTGATTGGGAATTCATTTTTTGTGTGTGTGCCTTGGGTAGTAGCTTTTTATATGTCTGCTGTGATTTACCTCTATCACTTCACAGTCATCTTCCCACCCTTCTGTGTGCACGTGCACACAAGCGTTCTCCCACTGCAGCAGCACTGGCTTACTGCTTCTTACAAGTCCCTGGAAACTAATTATCCTCCTTGTCTCATACTGAAAATGGATAAATACTGCAGACATATACCACAGATATAAAATCTCTATGCTATTAGAAAAGTACATCCACATACAGTTCAAAAGGAGAAAAAAAAAATGCTGGTTCCCCTTGTAGTAGGAGATCATTTGTCTTCTTAAGTGGCATGTTATTTTAGGTTCCTTTACATCTTGTTTTAAAGAAAGCCCCTTTGTACTTTCTCTTTTTCTGCCCTGCAAGCCTGGGAGGAGGTCCTTGTGAACGCTTCTGAAAACTCAGGAAGATTTTTCTCTTTTAAAAATTCTCTTCGTAAGAAGAATCACTAATCATCACTAATGATCTTAAGGTGATGCCACTACAAAATCCTAGACTCAAGTACTCTAATATCAGTGCCCATCAAGTTGATGAACGTTTTCACATTGGTTCTGGGATTTTCATGCTTCTATATTTACTATGTTTCTTTCTATTTGAAGATTGACATTTAGATTATAGTTTTCTTTGGTTAGATGTCAAGCATTTTGTTCTCTGTGCAGTACTTTTCATTATGTTTCTATAAAGTACAGGCACAGGGAAGTCCTGATTGGTGAACCTTTAATGTTTAATATAACAGAAATAACAATTTGCAGCCAAGATTTCTTTATTTGTTAAGATAAATTCAATTGAATCTGCTAGTAATAAGTAATCATTGCCAATAGTGGTGGTCTAAGGTGAGACCTTTTCTCACAAAATACAAGCTTGAATAGATGACTTTTTTGAGAGGATGTGTTTGATGAGCTATTCCATCTTGAATCAGTGAAGATGTAAGTGTTTAAAACTAAAACAACCTCACTAAGCAAATAAAATTGCCACTTTTGTCAGTGGTGAGAGAATGAGACTTCTATTCAAACACAGTTTTGAATATCCCTTATTTTATAGCAGTCAATTTATTTCTTCAAGGCTCAGCTAGGACATCTGATCTAGTTTCAAATCATAACTATCTGTCTTCTCCACATTGCATTTTCGTTAAAGAGTAAGATTTACAGTTCCTAAAATAATGAAGACAGTATAGTCTACCTAAGAACTTGATATACTTTCCCATCTGCAACTCAAAATACATAAAGTAGTATTTGTTTAAGTTATTACCTAATAAAGAATTGAGTAATCAGAGACACTGTGTTTTTTCAGCCTCATAAATTATAGCAAGAATATGTGATGATAATGCCATTTCTTTGGGGATGAGAGTACTGGAAAATTGTCATTCATTGCAGATGACTGTCATTCATCATTAAGGACAGTTGTGAATAGTAGGCATAAGGGATCTGGGAAATGGTCATGAAAGGTATCCATCATTGTCAAAGTTAACCAGAATACTCCATGGGCAATAGCTTGACTTGTATAACTTTGTCTTTGAAAGCAGGTTCAAAGGCAGTCAAACTTTCTGTTGTCAAAGTAGTCAAATGAATTTTCAAAACCCCCTAAGGCAAGCAGCTGGGATTATTGAGGAGATCACAGGATGCTGCTATTTGATTTGTAAAAGAATTTGGACTAGAGAGATGCTTTCACAAAGCACAGATCTGAGCTCAAGCAGGGATGTTGGCTATCCTTTAATGCTGCTGAGCCCTTGAGTGTTCTAATGTCTCCTGGAATAGGAGGTGCAGCAGAGAAGTGTGAATGTCTCTTAAATGAAACTGCAGAAAATCAGTACATGATTTCAGCTGACGACCAATGCCAAAAACATGCGAGACATTATTTCAGCAAAATATGACAGTATCTCACTGAAGTCAGAGCTGAGGTAATTTCTAGTTATGTTTTACAGTGTCTTAGTGTACTGTGTCTGATTGGAATTGAGTTAAATTTCTTCATGGCAGCCTCTATGGTGCTGTATTTTGGATTTGTGACTGAAACAGTGTTGATAACCCAGTGTTTTGGCCATCACTGAGTGGTGTTTGCTGTGCCAAGGTGCTCTTTTTTCCCACGTCCCTGCTATGAGTAAGCTGAGAATGAGAAAGAGGGTGTGATGGTACACAACCTGGACAGCTGAGTTAAATTGACCAGAGAGCTATTTAATGTCACAGACTGACATGCTTGGCAATAAAAGCTTTTTTGAGGAGGTAGCTGTTGCTACCAGTGGGTGAGCATGTCTACTTGTGGAAGGTGGTGAGTGATTGCCTTTGCATTATCTGGGTTGGATTTTTTTGGGTTTTAGTTGGTTTGTTTGTTTCTTTGTTTTGGGTTTATTTATCTTTCTTTTTCCTTTACTGCTTAATCCTGACCTGCCTGTATCCTGACCCACAGATTTTCTCACTTTCTCTTTTCCAATTCTCTTCCCCATCCTGCTGGAGGAGGGGGAGTATGGAGCAGCTGTTTGGTGCTTGGCTGCTGCTTAAGGTCAGCAATGAAAATAAAGTAAAATAAACTCAGAATTATTTGACCATTTCTAAATGCAAATGTTATAGATAAGTAGCAGTCCATTAATTAAATTAATTGCAATGGTTTTAATATTGGTAATTTTAAAGATACAAAGCACACTGTAATATAAAGTAGCTTGTTTCCATTTTGAATGGTGTTCTCAAAATTTTTAGTTTTATTCCAATGAAAAAACATTAGACTAAAACTTACCTTTTTGTGACAACAGTTAAAATTTTGTTTTTAAGTCAGGGATGACTGTGTGTGCAAGCATAGTATGTGCATATATTATAATAGAGTCATGCATTATTAATTTCTACACAGTTGGAACACACGATAGATAGTTATTGTTTTGCAGATGTATACAGAGCATGCAGAAAAATGTTTAGATTGAGCTTGCAATGACTGTTTGACAAGACTATTGAAGCCAAATAGCCTAGAGAAAATGGAGAAACCAACTCAGTGGAGGCCAATAAAATTATCACAATCCACAGCAGGCAATATATATACAGAAATAATCAGGAACTAAGAGCAAGTCCAAGAGGTGAGTAGCTAACCATGGATAAATGACAGAGTAATCTGAACATATGCAAAAGCAGGTAATAAGCTAGTGAGCAGCCTCATTGGCTCATTCAGGGACCAATATTGTTGAATTAAGATACTCAGCTGTTTTGCTGAGGAGCCAAATTATTTCATTTTGCAGCATTTATTGTCTTAGAAATTTTTGGGGGATACCAACTTTGGATCTCGTCCCTTCTGGCAGTAAACTACAGTTGGAACCCCTGAGGTAAAATGAAAGAAAAGAAAATTTTCTGTAGAAAATTCAAAATTGATTACTTACATTTTTGCACACGGTAATACATAACATTTGAATTTTATTGCCATATAATGTTATAGAGCCTAAGAGTATTACAATATGTTTAAAAAAAGCCAAAGAATGGTTATTAATGGATGTATAATATGAACAGCTATAGTAACAGTGGTGCTGTTAAAGCTTATATGCCTCTGGACTTCTTGATAAGTTAGTCTCCGACAGTGTGGGTGTGGAAGCAGGGTGGTGCATAACTACTTTTTAACATTGCTTAACCCTTTCTCAGAAGCAGCTGGTGCTTCATTGCTTAACCCTTTCTCTGAACCATATTGGCCCAAATGTGACATTGCTCCTGTTAGGATTGGTGAGAACAACGATATACAGTACTCATAAAGCTCAACTAAAAGCTAATTTACTAAGAAATTGTAGCTGACAAAAAGCAGTCCTTAATACTGAAACATCAAAATGAAGAGCTTTTGTGATTTTTCAACTGGGTTTCAACTCTGCCTTTTAATTCTTTTCATGACTGATGCTGACATAAACATAATCTTGCTAATGAAACAGACAACCGCCGAAAGGTGACAAGTAAGAGCAGTCCTAAGGGCTGAGTTAGATCACTTGAAAAGCTGAATCTATTTTAAATAAAGGGTATTTTAATTAAGCCAAATGCTAGGCATGTCTCTGTAATGGGGAGTAATATCCTGGAAAACACTGACTCTGAGTTATCTTCTGATCCTGGTCAAGAAGCATTTTAAGACAGCTAAGGTGATTTATATTCGAGCTGAATGTACAAAATGATGCAAAGAGGTAATTTTGACTATCTATTCAAAATTGAAGAGACTGATGCTACAATACTAGTACAACCATTTTGTCCACATTTTTAAGTTTGAATAACTTTAGGGAGAAATTGAGAATTCAGGAAGTGAGCAGAGAAGAATTAATGTTTGGAGGTTTGCAGTGAAGTCCTTATAAAGGTACCATCAGGGCTCCTTTTACGTAGTTTATCAAATATAAGACAGAGAAGTGGTTTGCTTAAAGATCATTTTTTTTTTATAATGCAAGGAGAATATTGTCTGTCAAAGTATAATTCTACCTTTTTATTTGGGTAGAAGAGACAAATGAAATAAAAGAAGCAAAAAGTAAGCAAATAGCTGTAATCTAAAGACAGGCAAGAGTTAATTAGCAGTTGGAGTTATTCCACCCAGGGAAGTGCATTGCCTCCCTGGGTGCATTTGACACAAGGCTTGGGTCTGTGCAGAAAATATGCTGGAAAATTGTAAAGGGTGTTATTGATTTCTACACACAAGCAGCAGAGTGGAATTTGATGTCTTTTCGTAGGTGATCAAGTGGTTTCTTCTATTCTTAAACAGGATCTTTTAATTCACTATGGCAAATTGAGTTCACTGTCACTACAAAAAAAAGGCTTAACAGTGATTTTTACAATATCCTTAAATATCCTCTATTTTTACATCCATTTTAAAATGGAGCTCAATTCTTTCAATTCCCTGCAAAATTTGCATGAAAGAACCTAGGAATGAATTCAATACTCCACCTTGCAAACTGTAACTTTGATTTACGAGAAAAATATTGTAGACATTGTAGAAGCATCAGTATCTGTTTAGAAGTGGCTGCTAACATGAATGCTGGTATTAAAATTTTCAAACTTTTGCTATCTACTGATAAGGAGAACATGAAGCGTAAATTTCAGTCTTCTGACAGTCTAACAGTATAGCTAACACTACCACTTAAACTCAGCACTAAGTTCTGAAAAAGTGTCAAAATAGCTGGTCTAAAAATCTTGGATACACTGTATTTTCCTTCAGCTTTTTTTGCTGTTGTTTTAATTAGTTTCTTGCAGGAAATGTCATGTTTCTTGCATGTGTGGAAAACTTAATTTAATGAACACTTCAAATATTTATATTCCTCAAACCCCAATCTATCTTCCTTCACACTTTCAGGGTTCTCTGAAGTATAGAATAACGATGGATCATATTTATAATGTTACCTATCAGTTGTCACAAAAAGAAGCTGATTTCAAAAACAAGATCATTTGTGTTATTTAAGGTTTATATATGAATTTGTTTTCTTAGTGTGTAACTGTAACACCTTCTGTCCTTCTGAAAGCAAATGGTCAATTTCTTCCTCCTTCCTCAAATGTTTCCCTTTTTCTACCCGTTACTTTCTTCTCTCATCCAAATATTTCCCCTGCCAGTTGTTTTCTTTGTGATTGCTGCCTGGCTATTTTCTTCTTTTCACCCACAGTATGGACATCTTGGACTTTCTCTTAGGTAGGCCAGACATTGGAGGGCTGCTAGGAAAACAATGGAAATACAGCTGTTTTCTAGTAATGGGTGCCAAGAAACTCATCCGTATTCTCAGCCTCCTTGTCCTCGCATTTATCTCCCTGTTTCAGAGACATGAAGGAAGTTAAGCCTACCTGCTTTCCTCACAGAGACCTTCTGTTATCCTCAGCTCTGGAAAAGAAAATGGTCAGTAAAGCACTTCCCAAAAGGGGGCCCTATTGACTATAGATTTCTGCAAGTAGTACAGAATCAGAGAACAAAACAACAGTCTGTTTTGAAATTCATATTTTGAAAATCAAATTAATTGCTCGTGAAAATATTGTCGTGATAGAACTGAGCTGGTTTCATAAAAATCCCTTGATGAAAGGGACTTAGTAACCCCTTTCCTGAAATTTGGTATTTTCTGGTTCTTAAAATGTATGAATCTCATTTTGAATGGAGGATTTGCTTGAACCAGTAAACTGTTATAGATATAGATTCAAACTTCGATAACTTAGAAACTGGAAATAGTCAGTAACCTTCAGACTGCAGTCTCAGAACAATTCAGAAAAGTTGTGCAAAGCCCCATCTTATGATGGAAGAGATGATTCCTCTTCTATCCTGCCTAGTGGCAGATGATACTGCCTAGGATAGAAGCAGCAGAATCCTCAAGGAGGCTTTATTTAAGCTGTGGATCACCAGAACTGGTATGCATGCATCCTCTGATGGTGATGACTATATACTGTAAAAAACAGAAAATTGTATTTGATACTAACATCTCACAGCTCTTACTGCCTGATATGCATATGAGAATATTGTGAACCTGAATTTTTAATGACAAGCTGTTTCCTTGCCTTTGTCACAATCTGAATTTTTAATGTATTAGTTATTAACAGTGCTTTAGAAGTGAAATTGTTTGGTAGCTCTTCCAGTATGTCCAGATATTTCTTTGAGCTGAAAGATAAAGAATACAGATAGTTGTACACCTGTTAGGAATGCTTTATTTATCCAAAGATAGTTGGTAGAACGTGAGCCCCCTTAACATCTTGAAAAACAAGTGATCAAATGATCTCAGTTGTGTAGCTCTTATATCTTGCCTATAAGCCCTTCTGTGATTTCTTCTTGACAGTGTATTTCTTCCTACAGTGACTGTTTTCCCACATAATTGCTAGTGCTCCCTTCTGTGTATGTGTCTCTCCCTCCAACCTTTCCACTCTATGATGTTCTGTTTCCTTTTAGTTCCTATAATTTATTGAGTCTATTATGAAAGCGACAGACTGGAAAAAAGCATAGACAACCTACGTGATCTTTCATGGTGTTTTTGAAATCCTGTATTTTAAAGAAATATTCAGAAGACTTATTCTCCAGTCTGGAGGACTGCTTGTCTTCCATTTCATGTAATTATTTCTAAGTAACTGAAAAAAGGGGAAAGAAAGAAAGCCATATAAGGGAAGTAGAACTCTTCCTCAAAAGATAATTGAGGTCTGGCGGCCAGCATTCCTGTGTTCCTTTGCTGCTTTTGAGAACTTCTGGGAAGTGCATCCCTGCATGCATTTCTTGCAGGTATTCCACTTTTTTGACAACATCACCAAAAATCTGTATTCAGTATGTGGTTTAGGTGATAATCTGTTTTCCAAAAAGCAACTGAAATTTGAACAGCCGTGGATTGCCTGGTGTAGCAGCAATGATGTCTTGCCCAGTGTAATACTAATGTGACTTTTGCTACACAGGTAGCTAAACTTTCTTCCTAGTTTAAACAGTTAAATTCTTTTAGATTATGCTCTTTTTGCTGTTCAGCGGCTGAATTTTTCCAAAGATAGTGTTTGTCTCATATTCTAGATAAACTATTATTCTCTCCTTCATAATATAGGGCCTATGTATTGGAGAAAATTTTCACTCTTAAATAGTCAACACAAAGTCATACATATAGTGTCAGAAAGTATTTGTTGCTAATAGCTAGTCTTTTGGTTTTATATGAAAAATAAATTCTGATGGTTTCTTGCCTTGCTTGATCTTTTTGTGTTTGTGTATATGTATTTTTACAAATGAAGAAAGCGTGTATGTATGTACACACAGGCATACAAACATTTTAAAACAGTTTTGCTTTATTAATGCTGTTGCACTAGCTAATAAAGACACTTTAACTTCAATTATGTAAGTAATTTAAATGACCAATTTTTTAAAGAAATGCTTATCAAGACTAAGATGCTTACTTTTCATTCTGAAACAGAATATTGTTTAGGGAAGGGGCTTCATGGAATCTTCCTGACATCTCACCTCATTTATTAAATACCATCTATATGTAGAAGGTGTGCTACACATCTTAGTTGTGCTAGTAAGACTCTTTGAGGCTGATGCTTCTACATGAAACTAGATTTTCACCTGTCCAGTTCCTTCTCGAAAGTATCTCCTTTGGTGAAATTGTTGTCTCTGCTCTGTCACCAAAACGTTCATGTGCAACAAAAGCCCACAAAGACTTTAGCAATATTCACACATCTGTTTTCTCAATGCTAGCAACATTCTACAGTACTACATGGTTTCGTTTTGTTTTTTTTTTTTCTTCAAAACTAACAAAAAACTGATTTAGGAGTTACAGGGACAACATGTAAAGTAGCTTCAGTATGAAGGGCAGTATGTGGAGCACTTAAGACTGCACTTTTTTGCCAACTTTTCATATGATAAACTTGTTACAAGGTGATACAGGATGTATATTACACTATTGCTAGCCAATTCCTTATTTGAAATGTGTGAGACTCCATGATAGTAGACCTGGTGTTGGACTTCTGTATAGGTGGAAATTTTTAGCCATGTATTTTTTTTCTGTTTCTATCTGTCTCTAGATCTATTTTACAGTTTATTGTGTTACCATATTCATTGGAGACATTAGAAAAAATGGAGCTGTGGTTTCTGCTAATCCAGATCCTTGAAGCTGTTTAATACTACTATTTAAGAGATACCCGAATGCCTGAGGAATTAGATTATTCATCAAACACATTTTTCAATTGTTTGCTATAGCTTCAGGTCTGAATAAAACATGCCTCCTGCAGAACTTTCAGTTTTGAATTGTTTCCCTGCACAAAATTTGAAATTATTTTTTTATTAATAGAATAACTCCAGTAGAGATATGGTCTAAAAATATTCCTGATTATGGGAGCTGCAGTATTTTAGACCAAGTACTTTGTTTGTATTAAGATAATACTTGCAAAAATTCTGAAGGTTAAAGTGGGTCAGAATGTCCTTGTCTGTCACAGTGAAATCTAGGCCCTGCTGAAGTTGTTTTCTCTGTTTAATCTCTGAGTTTCCTCTGAGCAATTCCAAGAGGCTTCTTTCAGAGTGCTGTACACAGTGTTTTCAAAGGCCACTCATGGCCAACTGAGCAGCTGCACAACAGAAGTCATCTGCAGTACAACAATGGACAGTTGTTATTTAAAAGTTCCCTTTCTGGGGAGCAAGTAACCAGTGGGAAGTGTTTGAGAGCACCTGGTTTGAATATACAGTTCTTTCTTCTGTTGCTGTATTTAATCTGTCTAGTTTGAGATGCTAAGATACTTAGCATTAAGTCTCACACATAATGTTATGGGAAGTGGTAGAGCAAAGTTCAGATTTTATTGTTGTCCTGCCCTTTCACCAGTTTTTCACCAAACACAGCAAAAGTACTGTGGGTTGTAGCCCTATTGTTTGAATCGGATTCAATCTTGAAATATTGCAACTTGAGTCTGTAGGTTGAATTCAGTGGGTTAAATTCTAACAACTTTCTGAGTATTGACTTACGGTTCTAGAAAGAAAAGAAACCAACCTCAGTAAGTGTGCTGCTTATTGTAATAAGAGGGTATATTCTAGTGCACAAGATGTATCTGATGGTTGTTTGCCTGTGCATGCACAAATATATTCTTTCTCTTGGCCAAGTCTGGCATAGATGCATAGATACATATGAAATTAATTTGGATTTTTTCTTTTTTGCAATTCTGACAGTCTGTGCTTCTCTTCTACTGTTGTACCTTCAAAGAGTACAAACAGAAGGTAAAACTAGGTTTCCATTTTGTAGCCACATTCTGTGTTTGTTTTCAGTTCTTCCTTTACTTGCCTCCTCCTCCACATGGCAATTCATTGCAGGTGCATCACTGCAGGGGAGATACTAATGCAATAAAAGGATATCTATTTGTGAAATTATCTCCTGGAAATTGAAATTAGCATTGTTGTTAATGTTGCAAGTTAACCATGCAGAAACTCAAAATCAGAGACTTAGGGTTTTCAAATCTGCAGTAATTTTCTCTTCCAAGACATGATAGTCTGTCTATCTGACTGGATATTTGTCTTTTGTTGGTTGGTTGGGATATTTTTTTGTTTTGTGGTTTTGTTTTTTTTTTTTTTGTTTGTTTGTTTCCAGAGAATATTCCTATCCCATAATGATGAAGTTGCCCTGGCCACAGTAGAGTTCACCACACGAGTCTAACAAAAACACTTGGTGTTTAATTCCAACTTCTTTTTCATTATGCTTTGAGGTAACAAAAATCCCAACTAGGATGAAGAGATATAAATTATGGCAAAGCAGGGAAAAAACCCTGGAAATGTAACAAAATAGATTGTTTTAGGCATCACAAATGTAGAAACAATTGAAACCCTCTATTTATGAATTATCAGAACAGTGCATTCAGCAGTGTGTCATCCCCTTCCACCATGCCCAGACTAGCTCAGGTGCCCATTCACCAGATTAGCTTGGCTGTCAGTGTAGTAACTGTAGTTTGGCTCTCCATGGTGTCTGTAGGGTGATGGAGAGGAAGGCAGCACCAGTGTTTCCCATTTCTTTATGCTCATGTACAGTTTGTGTTCTTATGTCTGGAGAAGGCAAAGAAACAGAGTATTTTGCACTAGAAAATTAATTCCCTTCATTGAAAGTAATGATAGTGCTTTTATAACCTGGAAGCGTTACATTTGCAAATAAATATACACCCAGTCAAGTTTCTGCTATGGCTACATTCCTGCCCATTTCCACACTAGAAAAAACAACAAGAGGTGTTTTGATACCATCTCATATTTGAGCAGCAACAAGGGTGTTGTTTTTTCCTAGCTGCTGTGGTAGCTGTTATTGTTTATTGCATGAGCCTGGTGCCTTGGAAACCCAATCTAAAGCCTTGCCCTGTTGTTCCAGACACCCTACAGACTAATAGAAAGGATAAAAACCCCAGGTCCTTACCACCTCTGACAGCTTGCAGTCTAGCTTTAACACTGAATGCAATGAGTAGATAAACAGAAAAATAGGTTTGGGAAGGCAAGAGTATAAAGCAGGTCCACAAATTAAAAGCAGAGGTCTCAGTTCATTGTCTTTCTGACTATTTTATTTACTTGCTAAATGCCATTTGGACTTTCTTCGTTCCTCAAATTTACATTTAGAGTGTGGTTGTGATGCACATCTGTTTTAAAGTTTTTATCTACTACCACACATGTGGTACTGTTGCATGGTGTGGCAATTTTACTTTTAGAAGATTTTGTATTATTTAATATGAGTGATGACAAAGTTTAATAGGTTTTTTTTTTTGCATTAGTATGAGATTGAGTATTCTTGCTTTAAATAGAGGGCTAAAACAGTCAGGAAATTCTGTAGGCACGTGATTATTAGTTATATGTTAATTAAAGAGGCTGCCCTACCTTTCTATCTTGAATGGGCACTTCAGATACCTAAATTCATATTTCATATAATAGAATTATAATGTTGGCTGTAAGTAGTTGTGATTGTGAACATGTAAAAGAAGGGAAAACTAGAATCTAATTCTTAGTTTTAATCTACTTTGTATAATTGTGAAGAAATATTTTGCTTGCATTCAGTGGTGCTCATCTCTTCGTCTATTGTTCATACCTCTAGTATGCCCTAACTTTGGGAAAATGCAAGTTCTTGAAATTAAAGGATTATATTCATAATGTTAATGAGGCTATATTATGCCTGGAGACAAAATAAAGATCTTGAGTTGTATTCTTTTTACACTTAAAATCTGTTCTGACTGTTTTGAAGATCTTTGCAGCAGTATAGTGTGATGGTGGTTGGCTGCTGAAAAAGTAGATTCATGCAGGGAGTCTGATCAAGTTCACCTAGTAAACTCTACAAAAGTTGGAGATTTTGGGGGACAGGAATAGTAATTTGCTGTATTTAATGAGCTCTTGAGAATCTAGGTGATATACTCTATTTAGGTTATTTTGAGAGCTATCTTATTGTATATCCTAATGTATTCTCTTCAGTTGAGTTATTCAGTACTCAAAAGTTAGTCCTAATTTTAATTATTTCCCAGTCTGCTAGTTACCTGTCCCAAAACTATCCCATGGTAGGGTTAAGGTATCAGAGGAGTAGAGTATATTAGGTTGGTGCTTGAACTCTTTCTATGAGTCACATTTAATGTGAAACTTTAAGCAGAAAATTCCTTGTTTTAACAGTTCCTCCTCTCCCAAAAAAAAAAAAAAAGTGGAACTCACATTTTGGTTAACAAATTTACAGAATCAGAATCACAGAATCATTTAGGTATGAAAAGACCTCTGAGATCTTAAAATCCAACCTATGACCTCACACCACCATATCAGCTAGAGCATGGCACTGAGTGACACATCCAGTCTTTTCTTAAACACCTCTGGGCAGTCACTCCACAACCTCCCTGGGCAGCCCATTCCAACGTTGCATCACACTTTCTGTGAAGAAATTCTTCCAAATGTTCAACCTAAACCTCCCCTAGTGCAGCTTAAGACTCTTCTTTTCCTGTCACTGGTTTCTTGGGAGAAGAGACTGACCCCAACCTGGCTACAGCCTCCTTTCAGGCCACTTAATTATATGCCTTACAGTATCTGTACAATATTTTTATTCCCTATGACAAACCTGAATGAAAATCTTGGATGCAAAGAGTGATGTCCAGGATCAAATGCTCTCGCTTGGATACACATCTATCACTGGTTGAATAACAATGCAAGCAAGTAAGAGTAAAGAAAACTATTTTATGGATGAAGGCTTTTTGCTCTCTAACACCTGGATGTCTTAACTTTCCCTTTTGTAAAACTCCACTTTACACTTCTGTCTTTCATTTTACTAGTAAAAGTCAGATATATTTCCTCTCCAACGTGTCAGGTGTGAGGGTACAGTATAGTATTTCTCCCTCTAAGATTTAAGTGCAACTGTATCCTACCAGTTCTTCAGCTCCTTACAAATTGCTGGGAGTAGGTAATTCCTACTCTGTTTAGGCCTGACTTTAAGATGTATTTCTTCTAAATACAGTGATCAGTTTGAAAGGAGTTTCCCCCATTCTTTTTCCAAGCTTTTTGCATACAAATGAACTTTTGTTCATACCCCTTATTCTAGGAAATAAAAAATAATAAAGAGCTTAAAGAGGCTCCTTTATGGGTCTGCTAGTAGTTTTTCTAGAGACAGGTTTTTAGATTGTGAGATTTGGGTGTTGGAGTCCCCTCAGTGAGAGTATGCAGCACATTTGTCTGGTTATGCTGGTTCCTGATTTTTCAGTAGGAATCAGATGTATTGTTCATGCTATCCTTTCAGTGGTCTTCAATGTGATAAAATATTAGGCATGTCAGATCTTGAACAAGAATAATATCTTAGATAAAGGAAGGAAATAATCTAATTAGTCAACTGTCTGGCTTGGGAGATCTGAGTTGTGAAAGGGGTCCTTTACAAGGTTGGGGAGTGACAGACACCAATTCCTTGGCTTTAAAACATGTTAATTCTGCTGATGAACTCTACATCAGCTGATGTAGTAGAGATCCAGTTGCCTAGATCTCTATTACTCTGTCTCAAAGGTTTTCAGGTCTGTGTAGAATCCTATTTTGGGATCTGACACTCAGAAGGTACAGCTAAATTTTTAATTAAAACTCTACATGTTTCCCCTTCAAAAATGTTACTTAATTGGATTAATCAATATGGATGGAGTAGGGAGAAACTCTCTGACAGGAAATTAAGACGGAAACAATTTGAATCAAGTTTTTGGAAGAAATGGTCACAATGCCTAAAATTAAAAATAGTCTGGGAGGAGGAATAGGAGGATTTATATCTAAAAATGCCCCAAGAGAACTTCTCTTGGGAAAGTCCCCCAAAATAAATATTTTTCTGGTCAGCTTTGGGTAGAGTGAACTCATTACTCTGTTATATATAAGCAAGAATCAGTCACTGTATGCAACACAGACCAGATGCAGTCCCTTTACACTTTACACCATCAAAGTGCCTTTTATTCAAATTCCCCACATGGAAATCTGTCTTCAAAATCCTCCTGGAAACAAAATCAATATAATAATAATAATTTTTGTAATGAGTAGAAAATTGTGCTAGCTCATATGAAACTGGTTGCATTCAGAGGCAGCACATATTTATTGGTTTATCAGAAGTTTTGTGCCAACAAGGAGTTCTAAGCTGAGCAAGTGAAGTGACATCATTCTGCATTTCAGCACATGCTATACTGGCCCAGAGGTAGTGCTAGCCCACCAATCTGTGCACAGCATTTCTTTAGAAGATATTGAAAATGTCTTTCCTCTTGCACAATTTTCTACAGGAATACCCAGTATTACCTTCCCAAAATCTGGACCTCCTCTAAATGACTAGTCTAAATGCCAAAGTGACAGAAATAGAATTGAAAATGTATTCTCCCAGCTGTTAATTTATCTATTGGATAGCCCATCTTTCGTTCTGCACCATGAAAAAAGATTAGAATTACATTGTTTTCTAGAAGTGCAAATTACAGGAGAAAAAGATCATCTAATGCCAAGTCAGAGACTTCTACAGTAATTGTTTCTGCTCCTAATTCTAGAGTAGTCTATAGGCAAGGATTTTGATAATTTCGTTTCTGGATTTTAGGACCTGATCTGTTTCCTTGTACCTAATATTAACCTATATGTATTGGAAACCAGCAAAAGTGTTGTCTGTAATACAAAGGAGAGTCTGGATGAATTGGGAAGTACAAGTTAATTGTGAACATAATTGCACTTCTGGTGGATAATTGCAATTGTAAGTCAAGCAAGACAGCTTCTAACACTTGGGTCAGGTTTTTAATTCTGTGATCTAAATTATTAATGAGGATATTTTCATAAGCTTTCTGCATAAAAATTGTCTTCATAGCAGAGAGGTCAGCTGGTCTTGTCCTCTAGCCTTTATGACTCTCAGTGATAATCAGAAGCTATTTTCCCATAAATGCATATTGTTTTCATGCATCCTGACATACACACCAGATGTAGGTGGTGAATTTCTTACAAGCTTTAAGAAGCAAAAATTAATTCTGTAGGTTCTAGTTGAAAGAGTGATTTAATACCTTGGGAATCTTGAAAGCTGTATTGAGTCTACCATGGAAAGCCCAACGCAGGCTGCTTTTCACTGTGTGGCTGCAGTCAGATGAAGTGGTATGATGCATAAAGAAAACAAGTTGATCAGTACAAGCATGTATAATACAATCATATAAATCAATAGTGTTTCCGCGTCTGATAGACAGCTGCATTGAACACATATCTTGAGGCTGAGACAGTGTCACTATAAGAGGACTCGAGACAAGCAGCAAGGTTGATTAGGAGTATAAAGATTTTTTATAAGAGGAGAGTGAAAGTTTGAGATTATTTATGCAGAAGATGGATTGAAAACTTCTATAACCTGTCTCCTAAAGCAAGATTTAAGAGTCCATCCAGTACCATCAAATAGAATAAATTCAAAACAAATAAACAAGAATATTGTTTTGTGCCTGAAACACAAAGAAATTACGGAATTCAAGGTCACAAAGATGGACATTTAAGATGATTCAAAAAGATATTTGGCACCCTTTTTAATTAGAATTTTAAACAATAAACATATGAGGTTTTAGAAAAGATATATCACTTTGAAGTGCTTGAGTCAAACAGTCAAACATAAACTTCCATGATAATGGTTTATTGCGTCCTCTTGGGGTGTGTCTTGGCTCATTGGCATTATGAATATTGAGTAAGAGTCAGGATATTGGACAAAATGGACAATTATTTATATTCATGGTGACAATTTCTCTTCCTTTGACAATCTGAATTAAGTTGCTATAATTTATCTCTGCTCTGTTTGTCAAGAAAAAAGAATGGATGGCAGCTCTGATTTCCCTTTCTGTCCCCAGAAAGTAGATGTCATAGTTGCCTTTGAGAGATTCAAAGCGTCAAATATTTTGAAGACTCTTTCATTCATATCTCATGTTAATAATCTACAAGCAGGTCTGCAACTACAGAAAATATCTAATTCTGTGCTTCTTTTCTGGCATTTTGCTACTTAGATAAATGAGAGATGGTATACTTTACAATTTCAGGGATGTTGAGCTGGAAGCACTTACTGGTGTGTTTTAGTCTAAAAACACTTGTACCTTGAAAATTTTTCTGCCTCTGAGTATCTCAATTTCTGTATTGTGACAACTATTGAGAGTCTTACCATGATAATATGAAGACCTTAATACATTCCTGAGAAGTTTTCTTAAAAAAAAAAGCAAATTCTTAACAAGTGTCTCCTACTCCAATTTACAGAACAAAAAATTCCAAGCCTAAAATGTAACCCTTCTTGATCAGGGCACTTGAAAGCTGAATCAGAATCTGAAATCTTAAGCTACTTTTTCTCTCCACAGATTCAAAACCTTAAATCCCATTTGTGTTAGCTATCAAATTAGCAAGCTATGGCTGTGATTAGAATGTCTTAAAGGGAGAGTTTCTGCTCTATGGGATTTTCTGGGGAAAAAAGAAATAAAATTTAGCTGTGGAGTTAAAGGAATAAATACTGGAATTCCTCCCCCATGCCCTGCCCCAAAATAACCCCCAAATTAATTAGCATAAATTATAGTCTGTTAAAATCAGAGGATATTAATGTTGAAAATGCAGGTCAAGCAGGTTAAGAGCAGGTTACTCAGTGCCAGTCTGGTCTTGAGTTTTGATTGTTTTCTGCACAGTGAAATTTATTTTCCTGATTTATGACATCAGAATTTCCCAGGTACCAGCTGGTGGCTGTTGTAGCTTGTCCTTTTCCTGAGCAGAGATTTTGCTCCCTGATGCCACTAGGGTTCTTAGGTGCTGCTGGAGAGCTGCTCCTGCTGCCAGGAGGTTCTCCTTGTCCCCAGTGCCTGACATAAAGATGCTGGTTTTTGTTGTGGTTTTCATTGTCCTCCACACCTCATTTGACTGTGGGAGACTATGTCACAGGCTTCATTAATTCAAAATAAACAGCACACACTGCTCATCCTTCATTCACCAAACCAGTTCTGTATTCATGCTGAGCTCTCAGGTGACACATTTGAAATGTATCATGCTTATTTCTGGTCATTTCTTGTTTTTCATATCCTGGGTGTCATTTTCTAAAGAATTTGATGTGTGACCTTCCCAGACACTGAGGGTCATAACCTGTATTTAGCTGGAGTAATGAGCGCAGAATTTGAGCTCTTTGTTCAATGACCATGGTCAGGAGTTTGTCTTATTATCTGATTAATTTTTCTCCCTGTTTGCCTCACTTCTTGGCTAAAAGTACTCTGTTAGAACAATGCAAAGGGTCTGGGCTTAAAATTCTCTTAGAATTAGTTTTTTTCTCTCGGAAAAAAGACTCTTCTAAGGACAATTAATTTGAGGTTACTTAAGAACTTCCATTCACGTAACTGTTTAAAAATTGGAATGTGGAAATGCTGGTTAGAGTGTTCTCAATATGCAGAAAGGAAGGTAATAAGAGGCAAATCACATGTGTTCATAAAATATAGCATGACTTTGAGCACTGTGATAAACAGGCTATTCAGTCTTGCTACAGTACAGATACCTGTGGTAGTAAATCTGTCAGACACTGCTATGCTCTGAGGAAGGAAAGAGGTTGAAGGACATTCAATTGGGCAAGGCGAGAGAGTTTGATAAGAACCTGCACATACCTAGAAGGCATTAGGGGCTAAAATGGAGGCAGAGCGATTGGCTGTGATTCACAAGTGTCTGACAGAGAACGATGAAATAAAATTAAGGGAGAGTCTATCGGGAAACTGATTGATTTGTGAGATGTTAATAAGCTGTGAACACGCTGCCGTGTGAATCTGAAGTACAGCCCATGAGCTCTGAAAACTGAATTGACTAACAAATATGAAAATTTTATCAGGAGGGTATGCTTTTATGAGAATCCGTGTGCCTGGCGACTGTGAGGCTCTGAAATTTCTGATCCATTGAAATTTCTGTGGAAAAGCTGCCACTGATTCCAGTCAAGGTAGATTAAGGCATTAATGCTAATACAGGCCATGTTTGTCAGAGTAATTTGTCCAGGAACAAAGGTGGCAATGCACAAGGAATGGTCGAACCAGTGCAGGACCCTAGGGAATACCTAGGGAAAATAATTTTCAGTAAGCCATTAGCTGTGCATGGGCAGCTATAGAAATGTGTTAACTGAATATTTATTTTCCCTCATAGGAAGAGGTAATCGGTTAATTGGTTATACTTGGAAGTGATGTGGTATGGGGCTATACTATTTCGTTCAGGAGAGCATGCTAGGCTTATGTAATTTGATTTTATTAGAGCTAAAAGACTGTTATGTTCTGTATTTGACAATGTAGCATGTGAAAGTCCAGTTTGGTTTTCCTTGTTTGTCAAGAGGTTTTTTTCTTTGTCTCACCTAGATATTTCACTTGCGGCAGGCTCGAGTGCGCGTGGAGCCCACCTTGTTCTCACACAGATTGCTGCCCTTCTGATGAAGAGGTTTCACCACACACGGCGAGACTGGAGAGGAAGCCTGTCGAATGTGCTGCTGCCCGTCCTCTTTGTTGCACTGGCAATGGCCTTGTTCAGCGTGAAGCCGCTGGCTATCGATTATCCTTCTCTCAAGCTGACACCGAGACTTTACGACAATGCGGAATCCTTCTTTAGGTAAAGGGCTCATCCATCATCATCAATATCCAGGGTTCTGGGACCTTTACCCTTGAGTTCTCCTATTTTAAAGCCTCACTTGTATTCTAGAAAGAATGATAGGTTACTTTTTGCAATAGTTATGTGGGGGTTATTTTCGATGTTTAGTACACTTTTATAGATTACTATAAGGGAAAAGTAAAACTAGAAAAGCTTTGTGTGAAGGATTTTCTGGAGGAAAGGGCAAAGACTTTGGAGAAGATTGAACTCAAATCAATACCAGCCACGACCATTTATATGTAAATGAACAAGTGGATTTGAACAAGAGTATTTGAACAAGCCTTTGCATGCTTCGTTTCAAAAATTTGCTGAAGTTGAGAGTTATTTTCTCAAAACAATTCTTGGGTTTGAAAATGCCACACAGTATCTGCTGGTCTTCTTACTCAACCTAATTTCTATACGTTCTGCTTTGAAACCAACTAGATTACTTATTTATATATTTATTTATTTTTAATGTGCAGTATCTATAGAATTACTATATATAGAGTGCTAATCACACATATAGGTCACTTTTTCTACTATGCAAATATACAGATGAACATAGCAAGATGTTGTTTGAATTTATAAATATAATATAAATTTATTTTACAAGCATAAAAGCGCTTTAGCAATGTCAGCCACTAGGAATGCAAGATTATAAAGAGAAGGATGCCAATGGGTAGATGTTAGATTTGTTTAGCCATAATTGTAATGAATTTTCTTTACATGTTCACATAGAGTATTTTGAAACAAGATTATTTTGGTATGCTTCCTATGCATGGATTTTATAGTCCTTTAATTTCTTGGAAAATACATAGGACCTCGAGATTGAAGGTTAATAGAGCTAGACATATTAACGTGTCTTTATTTCTTTTTTTTTTTATTATTTTTCTTTCCCCTTCACTCCTTAAATCCCTATGGCCCTCTTTGAACAGCACTGAAGATGATAACCTAGGAAAACTTTCTCAGGTTCTACTGGGATATTTCTCTGATTGGGACCACACATGCATGCATTCACAACATGGGTAATTGTAACTAATGTAACTATTTCCTTAATTTAAATATTGAACGTTTCACATTTTTTCTTTCTGTGTAATGGATTATCATAGACTTTTTTTGGCAGCATGGAGTTAGTGACAAATTGTTTCTGATAAAGGAGCTGGCATCCAGGTGAAGAATAAAGTAGGCTTTACTGTTATAGGGCTGATCTATACATCTTAAAAAGTCAGTGGCAATTTTCCAATTAATTTCAGGATGATTTTGATCAAGCCTGGTGTCCATATGAAGGATGAGTAGACAATAAAGAAAATGTTTGTTAGGAAGCATTCTAGATTTCCAAATTCAGGAATGCTGTGGTGACCATGCTTTAATAATTGCTGCAAATATGGCACATGAAGCTCATTTGATGCCTATATAAATATTTTTAATAAATCAACTTCAATAAAAATGAGTAAAATTTGTATCACTCTAGACACAGCTGCTTCTGTGATCAAATGCTAAGAAGGTGTTAGCATGCCAGATCTGCTCATTACTCTCTGGATTTCTTCTGTTAAGTGACATATTCGTTTAATTTGCTAGTTATAATTTTTATTATGTTTATTCCCATCAGAAAAAATAATTCATGCTGGCAGACAGAATCTATGTCACCTCAGGATCCATGCAGATGTGTGTCTGAACAGGAGGTATATAATTTTTTATTTACTTATATATGTAAAAAATATGTGGCTGTATGTTACTTCTAATTCCTTGGCTGCTGTTTTTGAAGGGCTGGTGAAAGTGATGAGGAAATAAATCCTCACAGGTCCAACTTTGTTATGATTGGATATTTACTTCTGTTTCACCAAATGAAATTGTACACAATTTTCTTGTTTATATATATGAGCACATATGTGCACTAGAAATGGCTATAGATTGATCTGAAATAACAGGATCAGAGACAGCTGAACAATTTTCAGCAGATGCAACTTACTTTAAATATGTTATAGGACTCTGATTAAGAAAAACTGCCATGTAAAACAAGGTTAAAATGTGACATTTCCATAGCATCTCAAAGATTACCTACTTTCAAAGGGAAGGGAGGGTGAACCTAGCTGGTAGAATCCACCAGGGAATTTACACATGAATGAGATTTAATTGTTAGAGTTTGCTTTTGGTTTGGATTTTGGATTTCAAAATACAACAGGCTTCAAGAAATGAAGGATTTTGAAAAACATAATGAATTTCTGACCTTCTTAATGAAGGCAAGTCTGCTGACTTGCTCTGAGTTGAGTAATAAACAAAAATATGAAAATGTGTCTGAAGTGACAAATGTATTTCCCCAAAAGGGAATATCCTACAAAAAAGAGGTTTTTTTATTTTTAAAGATGTAATTATTTAGTGTAAGAGTTGCATATGAAATATAACAATACAGTTTTGGGAAAAATGGAATTAGGAAATTTATTTTTTTACTTTTCTGGACAAGGAATAAGTTTGCCTCTAATACTAAAGAGACTTAAAATACAAGAAGGTTGAATAAAATACAAATGGGAACTTTCACAGGGAGACATCTATTAGCCATGAAAACTTAAGTCACTTGACAGTGGAGGCAGAACTTCTATCTGTGAGCTATGTAACAGCAATCTTTGAGAGTGAATTTTTATTTTCTGTAGGGTTGAGACATCAAGCATTAAATTTTTTTAGTTGATTGGTATAAAGTACTTTGTAAAGCTTCTGAGATAATTGAGTCTAATATCTGTCACCTTTTCTTTGGTTGTGAGAATATCCCACTGAATCATTAGAAGACATCTTCCTTTATTCTTCTCTGCAGCTCATCAATGAAATTTTTAGAAGCTTATAATATTAATTAGAATTTTGCTTTTATCTCATATTTATCTGGTGCCTGTTTTGTGTTTCTTCTCAGGAAAAACAAATATAAAGCAGTCTTGCCTTTTTCATTGCTGTAAACATTCCTAAGCCTATATACAAGTTTTGATGTTTTCAAAACAAACTGACTGACAGTGCTGCAAGAGAAATCAAAGGGATTTCTAATGTGTAGGTGTCCCAATCATTTGAGTTGCCTTATAAACATAAAACTATTCATAATTTATTGAAAATCTGTTAAAGCTGGGAAAGGCAAATCCAGTTAAAAAGAAATGCTGTGAAATCTACATCAAAATCCAAAAATAAGGCCCAGTGTAGTGCCACTGCTTTTAAAAAGTGCTTTACTTATTTTACGTATACTTTTTTCCAGATGTGTCCAACTTTCAATGCCTCTGTTCCCTATGTGAAGAATAAGAAAGGACATATTTTGTATAATCTTTCAGGGTTCCCTGTGGAAGAATATTTAGTGAGGTCTTCCAACAAAACAAGGTAACCTTAAAATGTCCAGCCTTTGTTTATCGTTTGTGTATAAACCCCACAGTCCTTCCTGATCCAAAGCACAGACATTTGTCACTGAGAATATAAAGGGTCGTTGTCTTTTTCTGATGATTGTTATCAAGGTGTAGAGTTAGGCTGTGATTCAAGGTAACATGAAAGACCCTCAATGGTCACATCTCAGAACTTCCTCCAGCAGCTGCATGATGAAGGCATACTCTGGAGTTTCTTCCACATAGTGAGTTATTTTGGCATCTCAGAGATGCATATCTAAACCAGGTGAACAATATAATTTCCATTCCTCAGAGACTCAATCAAATAGAGGTGGATATGCTCCAATTAATATTTTCTTTGAAGTAAAAAGGGCTGGTATGCCCCTGGCAATACTTCATATTCTGTAATATCAGCAAGAGAGGTTATCTGCTGTATTTTGAAGTTTATTCATGTGCCTTTACAACTCAACCACTGCTGATAATGTAAGTGGAAATATTAGACCATGTATGATTTTATTGAGAAGTGTTTGCCACTTATACATTAAAAGAAGGTGCATCTGATTTGATATAAATAGAGGTAAGCATCTTTGGATGAAAGATTTGGGCTAATATATGACTGGTTTAGGAAGAAAGCTGTTTAAGATGCTTCTGGAAGTCAGTAATATCTCAGCTCACAACCCTTCCTACTGCTCAAAGATTTCAGCTTTCAGAAAGGAAAAATTCTTATCTAAGGGAATACTTTTGCTGAAAAAAGCCAATAATATTCACCTGATTAAAAACTACATTGTCGCCCTCCTTTTTAACAAGGAAGGAGTTTGTGAGGGGTGAAGTTTTACTTTCAGTTGAAAAATAAAGCATTAATGTAGCTATCTCAACTTTACCCTTGCAAGAAAACTGCAGAGCTTAAGGCAGATAACTTTTTGTTACTTTAATTTTTACTACCAGATATGGAGGTTGGTCTTTTGGAGGGACAAAAGCTTTTGAACTTCAAGATAAAAAATTGAATAACACCAAATCTCAGCCTCTGGCTAAGGTAAGAGTTGCGTGTATATGTGCACATCTGTATGTATGTATTGATTACTTTTTCAGGCTTCAGACATCACAGTACTTAGCAAATAATAAATCATTACATGAAATCCTTGCACTTGAATAATTGGGAAAAAAAAAATCCTCAGTTTCTTATAGTCTAACTCTGTTCATACTTTTTGAAGTATTCTGTGTTTGAGAAACTGTTTTAAATGAGTCAAGTGATATACCTTTTCTTTTTTTTTCCTCCTAGTGAACTCATTTTAGTATCTAAGTTTAAAACTTGTAATTAGATAGTCAGCCAAATAATATTTTTTGTTTATTTTCTACAAAAAGCCAATGTCAGAATTGGCAAAAGTGCATTGAACACCACAGGAATGGGTTGCTATTGATGCTTTTTTATGCCTACAAGGGTGTCTTGGTTTGAAAAGACAGGTGTCTCATAAGGAAGGCAGGAGCCTTCCTTGAAATGGAAAATGTAAACCCCCTCCCTTTTAATTACTATAATTTTGAAATTAAGGTGCTCTCAGGCAAAGATATGGGAGTAGGAATAACAGTTCTTTACTAGGAAAATTAAAAATACAAATGCAATAGTACAAAAAAGAAAACAAACCACTGACAGAGTTGGAATACGACCTGACACCCTGTGGGTCAGGGTGTTGGTAGCAGTCTAATTGAAATGGTAGCTGCAGTGCTCCTGAAGTGAGGTGGGGATCTGTTGAAGGAGGGATCCTGTAGAAGGGTGGGGTTTTCCTCTGAAGGTCCAGTGGTAGTGTAGATGGGCCTGGCTTCCTCTGGGAATCCAGTGGAGAACAAAGCTGCTTCTCTGGGAGTCCATTGGGAAAAGGCTGCTTCTGATGTTCCAAAGCTCTGATTATATCTAGGGAGGAATGCTTGGCTCCTCCCCCTGGGTGGAGCATCTCCCAATGGGATGATGTAATTTTATCAGTCCTGCAGTGACACTCAATGGCCCATTAACAGAAGATATTTCGTGGAGGGAAGATTGGTTTGTGGAAGAGATAAAGAAAAACTGCCCAATTAACAGAAGATAACTACCCTACCTCTGACAGATAGGAATAGAATACACACCCCTATTTCCAACCTAAGACATAGGAATGCTTTACTTTCCTTCATTTCTGTCACCACCTTCCCCCTAAGAGTAAAGACATCTTCTAGGAGCAGCTCCTTCTTCTAACAAACATATTATTATTTTCTCAAAAGAGCCTTTCTAAAATGTTCCAAGGGAAGTAAAATCGCCTGCATTGGTAAGTGCTTGTTACCCTCCAGGTCTCATCCCAAGTTTTCACAATATGGAGATACTGTACCTCTCCACTGCATACCAAAAGGCCTTAAGGGAAAAACCCTTTATTTCAGCTGTGCTTAGAATAATCCTTCTTTTATTTTTGGGATCCATTCAAATGTAGATGCATCACAAGTAGAGGAACAGCAGTCTTGGAGAAGTATTGATGCATATCAGTGACAGGTCTCTATTTTTGTATTTGAGGCAAACAAGATTTGTTAAGAGGAAGCTGTGCATTTTCTAGATTCTAGATTAGGATATGAAAGAAAGATGCTTTTGCTGTTAAAATTTTAAATGTAAATATAGATTTTATTTGCTCTTATAAAAATGAAAACAAGGAACATAAGTAAACTCTATTCTAAAATCCATTTTGAGACAAAGTGTCAGGAAAAAATACATATTTTCTCCAGTCCATTTTAATTTCATGCTTAGTTTTGCAAAATTACTTCCTGTTTCAAATGCGTTTATCATATAATTTGTTAGAAATCTCCCTATTTTGTATAAAAATCTGAGCATGTATAGGTTTTCATTCTGGTCATTTGTAATCTTGCTCTTTGTCCCATATATTTTATGACTTTGAACTCCAGTTCCATCATTCTTTCACAAGAAATTTGAAAGTTTTCAGCAAGATTTTTTTTCTGACTTCCATTTTTTCCTGCGTATCTTTAATCATTTTAGACTCTTGTTTTGACACGCTTGCGCTGTGGTTTTTGTCAGATCCTTTTTTTTAGTGTATTTGGTATAGAGCTCCACCTGCCATCAGGACAGGGATAAATTATAGTTACACTCTTAGTAAGTAAGCTTCATATTTCAGACCCAAAGCAAATAGTGGAGTAAATTTATAAAGGGCACTCTGTTATCTAAAGCATCTCCTGGAAATGTCTTTAAAGTGATGCAATGTCAAGTTATTGCATTAACCTTTCAGTAACTAATGACCGAATTTTTACTTTGACCTTTCAGGTTTGTTCATGAGACATTGAATGTACCATTTACATAGCCTGGTATGAAAGAAAATGAGATATTTGCATTTGAAGAGAATTACTGTATGATTCACATCATTTTAGAAAATTTCCGAATCTTTATACATTCTTCTCCAGTACTTGAAAAGCCAACAACTTTTCTAGTTCAAATTAAAAATATTTATTTAATAATTATTTTACTGTACCTAATCATACTGTGGTGTATATACCACATATGTGGTATATGCATGCACGTAAAGAATTTCTGTATGTGCATACAAGAGAGAGAATATATCTATGGCATGACAAAATAGCTGATTAAAAACATTGATTATTGGCATTCATTGATGATTGGTATTATGTAGCAATAGCACAACTTCTCAAATATTTTGTATATTCTTGACTGTATATTCCTGACTGTATATTCTTTGGCTTCCTTTGGTAATATGGCCAAAAATTGTTTCATAATAGCCTCAGAGTTGCTGGTTTTTATCATAATGAAATATAGGAAGAATATGTTGTAATTTTAAATACTGCTGAAAGGCAAATCGTACTGCTCACATGTCATTTGGAAAAGTACATTTTTTCAATCGCAGAGGTTGTGACTTGAGGCTTTACAGTACAGTAATTGTATAAGTGTCCAGAGGAAAAAATTACATCTTTCTAGTTTAATATCAATCTTGAATCTGGTCCAGCAATGCTTAGGGACTTCTCTGCTCCTTCTCATTCTTTTTTCTTGAAAGGCCATATGTTAGCAGAAATGTCAGTCTAGCTTTATTCTGGATTATTAATGGCAAGTAAAAGATTATGTAATAATGTAATACATGTCTTCACAGAACTTCAATCTGATGTGGTGAGGAGTTGTGTTTTTCCTTGGGAAAGAATGTTCCTAACTAGGAAGAGAATACAAAATAAAAAGTAATTATGTTGATGTATATAGTTTTCTGTTCCTCAGCTCTTTTCTGCCCTCTGTAAATAATTACCTGTGTGGCACAAAAGAAATGTGAAAGATGGTTCAGCTAGAGTTAGTACATTTCCTTTTTTTATATTTGCTAACAATTTTGAATAAGAAATAAGTCTTTAGAAAAAAGACTTTAAATATACCTTCTGGTGAGGTGAACGACCTTAAATGTCTCTTTTTCCAGTTTATAATAAATTAAATATCCATTTGGTTATTTCCTCATGGTTCGATTCAGTTACATAATGCAGCTTGGAGGATCATTTCAATTAATGTGTTAGATACTGAAATGTATTTTTGCACACAATGCTCTATTGTGGTATTCATTTGAATACTGGTTGCGTTATTATATTTCAGAGGTGCTCTCAGAACACTTGCGACCTTTCCCCTGCCTGAATTAAATGAGGATGTGTTTTTCAGGACGTGTCAGAATTTTGCTTTGTTGTTTTTTTAATTGCCTTTTTTTTCCCAATGCAACAGACACAATTGCAGTGGAGTTTCATTATGTATGTATGTAAAACTTTCTATTCTGCAAAAATCTTTCAAAAAACAATAGAATTAGAAATTAGCGTATGGGGCTGCAAAAAAGACAGGCTACCCTTGATCACTTGTTTCTGTCTTTTTGCCCTGATTGCTATTTGCGCAGGAGGTCCTTCAGTTCAAAGATTTTCAGTTTTCCTTGGGAATCTTACATTTTCTTTCACACCTTTTGTTAAAGACCGCTCTTGTGGATTAATGAATGGGAGATCTAGTTTGTGTAATTATTTGTGGGAGCTGAACTGGAGAAGAATAAAGGAATTTCATGACTTGGCAAAGAGGGGAAGATGTTAGGGTTTGTTCTTTTTTCTTTTTCTTTAAATGTGAGGACATAAGATTTTGGGACATTTGAATACCGTTACATGGCACATGGAAGACATGCAGGGGATCAGGCACAGCCTATGTGGATTTATGAAAGGCAAGTCCTGCTTGGCCAACCTGACCTTCTATGACAAAGTGACCTGCTTACCATACGAGAGAAAGGCTGTGGATGTTCTCTGTCCAGACTTCAGTAAAGCATTTAACACTGCCTCCTACAGCACGCTCCTTGAAAAACTGGCTTCTCGCAGCTTGGATGGCTGACTCTGAGGGGTAAAAAATCTGACTGTATGGCTGGGCAAGAGAGTCGTGGTGCTACATCCACTTGGTGGCTGGTCACTAGCTGAGCCCCAGGGCTCAGTTTTGGGGCTGGTCCTACTTAACATCCTTGTTGATGATCTGGATGTGGTGATTGAGTGCACCCTCTGTAAATATGCAGATGACACTAAGCTGTATGGGGGTGTTGGTCTGCTTGAAGGTAGGAAGGCTTTTCAGAGAAGCTTGGACACACTCAGTCATTGGGCTGAAGACAACTGCTCAAGGTTCTATAAGGTGAAATGCTGTGTCCAGCACTTGTGTCTCAGCAGCCCCATGCAGCGCTACAGGCTGATGGAGAAATGAGTTGAGAGCTTTTTGGCAGAAAAAGGGCCTGGGGGGCTGGTTGACCTCCAGCTGAATATGAGCCATTGTGTGCCCAGGTAATGAAACCTTGGCCTGTATTAAGAATAGCGTAGCCAGCAGGACCAGGGCAGTGATTTCCCCCTTGTATTCAGCATTGGTGAGGCTGTACCTCAAGTACTGTGTTCAATTCTGGGCACCTCACTTAAAAATAACACTGAAGTGCTGAAGCATACCTAGAGAAGGGCAACAAGGCTTGTGAAGGGTCTAGAGAACACATCTTATGAGAGATGGCTGAGGGAGCTGGGTTTGTTTAGTCTTGAGAACAAGAAGCCCAGAGGGGACTTCATTCCTCTCTACAGGTCCCTGAAAGAAGGCTGTAGTGAGGTGGTGGCTATTCTGCTGTGCCTACAGAGAAAACAAGAGGGAATTGTCTTGAGGTGAAACAGGCAAGATTCAGATTAGCTATTAGAAAAAAAATTCACTGTTGGGAGAGTCAGAAGTTGGAATAATTTTCCCAGGGAGTTGATGGAGTTATCCCTGGAGGTGTTTGAGAAGTGTTTGGATCTGATGTTGGATGATGTGGTTTAGTGTTCTACAATGGTAGAGCTGGGTTAGTGGTTGGACTTGATGATGTTAAAGGTCTCTTCCAACCTTGATGATGCTGTTGAGATTTCAGGCCGTTGTGAATACCACATAAAGAAGAGTAGAAAATGTGAAGGGTAACGCAGGCAAGCATAATGGCAGATCAAAGCTGCTAATTTTTTACAAAATGGCTAACAGAGCTCGTGGTGAAGAAGATTGCAAGGGTAAGAGGCAGAGAAGAAACGACGGTGGACCTCAGAGTGGTTCTTGGAATCATGATCTAGAATGGATGGGAGGAAATAAAATGGAGTCAGAGTATTGTGAACTTCACCTCACAAAAATGTGAAGATTCAAACAAGTAGATAGTCAGAGAATTAATCAGAAGAAAATTATTGAGAATGGGAAACAGAACTGAAGATTAGGTAGCCTACATGGGGAAATATAGAGGAGAATGTGTCAGAAAAAAACAGTCAAAATCTGGAACTAGACTCTAAGTAAGGTTTGTAGTTGGATAGTATAAGAAAAGAAAAAGGGCAGAATTATCTGCAAGTAAATAAGAACAGCATCAAAGGAGTGGTAAGAGAATCTTTAGGGAAGTTTCTAAGATGTAACAGTATAGATGGTAATTCTAGAAATTCTGAAATTAAGAAAAGTGAACTCTTAGAGGAGTGTTAAGGCAATAAAAGTGTATATTAAATCCTATTCACTTTGCATTATGATTCAGAATCCAGAGAGAAGGTGAGAATTGTGCTACCTAGGATATACAAAATGCAGAGTACAAACAGCTGATATCAAAGAGGGAAAGATTAAGACTTTTTCAACTGTTTGAAAAAAAAGGTGATATGATATGAGAAATTGATAGTAATCAGATGGTCATGGAAATGGAAAATAAACATACATAATAATTTGACCTAGTTTTCAGTATGGATAATATAGATTCAGGCACTATGATTAACAGTAATGAGCAATAAATTAAATAAATTAACAATAAGAATAAATTTCGAACTGCAGAGGAAACTCAAACCTCAGTATATTTGGTTTTGGGACATTTCAAGCCCTCAGCAGTGGTTCTAGCAAGTGGAAGTGTGGATTAAGAGTATTTTATCAAGCCAGGGTGTATCTGCATGATCTGAGCATAAAGTATATGTTACAACAGAATTGTTTCCCTGTGTTCCTCAGAGAGACTGGCTTTCCTTGTCTGCCTTAAAGTTTGTCTGCATCAATTTCCTCCATGTTTAACAAGCCACTGATGCTGGATTCGGAATCACAATGCAAAGTGAACAGCTTTGTCTATGGAACAGCTTCATACCTTATAAAGAGTGTCTCCTTGATTCTTTCTTTTCCCCTCTTTCTGGAATATCCTGTTCCTAGATATTTTATGCTATGTGTCATATGTAGGCCTTACTTCGAGAAGTACCTTTGGAATTTCAAAGATTCTTCCAATTTTAGCATTGGTTTTGCTCATCTTGTGTTTTTGACCAAACTGGCAGGAGTTATTTTCACATTGTTCTCCCTCTATTTGTTCAACCACATGTGGGTAAAGGAAGGAGGACACAGTGTTCCATTAAATCAGAGGATCTCAGTTTAGGAATAAACACACATGTACAGCTCTAACAATAGAAAACTGCTGCATGCTGTTGAAAGACCTGTGCAAATCAACTGATTCTGTTCTGCCTGGTTGACTTTCTTCTATAAATAAATGTCATAACAGAAGAATTAGATATCCTTCATGCAATTCTTAATAGTATGTGAGCTTTCAGATCAGCATCCAGATTGAACTAATTTTGATTGACAATTTCCATTCTTTCTTCCAGGTGTGGTATAACCAAAAAGGTTTCCATTCGCTGCCATCCTACTTAAATGATCTCAATAACTTCCTTCTGTGGCTGAATTTACCTTCCAATGTGGATTGGAGACAGTATGGTAATAGTCTGTATTTATTAATATATTTTGGAAAGTGGTTTTAAAATAAAATATAATAACAAATATGAAAATTTTTCAGTTTACAGTAGGATTTCAGGGTTCCATTTTTCTGGGGGACTGAAAAGTGAAAATTTTAATTGCACAGAAAGTTTGCGTGGAGAACGTGGTACACAGTAAGGTAAAATTTGAATTTAAAGCTCAACATGCCATTTGAGCTCCTTACAAAGATATTCCTGTGGAATAAGTAAGTTTAGGGCTTACTTAAGTGGGATGGCTAAGGCACAACAGACTATGGATTTATAATTTTGGCACTTTGCTGTATCCCCTTATATAAATATTCAGGGCAAATCCAGATTAGCCTGTAAATTCACACAGCAATGTGATGTTTCATAGCATCCTGTTACTCAAGGAACAGGAAAGGCTACTACATCTTGTTATTGTACAAAACAAAAGAGCAATTGATGTATCTGGCACGTGAATTCTCAGATTCAGATATCCTTTATAAAAATTTTATGAGCTGACATCTAAAAAAAATAACTGCAGCCAGACTCAGCTGTTAACACAGATGAACTTTTAGGATCTGGAAATCTAGTTTGAAATCTGGGCTTGATTAACTTTACAAGTTCAGGTTAACTGCTATTCATTCCAGTTATTTTCATTATTAAAAATTCTGTTAAATAGGGATTTAGTTTAAGGAAATTAAGAATGAGATTATGACGAATTTTTAAGAATTCTTGTAAAGTTAGGATGGTTGTCTGTAATGGTAAAATAATTTTAAGTGGTTTTGTAATGAAGAAAGAAGACTAAATCTGTGAAAATGGGGAAAGAATTGTGAGAATTTAAAATCAGAGATATATTAAGAAAACTTTTTGGCCTGTCCAAGAAAAAAGAGTAATGGCTTGCTTTCAGGATGGCTGAAGTTTCACTTTTCTAAAGGAATTATGAGAATGGATCAAAGGTAATGTGTTTACACAGAAACTTTGAATGAAATGAAATCAGATATTTTAATGAGAATTTTTGATATAAATCAATTTTTAATCAGCTTTCCCTGCACTTCATGAGTTGTACTGATGCTAGGTTTTTTTCTGTACCATTAGATATCCTATTCTGGAACTTAAATGTTTCTGTACCCTTACTTTTATATCTATCATGGAGAATCAGGGTTTGCTGTCCTGCTTACACCCAGAGAAAATGATAGCTATTCCAGAGATTGTGGGAATGATTTAGTTTTTTGATCTTGCATGACAAAAAAACACAGAAAGCACAACAGCGCTTAAGAAATACTTCAAGTCTTGTACTGACATCTGTACAAGTATGGGTTCATTGTATAATCTTGAGCATAATAATGGGCAGAATACTCTTGAGGCACAATGCAGAGGGAACTGTCGCAGAAATCTTGGGAAGATAGGTCAAGTTACCTACCTAGATGTCTGTATATATGTATTTGTATGTGTACTCATGTTTGTATCTGTGTGTGTGCACACATGTACATGTGTGTATTGTTTGTGGAGACCAATATATACATATATTTTATTTCTAAAAAACTCAACAGTTTTCCAGTGCTGTATGGCCACTTGAACTCAGTTCACTTTGACTTTTAACTTTCTCTTATTTAAAGGATACTGTTCTAACAGAGAACTATTCATATGCTTTTGTTATTCAAATTTTTATATGCAGTCCTGTAAGTTTGCAGTCAGAGGACCACATACTGTGTTCCAAGACTGAAATCTATTATTTTTGATTTTTTATTCTTCTTCCAAACTCTGTTTATAGGCAAGGTCAGTTCTAGAATATTGTTGGAAATTGCTGTGAGGAAGCTTGTTAATATGTTGCAGAGACACAGCTTGGTAGTTCTGCCTTGCATTAATGACGTTATTTCACGGAACAACTGTTTTCCTGTCAACAGAACCAGCGCTTCTGTATTACTTTTAAGTGATGTAAAAATAATTTTGTGCTTTAAAAGGGACTGTAAAAAGGGACTTTTCTTCCTTCACAAAAAAAAAAAAAATATTGCTCTACAGCAAGAAGCTTACCACAATAGAGCAGAGCATTGCCATGGATGTAAACACAATAGTGGCAACTATGATATTGAAACAACCTCGAGCGAGTTCAAGATCAATCACTTGTTTAAGTTCTCATACAGAAGCTAAGAATCCCTTTCACTTTGCAGTTGTATCCTATGTGTATTACTTGAATATGAGCTCAGTAGGAGTTCTCCCAAGATGTTTGGAGGAGAGAAGAGTCATTACAGACCACATGCTGATTTCTACCTGCTTTGCCCGCAAGGACAGATCCAGTAACTTTCAATGGAGATCAGTAGCACTAGTCCAAGTTTGTGAGAGGTTTTGATAAAAAGGAGCTGATCAGGAGGCTAATTGCTTTTGTCTAAAGTCTTTTCTGAAGTCATGAGGATATAGAGAATATAGACTTGTGATTTAGTATGAAAGTTTGAAGGAAAGAATTTTACCCAAGAGTACAGATGACATATGCTGACTTGCACTGGTTTATATCTCTAGGGATTTGTATCTGTTCAAAAAGCTTTGAAAAAATTGATTATTATTTTTTGTTCTGTCAGTCCAAGTTACTAACTCTTCAGCATGCAGCAGCAGGAAATTATATTTATTTGGTGATTAAAAAATCCATCTGTTTTGCTATTGTGTAATCTGATCTTCAAATACTTTCTCTGCAAGTAGAGATTTCTCCTCACCTCTGTCCCTTAACAGTTTGGTATTATTGGAAAATTTCTCTGTGAGGATGCTTGGAAAGTTACAATGTTTCTTTCTTGTAATTTTCACTTAAAGAGTGATGTCTCTATTGAAGAAAATGTGTAAGCCCAGCTGGAGGTGCATGTAACTAGATGGAGCAACAGAAATTGGCACTGTCAGTTTATTGTAGTAAATGGATCAGATTTCTCTTTTGGAACAGCGGTTCAGTAACACTTCTTGTATAAAAATATGTAATTTTCTCTATCATGTGGACATCCACACCTACCTTCATCATCATGTAAGTCTGTGATCCCATTGTGGGAAAAAATCATCTGTCTCAACTGTAGAGGGAATCAAATGCATTCTGTTTTCTAGTGGGTTATAAATTCAGTGGCAAGTGATGAAAATGAACATGTTAATAAATGAATTCAAAAAAAGTTAGTAAGACACATCAACAAAGAAAGTAAGATGTGCTGGATTTTTGTCAAAACCCTTCACCTCTGACTGGTATTCAAGCTTATATGAATGTTGTTTTCTAATCTTTTTTCTGAAATGCTGCATTCTTACAACTAAGTAATGTACTTGAGCAAATAAAAATGTGATAATTAAGTAAGAAGAATAAAAAACTATAAGGCAATTTTTTTTGCTTAAGCTTAAGATAGAAATTTTGATCGAGTAAAAATGTTGTTTTTCACACCTAATTGTATAGTATTGAGTCAGAATATGTTTATCATGCTGGAGCATAGGAGAAGGACTATAATCTCACTCTTAGGGTAAGGCTGTATAAAGAAAAAGGAGTGATTGTCATCTATAATTTTGTCTGTAAAGTAGAGTGGTCCAAAAAAGTTCTTACATCATTGTTCAAAGAACAAAAATGTCTCAATATAGAAGGGCCTTTTGTGATGTAGCTGCCTCATCTTAGGATTTATATTGAAGTAATTGATTTTTTAAAAAAGCTTTCATACTAGGATTCATTGCAGGCTTTCATGTAGCATCTCCATTTATTTCAGATTCAATTCTTCAAAAGAGCAGAAGGGATCAAGGGAGTCATTTTCAGCTGAATTTTGGTGGAAAGTGGCTGTATAGTTTCCTGAACGCTCTGGAAATTTTAAAGTTAAACCTTATTACAAAGGAATCTGTGAAATAGCCTTTAGGCGGAACCTTCTTAACCATGTCTAGTTAGTGGGGGGGAAACTATAATAGAAACCATTAATGATGGTGCTGCCTGTGAAATTCTCCATAAAATATAGACTGTAATTTTCAGTTAATAGTAATGTCTCATTTTATATAAATAGAAATATTGCAAGTCTGCCACAATCATGGTATTTAGAATAAGTAGTACAGATCTAAACTGATATATATGTACACAAGACTCAGTTTGACGTAAGAGACAGCTTAAAAAGAAGTGCCAAGAGGCAGAATCAGACACACCCAGAATACAGTGCAGAACCACAATATATACCTAAGGACAACTCTGACTAATCTGTAGTGATGGCATACAAGCTTGAAGACCTTTAGGATTTATTCATCTAGATTTCTCCAGCTGATACTGAAAAAGTATTGCTGGGTTCATATCACTTCCCTCATTTTTAAATGAAAAAGCACTGATTTTGAAGTGTCTTTATGTGGAAAGCTGCACCCAGGTGGGATGGACTGGATTACCAATGTCTTCTATTCTTTATCATGTACAGGATGAAAACATCAAAGTCTTTAAAGTTATAGCAAATTGTGCATGCCTTTATTTTCTGACAGAAGGTCATCTGGTTTAGATGTAAAATAAAAGCTACAGAGCACTTTCTCTTGAAGGCACAGATTGAAGACTATTAATAAGATGTTGGTATGGGGAAAAGTGTCCTGAGTTGTGCAACTCCTGAATGGCAGCAGGGCAGGATGCAGAATGTTCACAGCAAACTTATCTAATGTGGATGCATTTTCCTTTTTCTTGTGAGCTTTCCTATCCAGAATGGAAAAGTATTGTATTTTCTTGTACAAAATGTTCCAATCCTTCTAATATTTTATGAAGACTTTATTTCACTAGGTTAGGAATGTCTTTTTAACAAATTGGAATCTAAAATTTGTTTAATCAAGAACAACGTAAGGAAAGGAGTAGGATTGTTCTGCCTGGAAGGGAGAATACAAAAGGGAAATCATAGAGAAGCTGAAGAGGATAAAATGAATAGTTTACTGCTCTTCTACTATTTAGCATGTAGCATGGGGCTCCTGGTGTAATTTCAAAGTAAATACACTCTCTTGCCTAGGCTCCAGCTGTGCTACTCCTGAAATTTATAGTTAAACTGCAAAGCTCTGACTACCTTCTCACTTCTTTTTTCCATAGTAATGGGGCTTGCAGAACTGGTAAAAATGCCCTTGTTCTCAGCTGAATAAAACAAAGCCTTTCATCAAGCAATACAAGAGATGACAACTGAGCCTTTTAAATTAATGAAAGACAGAAATGAGGAAAAAAAAGACACCAAAAATGTAGTTAACTATAGGCAAAACAACTGAGAAAAGTAAGATAGAGAAACTTCATAGCTGAAAAAAAGCTGAGAAAATATATTCCCATTCCTAAATTGCTTCTGCTTGGTTTTGGAAAGGTTGGAATAGATGTCTGTTACAATTTTTCACCTCTGCCCATAAAAAAGCCTAAGTGATCACTGTGAAAATAATGTGACCAACTGCATGCTGAGGACATAGACAAAGGATATTTTAGGACTATAAAGAAAATTTTTGTTGTGATTAAGTCAGGAGAATATAATGGCAGATGTGGAAGAAGTAAGTTTTATACTGAGAAATTTATGAAAAGGAGCAGACAGAGTTAGTGCTGAATCATATCATATTTGGTGTTATTGCCTCATTTGCTTTTCCCTTGTGAATACTGATGTGGTAAAATTTGCCCTGAGGGCTGTTCACACAAGGCTTGCGAGTACAGTCCTTAAAAACTTCCTTGCATAAACAACAGAAGCATCTGTTTAATAGGGCTTTATAATTTAGAACTTCTTAGTTTATCTGTCATTTATAGTTTTTAAGTCCTCAAACATGGCAGATAGTTTTCAACTTAATGAGCCTCATTATAGCAGCTTTGCATAGTAAAAAGGCATATAAAGGCAAGAAAGTATCAATAAGTACATTTTACATCATTTCAACAGCTGTATTGGGACAGAGATATGTGTAAAAAAAGATGGTCTAGGTGGTAAGAAGAAATGTTGGAAGAGATAGGTTATAGAAGTACATGGAAGAGTTTTTAAATAAAAAATATGTATACTAGCAAATGCCATATATTAATTCTGTTGGTTTGTTCTGATATTTGAAGATAATTATTTCTTGAGTTCAAGGGAACTTTTTTCCTCTGTGAATTACAGTCCAGTTTGTTGGCTCTATATAAATTAATCACCTATTTTTTGACTATGGGGTGAAGAGATCATGATACTAAAAAAGGAGCAAATTCAGATATTGTCATGCCCCAGACTAATTGAAGAAACTTAAAATACTGAATGAAAGGCAAGTATTACATTTAATGCAGTGATAGAATTTTGAATTCTAAACACAACTGAACTTAGTTTAACACAGTCATACTTTCCTTACTTATAATCCACAACCTTGTGAAATTTAATTTCAATTGTGAGTGTAAATTAAAAGAAAATGTGTGATCCTTTGTTTCACCTACATGATTTGAATGGAAATTGACTGTCAAAAATATTTGCTACTCTTAAGAAATGTGATTAGTTTTTGTGACTATTCCATAGAAGGAAATTAATTCAGTGTAAATTTGACTTTTGATTGGTATTGTCTGATACAATACTGCAAGACCATTATGCTATTTAATGTCATGGGTTTTTATTTTCCCCTGCAATTATCTGTTTTTCACAGTTTCCCTTTATTCTATTCTTTATTCTATTATTGTAAGTTAATAGAAAAGAAAGTTAAAGCAATGCACTTCCATGTATGCAACCCAAGTCAACTTCTGTAGACTTTTTTTTAGTATCAATGCAGTAATCTGAAAGGTTTGTTAGTTCCCCTCTGAGGTCTTGCTGCCAGACGAGGAAGGGAGTTGTCCTGCTCTGCTCTGTGGTGGAGTGGCCTCACCTTAAATGTTGTATACACTTCTGGGTGCCACAATATAAAAAAGACATTAAGCTATTAGAGAGCACCCAAAGGAGGGCTACAAGGATAGAGAAGGGCTTGGAGGGGAAGTGTTATGAGAATCAGATGAGGTCACTTGATTTGCTCAGCCTGGAGAAGAGGAAATTGAAGGGAGACCTCATTGCAGCCTTCAGCATGCTCACAAGCGGAAGTGGAGAGGCAGGTAATGATCCCTTCACTCCTGTGACCAGTGATAGTACTTGAGGAAATTGCCTGAAGTTGATTCAGGGGAGGTTTAGGTTGGATATCCCGAAGGAAAAGAGGGCAGGTGGGCACTGGAACAGCTCCACAGGGCAGTGGTCACAGCACCAACCTGATGGAGTTCAAGAAGCGTTTAGAAAATGCTCTTGGGCACGTGGTGTGACTCTCAGGGTGTCCTGTGTAGGGTCAGGAGATGGATCTGATTGTCCTGGTGGGTCCCTTCCAATTTTGCATATTCTATGATTATTTCTTCTAATATGCCCACTTTTATTCAAGCATTAGAAAAGCCTAGAAAAACTTTCTGGGAACTAAACTAAACTAAACTTTTTTCTGTCATGCTACTTCTCCTTTACATAAATGGAAATTCCATGGTTCCAGTGGGAGAAGATAATTTTCTTTGATATGCCTATTTTGCTTCAGAACAAATAGCAGCAATTGTTTAAAAAATTAATGCTTTAAAAGAAAAACAAAGGAAAATTTTAACCAGTCCCTGAAGGCACATGACATGAAAGACTTCTACAAATAGCAAGGTATCTACTAGTGATACATCAAACATTATTGACTTGAATCTTTTGTTTTTCTAAGTACCATTGGGCTTCAGTGTGCTGTGTTTAGCTGTTATTTGAAAAATCTTTACCTTGTACAAGTTTTGTGTGTGAGGATGAAAAACATCATCCTGTTTTTCAGCTTTTTACCATGCAGTGACTTAGTGATGTTTAGATTACTTTGGCTTGAAGATGAGAAATGAAAAATTAAAGGGGAAAAATAATTATGTGCTTAGTCCAATTGCACCTGTTACTAGAATGAAGACTTTTTTTTTGTCCTTATACAGCTGGACTTTAACAAATTCAACTAAGTGGTTCCCCACAGAATCAATCTAAGGCTACCAAAATTTATATCTTTACCAAAGATACTGGAAAAATTATAATTGCTGTTAGGATTAAGTTTGTTTATTTGTTTATTTTAATTTGAAACAGCATAGATTTATTTAGACATTAATCAAGTAATGCTGATGTCATTATTTAACTTAAAGCCACTCACACAGCCACTTTCTCTTTCACATACCACTGGAGGGATTGGGGAATATTAGAAGTGATATAACTTGTGGGTTGAGATAAAGGCAGTTTAATATGTAGAAATAAAGCCACACACACAAGCAAAGCAAAGCAAGGAATTAATTCACCATTTCCCGTGGGCAGGAAGGTGTTCAGCCATTCCCAGGACAGCAGGGCCCCATCATGCCTAACATTGACTTAGGAAGGCAGACATCATCACTCCAAACACCCCTCCCATTCCTCATTCTTCCCCCATGTTACAGGCTGAGCATGGTGCCATATGCTATGGAATGTCCCTTTGGTCAGCCAGGGTCAGCTGTCCCACTGTGACCCCTCCCAACTCCCTGTGCACCCCCATTCTGCTCACTGGTGGAGTGGGGGAGGAGCAGAAAACATCTTGGCTCCAAGTGCTGCTCAGCAATAGGTAAAACATCCCCGTGTTATCAACATTTTTTCCAGCACAAATCCAAAACATCCCCGCATACCAGCTACTGTGAAGAAAATTAATTCCGTCCAGCACAAAACCAGCACAGCTGGCACATCTGTCAGGCACACCTGCAGAGATAAGTCGCAAACACCATCAAGTCCAGTGGAACAGCAACTTTTGCAGAGACAATGTTTTGCACCTTCACCTCCCCACAATTTTTCTTGTTTTGCTTGCAAAGAAAAAAAAAAGGCAAAAAGATGCAGTTTTTATTCGTAAACTACCTTCCAATTCCAAAGTTAATTTTGCTAGATTGCTACAGGTTTGTTGCACCGAGAACCAAAATAAGCCTAAGAATTCATTGCCTGCTCAGGATTTTTCTTGGTCTCCCAAGCTAGTGATGTTTTTAATGAGGAGCGCTACAGTTTCAATCGAAGGTGTGACTTTTTTTTTCTTTTGTGAATTTAGCTAAACAGTTTTTTTAAGCAAAACATCAGTAATCTAAAAATTGCTGAAAGATCTAGTCTAAAATCTAAACCAAGTGTATAAATTGCTGTAACAATCTACCTTACCCCAGAAAATTAGGTATACAAGCAAATTGTACTTTAGGTTTTTATTTGGTCTCTTCTGTGATGTAGATCCTGTAACAACATACAGCATTGTTGAACCAATTTCTGAGCTTCAGAACACAGAAAAGCAACTACTACTTATGTTTATTCATTATTTTTTAGTGGTTCTGGACTTTGGAAATCACTCAGTGGGAGACAGTGTTTGGTTTTGAAGACTGGTATTTGACTTCTTTCTGTTGATTACTAAGTATTTAGCCTTTTTATTCATATGTGTAATGAGTGTTAACAGTATACTCCAGAACTTGAAGTCCTTAATAAGATTTAATATTTCATTATTTATTTTTCTTTTCACAGGGATAACACTATACAGCCAGCCATATGGAGGAGCCTTGTTGGATGAGGACAAAATGTGAGCAAACTCTTAAAATGTTTCACAGCAGCATTCAGCAGACAATTGAAATTATCAATTAAATAAGAATATATGCTTCCTGGAATAGATGCTGTGAATTGATAGACACAATTCTGTTCTACTGAGTGAAGCATTTTTTAGTGTGGTCTGTCTGTCAAGTCCACTGTTTATACCAAAAATGGTTGCAATATTTCGTAAAGAAAAATACTGAATCTTTGCTGATTGTGTCATAACAGTTTCAAACAGAGTAACCGTTTCAAATTATTTTGAGGGTTGAAATGTTAGTTTTCTATAAAGGGGAAATATTTGCACAAGCTTCACTTTATAACTCAGAAACATGCTGTGCTCCATAACTCACCTATAGTTTTGTTACTTAGCACATATTGTTCCTGTTCTTTAATTAGGTGTTGACAGTGTAGAGACATTGCATCCCTGCTCATTGCAGGGTGTTGGAACCAGACAATCTTTAAGATCCCTCCCAACCCAAACCATTCTGTCATTCTATGGTGTTTGCAATCAGGATTAAGGTCCTAATGAGAAACAGCAAAACACATTTTGGCCTGGAAAAATGCTTGAGGGTTTTTTCCCATTGTGTTTTCATTGCACTATTTTGCTTTTTGCCCTAGAATGGAGAATGTTCGTCAGTGTGGGGTAGCACTGTGTATCATGTTGGGTCTCTCTATCCTCACTGCATCCATTGGAACTGCCATAGTGAGAGACAGAGTATCTGGGACAAAACGCTTGCAACACATCACAGGCCTGGGGTACAAAACTTACTGGCTTGCTAACTTCTGCTGTGATATGGTATGTATTACGTGAGGCAGCATATGCTCAGGTGTACATTTTAGGCCAGTTTCTTATAAATGAGCAAAAGGAGATATGGTCACAGGGTAATGAATAAGAATTGAATTGCACAGAGTGACAGCTCTTGGCTGACATGCTAACAAACATTAAGTCACTGTTCCTACTTTAATGCGGGGCAGGGATTTTGTTCCTTGCTTCCCAAAGTTGAATTGTAAATTATTTGCTAGCTTTTTAGCTATGTACGCCATTTTACAAGAAAAAGGAAGTTGGCTAATCAGCCTAGACAGAATCTTCCATACAGCAGCTCATAGCAGGAGTTTCTGTGCTTTGAATTTTGCCATACACTGGCAAAACCTTACAAATTAGTGGAGAAAACTGAAAATACTAGTCAGCTACTTTAAGGGATAATTATGTTATGTGTTGTTGTGGATAATACGAGAGATACTTATGATCGGTACCTTTTTTTTGTGTCAAGCACTGGAAGAGGCAGCTCAAGGAAGTGGTGGATTCACCATCCCTGGAGGTATTTAAAAGCCATATAGATATGGCACTGAGGGACATAGTTTAGTGGTGGCTTAATGGTTGGACCTGAAGTACTTAAGGTCCTTTCCAGTATTTAGGCTGGATTCTGTGATACCCTGGTCAGGAACAGAAATTTTTGGAACACTGTTTTCATTTAGACTGTTCTAATTCTGAAACATTAGATCTTTACCCATTCATGCTTGAAATCAGAATTTTCACACTTGAGCAATCTTGAGGTAAGAGCACATTTGTCCAAATGTTATTTACTTGGCCAGTCAATCTTGGTATTTCTTTTTGCTGCTGCTTCAGATAAGAAGTCTTGGTTAAAAACAGTCCTTCCTCATTCGATTTCTCCTTGTGAACAAAGTCAACTTCTCATTATTTTCTGCCAATCTCTCAAAATGTTCTCACAAATTCAACACAGTACTGCATGATCAATCATGATGTGGGAAAGAATAGCCACTGCTTTAAATGCTAATTGTGCTGCAGATCATTTAGGGACACTGAACACATGAATATATGAACTGTCAAATTTTAAATTCCCCTATGTATTTTAAATATGACAGGCTGTGTCCTGTATTACTGGTAGCAGAATCTTTGCTAGGCCTGCAGAGGTATTTGATTTATGAAATTGCTCTCATGAGAATCAGGATGTTCTTACTGTATTTATAGGCATGAATGATATTCATTACTATATTCAACAAATGGACAAAACTCTAAGTGCTAGGAAAGTTGAAAGGGAAATAGAGGCATTTTGTTCGCATTAAGCTTGTGTCACTAGAGAGGCAAAATTAAAGTTGTTTTGTTGTAAATGCACAACTTCTGTAATACATCGTGATTTCAGGGTAAGATTTCCAATAGAATTTGATTTTAAAGTTATTTATTTATTTATTTCTAGACAGAAGCCTCAGGTCTATTGAAAATTAATGGGACTCAAATGCTTTGTGACTTTCTCTACAATATTTTTAAACAGCTTCAGAATAACTGAAACATATATCTATGGGTAGTATGTTATGATACTTGTATATGGCAAGTAAAAGGTATGCTGTGAATGAGAACATTGCATCCATCTACATTTTACTCCATTGCCCTTCTCTTTAAAAAAGAAAAAGTACGTATTCCCAGTAGCAAAGACGCGATGGCCTCTGGTTTAATTTGGAACAGTTTTGCACTGTACTTCAGTATGAAAGTATGATTTTAAAAGTATGTTGTTCTTCTACACTGAATCTTTAGCTAGACCTTGATTTGTTGCCTCTATAGCTGTTGTATCTCAGAATCTCAGTTCTATTAGCTTAAAACTGTAAAGCTAAATATTATATAAGCAGAAATGGAGGCAGTCAGTGCCCTAGTGAGCTCAGGTTCAGTGCACAGAGCATGCAGACACTGAAAATGGAGCTGAGCACAGGTTTTCACATCCTGATATTGCTATTTGCAAGCAGAACCCCTCTCTCTTGAATACTTGGATATGAATCTCCTGTACAAGTCCCACCCTGCCACCCTTAACTATTGGTTGCCATTATGTCAAGAGACTAAAGAGAGAAACTGCTTTCCCTGTTGCCTAATGGCTGTAATGCTTTTATGTATTTTTACCATTCCCAATAAAAGATGCAATTTGCTTCATCAGCACACATGGTCCTTCATTAAAATCTCTTTTAAAATTGCATCATTATTATTCTCCCACATGAATGCAGCACCAATCAGTGAAACTGCCATTTCTGAAACCAAGCCTCTGTATTCACAGTGTAATTTGATGTTTTGGAGCAATAGCCCCACACGGACTCATTATCTGGAAGAGTTAGCTTGTTAAATGGATGCATTGGAAAGGTCAATAAAAATAGGATTAAGGGGGATATAGCATAGTCAGATTTTATCTTGTCAGATTGTTTCATGTGTAGGGGGCAGTTTCACAGCAAGTACAGACTATAAAATCTCCAAGCTCTTCTGCTGATTTCCTCCTAACTTATAGTATAATTGTATTGAAAGTATGGAAAAGTTAATTTGTAGTACCCTTCTATGCAATTTGGGTAAGACCAGTAAGAGATGCTCACCTGCTCAATGTTTTTTTTTTCCTTCTGTTTGTAGGTGTTTTACATGGTTCCAGTCACCCTGTGTGTTGGTGTTATTAGTGCCTTCCAGCTATCAGCCTTCACTTTCCGAAAGAACTTGGCAGCCACTGTTCTCCTGCTGATACTCTTCGGGTATGTGATTGGAAATGCTGCTATGGAATTACAGCTTCTAAGAAACAAACATAAATCTTTAAATTTAGCTTGCACCTGCTGCTGGATGCATGGTTTTTGTCTTTGTAAGCGATTATGATTCAGCAAAATGCAGTGAGAAAACAGGCTGAAATGTGAGTTTGAAATTTAAACACAAGAAGTGGAGGGAGATTTATGCACACATTTAAAAAAATAAAAAAGGAGTGCTAGTGTCTCAGAAGATACTCAGCTTGTGTAACAGTAGTTTGCTGTTAGGGATTGATTCTATATTATCTTCCAGAGAATGAGGGAATATTAGGTCAGAATTTCAGTGCTTAGCTGTGCAGAATATCATTGAGAAGGTAAGAAACAGCTTTTATTACAGCTCTAACCATTTTCCGTGATTCGATATAGCTCCAGGAGTTTATATTTCCAATGAGAAGTCTGTCCAATGTGAAGGACTGGGCTGGTTGGAGATTTGTCTCTCAATAGTACTGTGAGAGAGGAAAGTTCTACCATGCTACTGTCTTGCTTCGTTTCACATGAAAAGCTACAACAACACAACAACCAAAAAAAAAACAAAACCCAAAACAAAAACCAAAACCAAAACTAACAAAACCACCAAAAACCCTCATTTTTTGGAAACTGTTTAGGTATCCTCAAAGCTGGATCTTTTCTTGGGAATTCTAGCCCAAGTTTATTCAGAACCATATTTCATAATTGTCCTTCATCAAATGCCTTTTGCAAGCCAAAACAAGCCAAGCCCTCTCTTGTAAAACCTTCCAAATTCATTGCATAATTCTATTCATAATTTTTCCTCATAATTCCAGTTTGAGCTTCTCTTTCCTGGATGTGAATAGCCAAACTAGTATGAAATATTCCAGAGGTCATGATACTAGGATTTTTAAATAACTTGTATGAAACATCCAAAGTTCATAATTTTCTCCTCTCTGTATCTTTCTTGTATACCACCCTCACTTCCTCTATTCTACACTTCCATCAAGTGATTCCTTCAAGTTAAAGGCAAAAATTCTAACCAGTCTTAGTGCAAAGATTTCACCCTATGAAATCTCACACCTTTGTTCATTAGCTTAACAACCACTGAATCCTTCCTGTGATCCAGTTGCTGTCATATTAGTGAGGCACAGGCTTCTATAGAAACCTTAGCCAAGCAGCAATTGAAGCACACAATACAGACCTGTACATCTACTGAAGTCATGACAGGTTTTTTTCTAGTGTGCAATGGGCTTTGGCCCTGCCCACAGTGTACTATCAAGTGCTAGTTATGCTGGCATTGTTTTAACCAAAATGTTGAGTTAAACTTTGAGTATTTAAAGAAAAAAGTCATTGAGTGAAAATGAGTCTTATTTTGTTGACTGCAGATGCACCTTAATCAGCTCAATATAGTCTCTCCTGTACTGTTCAGTTTTGGCTGACATAACAGAGGTTGCAGTGATTTTTAACAAGACAATCTGTGTATTCAATGTGTATTAACATATCCAGTAGCTGTCTGTAAGTTTAACATGTCTCAAGGACATTGATAAACTTCAGAGTTTCCACTCTTCCTAATCTACCCTTTATTCAGCCTAACTACGCTGTAAATGTGATGAAGCCTATTGTGGCCATTTTGTTCTTCCGCAGTACTGTGCACATAATCCTCATTCCTCTGTACGCCATCACCATCTGCATTTTTTTCCTTTAGAAATATTTTTTCTCTTCAGGGTACACTTGTGCAGATTTTCTGATCTAGAGCAAAGATAAAAATAGCCCAGTTATACAAAAAAGTTAAAGAGAAGAGGGTGTGGTCGAAAGAATAATCAAGTTTCTTCTTAGTGTGTTACTTTAAAAGTGATTTCCTTAAAAAATGTAACCAAACTACATCTTTTTCTCCTTTAGATGGTTGCAGAGGTGTTTTCTAGTCCAAATGCTTAAGCAGTTTTGTCGCAAATGTTCTGTCTTTTATAGTTAGAAAATACTAAATTGGAACTGCAGCTGAAGGAAGAGAAAGAGGATAGAAATGTAGGTGTGAGTGGCCACAACTTTAAAGGCTGCATTTGAACCTCATATAACTTTAGTATTCTGAAAGTCTTACTCATTTCTTAGCAGCTATAAGCAAAAAAAAATCAAATTTTCCTTTCATTTACAGCAGAGCAACAGCACTGTAAATCATGTCTATTTCCTGAGCTGTTTCCAAGGATGGACTTGTATTTATGATATTGTTATTCTGAGAACAGTGATTTTGGTATGTGCATCAAGGGAAGAAAAGATTGTGATTAAGACTGGCAAAAGGATGCTGAAAAGTATAGTGAGATCTTCAATACTTACAATTGCATTTGAGACCCAGACATTGAGTCATTTAACCTTTATCTTCCTGTAAACTGAAGATAACGTTATTATTACTTCCCAGCAGGATTTGCAAGTTTGTTTGTTAAGGTAAAGGATTTTGGCATTCTCCAATGCAAAAGATTAATCTATGAAGTACAGAATACTGAATTCAAAAGGGAATGACTTAGTTTAGTATTCCAAAGTCATTTAATAAAATGACTTTTATGACTTAGTTTAGTAATCTAAACTATGCTTTAAGGCAATGAAGAAGTGAATTCACAGATTTTTGGCTAGTTGCTCTTGCATTGAGCTCACTATTAAACCAGTTATTCATGTTAATATTATATAGGAAGTGTTTATATACACACTGCATATATACTTATTGTTGTGCAATAGCATATGCTGATACCTGTGCTCCTGCAGTTGATTTGCTGCTCGTTTGATAGATATATCTTGCACGATGCTGAATGGAAAATAAATTTTCTTTACATGGCATGCATGCTCTGATTTCCTGGACCTTGTTTTAATCTTTGTAAACATCTCATTATAAATAAAAGAACACTTGTGGGCTCCATTCTGGATAGGGATAATTTGACTTATCATAATGGATGTGCCTTCCTCCTTCCTTTAAAGATTCTCATTGAAGATGATGTAGCCATGGACATGCTGTCTAATCCTCATAGTGTCATGCACTCATTTTTGATAGCTGTTACTCTACTGACAACCTGGTTAAGGTAATAACAAGGTCTGTAGGATTCTTCAATTCTCACATATCACTGGCACAAATACTAGTTCCACTTTAAAAATTATTGGTTTTTTACTTCTTTTTCTTCTCTTTCTTTGCTCACTACCTCCTTATTTTTTTTCTTTCCATGAAAGACTCTCAGAAAAGATAACTGCTCAACATCCATTATTTAAGCTTTAAATACTTTGTTTTCATTCTAAAGGCTTGCTAAGGTGCATGGGTTTACAGTCATTCAGAAATCAGGACTGCAAGCTGTCTGGAACAGTCAAAGTAACTATCTGCAGCTGATATATGCAAAAATGGATCATATCGGCACATAACATGGCAGTAAATGTGTGTACCTCTATGTAATAATAAGCCAATTTTTAAAAGAGCATGTTTTCCAAATTTGTCCCTTGTTTTATTCACTTGTTCTGAAGACTTGTTTACCTGTCTTAAAAATAAGGAACAATAATTGTGGTTTTTTTCTAGTATGATAACTAACTTTTTGCGGGGCAAAACCATAACTTCTTTGTGACAGTTTTTTGTCTTTAAACTTTCAGATATGCAACTTTACCTTGGATGTATCTTGCATCCAGATTCTTCTCAAGTTCAGATGTAGCTTTTATTTCCTACATCTCCTTAAATTTTGTGTTTGGCCTGTGTACCATGCTGGTGACTCTCTTACCTCGTTTGTTAGCTATAATTTCCAAAGTGCAGGTCAGTATAAAAATCTTTGGTTTACATTTTCATAACTGAGATGTATACACACACATACATGCATATATATATATTTGAGAATGTTCATATGTATGTTTATATATTTATACAGGTAAGAGTTTTCCAGAAGAGAAACGGCTTTTAAAGATATGGTTTTAGAAGATATGTTTTTTAAAATATTTATGATTTTTATGTCCTAGAATATACTGTATTGACTGTTACCATCTTGAATTTTAATTTGTCTATAACCCAAAAAAGCATGCTGTAATAATGGAAAAAACTGTTAATTGAAACTTTGACATTTTCTAGACCATTAAGTTGTAATTGGCACATAATGGGAGCTGTTCTGGTCCATTAAATAGATTATATGCATTGTAAAATGTGTTTGAATAATATTGACATAAGAGATAAGCTGCATATTCCTAAGATCATTAATGCACTGTGTGAATAGTAATTCATACAGTGCATTCTCATTCCATGTATGTAATTTTAATTAGTCATAACTGTATTTAAACGTCTTGATAGAAAGGAGTTCCAGAATGAGTATCACTCTCTATTCATGTACAGGTCAAAAACTTGATGTTTGAAGTCAAATCTGGTTTATCTGTCATGCAAGTGTGTAAGCAAATTCGGTATTCACTTGGGTTTAAGTTGGTGATTTAGATTTGATATTATTCAAATATTAAAATATTAAGGAAATAGAAGAATCACTTCTACATGTGTTTTGATACCATCCATGAACTTCAATTAAGATTAGAATGCCATGGCTGTAGAAAGTCTAAAATGCAATATGATTGAACTCTGTCCCCCAAATAGTTCACAGTATGCACTTTAGAATTCAGTTTACTGTGAGTGAGATTTGAATGCAGTATCCAGTTTTGCAAGTCTGCTCATTAGGCTGTTGGAGAAAACTAATTTTTTTCCTTTTATCTTTATTCTCCTCCATGCTTGCCGTGTCTTAATACAGAGTTTTCAGAACATCTACAATATCCTCAAATGGGCATTCATCATATTCCCACAATTCTGCCTAGGCCAGGGCTTAATAGAGCTTTCGTACAATCAGATCAAGTTTGACCTGACCAGGAACTTTGGAATAGATTCTTATGTGAGCCCCTTTGAGATGGATTTCCTGGGCTGGATTTTTGTGGAAATGTCCCTTCAGGGAACACTACTACTTCTTTTACGTCTTTTCCTTCATTGGGATCTCCTCTGGAAACCAAGGTGTGTTATCATTTGTATTCTGCCGCAGTGGGCGCTGAACTAATTTTTGGAGAAAGAAAATGGTGTGTTCCTTTGAACAACTGAAGATAAATACTTCTGATAATATGGTGTACCTGAATTAAGGCAAACTACAGAAAAAATACAAGTAGTTGTTTTCCCCTTGAATTCTGATGAGAATTGATCACCAAGTGCTAAGAGATTACAATCAGGAAAATAAGAGTTATGGAGAGTGCAGCAATGACCAATTTTTCATGTACCACATTATCATCCTCTGTTGTAGGGGTCATTGCTCAGTTAATGGCATGGACAGCCCTTCAGAAGATGTTGATGTAGAGATGGAGCGACAGAGACTCTTTGGTGGAAGAACTGGTGATGATGTCCTACTTCTGTACAACCTCAGGAAGTGTTATGGAGGTTTCAGTAAGAAGAATACAGCTGTGGAAAACATAAGCTTGGGCATACCAAGGGGAGAGGTAAAAGAGCCTTTCTTTTCCCCCTTTTATAAAGTAGCACTTTATTCTGAGCTATTGTTGAGACATACTCAGTGTGTCTACAGTGAAAGGCCTGTAGATAGCAGAAAAAATCAGTTGTAATAATTTCTGAAAATCAATAACTGTAAAAAAGCAGAAGCTCTGGTGGTGCTGTTCATTTATTTTTTGGTTAAACATTCATCAGAGTCTTAATTTTTTTACCTCTTGCTTATCTTTACCAAATTACTGTTCTTTAGGCTAACATAAAAAGCAGGTAAGGTAGCATAGGAGTTTAGTGTTCAAAGAGGAAACAGAATACCCAACTCAATAGCAAACTATGGACTGCATCCTGAATTTGTTACAACAGCGCACTTTTAGTTCCCATGCTGAAATCATTGCAGTACATTTGAATATAGCATATATAAATAAACTATTTCAATAAATTGAAATTTAGTGCTGAACATGTTTGTGTTTGGGGGCTTTATTCATTATTTGGATGTTTTGGGGAATTAACACATTAATTTCTAAACTACTGAGAAAGAAAAGACTTTTCGTGGTTGCTAATATAAAATTGGATGATCTGAGAAACTTGCACATGGCAGCACAGGTGCAGTGATGTCCTGCTACTTACTGATCGGCTGTTGGGAGCTGAGGTAACCAGGAGAGTGCTATTGGTGATTAATTATTAATTATTGTTATTGTTGAATCAATGTCCTGCGACTTACTGATCAACTATTGGGTAACTGAGGTAACCAGGAGGCTGTTATTGTTGATTAAGTATTAATTATTGTTATTGTTGAATCAATAAGAAAGTTCTTTAAAAAAGTGTTTTAAAACCATGAAGGGTTGTGTGTAGACTTAATATGAATCCTATCCTAGCTAAGCATAGCTGCCCCTATTGCAGCTTGGAGCCTGAAATAAGTGTTCAAAATGAGTGTGTCTCTTGGGTGTTTGGTGTCCACTTGTACAGAGAGAAGCACCTCCTGAGAAGCTTAGAAATACTGACTCTATGGACTGATATCTAGGGTTTGGAAGCAGGAGCTGATATCCTCCTGTTCAAATGTAGCATTTACTAATAATTTGGATAAATAATGAGTTTGATTGTTGGGCAGAGTTTTAAGAGGAGGGCTAGAATTCGAAATAAGTCAATTTTAGTAATTAGAGGGTAATCAAAATATGATATATATGGGTTTTTTTAAAACTGATTTTCTGTGGGAAAGAGAATTTGCAGACACATTGTATCCATATGTGTTTCTTACAGACATACAATAGGAAATATGGAAAGGGGAGAAATTTGAAGGGGTAATATTTCTTATTTTTTCAGTATAGCATACTGATTTTTTTTTCCAATATCTCTGATAGTGTTTTGGACTCCTGGGAACAAATGGAGCTGGGAAAAGCACAACATTTAAGATGCTGACTGGAGATATCATCCCATCTGCAGGACGTGCTGTTATCAGGACTCCTACTGGGTAAATAACACAGGGTTTGATCAGAATAGTGCTAATTGATAATGCACATGATCAAAGACTCAGCATGTCTTCAGTCCTTTATACTGTACCCTAGGGACCTATTTTGTTCCCTTTCAAATGTATATTGCTTTGTTGCTGTTAAGTCTCTGTGGAAAAGCATTTTAGCATTATTTAATTCTGTTTGACAGCTCTGTTAATTGAGAATAAACTTGTCAGGTAGCAAAAGAGAAACTCTAAGAAGACTTAACTTACATCCTTTTAAAACTTTAAAAAAAATCTTAACATATGTTAAATGCATGGACATATATCCCCCTACAAGTTCTGCACTGAGAGTTCTCCTGGCTTAGGTAGATGAGCAGTGCTTCAAGTGAGTAATTTTAAAATATTTTCATACACTTATGTACTTCAGAGTCATTAATTAATTACTTGATCAATATGCTGTGTATTAGGATAAGAAGTAGTGTTGGTGAGATTTATCATTCTGATGGAGTGATAAATTAATAATGGACTTTGGGTAAGATGTGACCAATACTTTTCATTTTTCCCAGCAAAATTGGAGGGGAAAGAAAGTTTTTTTTTTTCAGTCAGTAGTAAATATGTATACGCACATACATAAATGGATTTTGGGTTGATGTTCAAAATATTTTGAATATTTTGTTCAAATGATGTTCAAAATATTTTTTGAACAAGGACGGATCAGGAGTTTCATTAAGAAATTTTTAAAGGAAGCATTTTTGAATTTTCAAAATTTCAAGTTACATTTCCTTGGTTTAGAAATTGAATGCTTTTATATATCAATGTTTCCTTACTTCTTTACAAAGACAATGATCATCAGATTTAACTTCAAAGATAAGCTGCTTCAGCCATTGCAGACTTCAGTTTTCTGGAAAATTTGCACTTTTGAAATGGACATTATCACCACTATCAAACATAATTTTACTTCGGTGTATTTTTTCATTATCTTTCATAGCAAATAATAAAAAAAATATTGATCATAAAGCAGAAATTATTTTAAAAAACCAAACAGATTTTGGAAAAATTATTCTTAAGAGAAGAAGTGGTGTGAGTTAGACTTTAAAATGGTTAGAGAGACTTTTAGATGGTTCTTTTTATTTATAATTTTCCAGACATTTTTATTTCTGTAATTTTCTGTCTTAAACAGAAGACAAAATTTTTCAGAGACTAAACAAAATTTAAAATAACAGAAGTGATTTAAAATTAGATAAAAATCAACATTTGTTATTCTTTGGAACTGATAGATGGCTTGTACCAGGATATGATGGAGGTCAGGAGTTTATAACATGAAGAGGATTTGAGATTAAGAGAAATAAAATTATCTGTAATATATTTTTTAAATAAAATATGGTCATCAGGGCACCAGGACATTTAAGCTCCCATATTTTGTTTTGATTCTGAGCAGTATTTTGCTGTAGGTTTTAATGGGACTTGTCTTGGGTCCCACCTTTGTATTCATGGATCAGGTATGGCTGTCTCAGGCTTGTATTTGGACAAATGATTTTTTCTGGTGTGACAATTCCAAAATTTAAACATCTACTTGAAAGCAAATATAAAGTTATAAGACTACAATTCATTGTTATGAATGTATTCATAATACAATATGTTGACACTTACAGTAAGTTTGCTGACTACTATATGTTTTTTTTAGAATCCCCTAAGATAATTTTAAAAAATGACAAAACAATTCACCAATGCCTGGATTCCTTTCGTTGGTTGAGTTGCTATTTACCTGTGGTTAAACAGATAAAAATGCTTCTGAGATCAACTAGCCAACTACTGGCTTTAGACAGTAGGCTAAATGCTGGCCCTGGACATTGTGTGTGTCACTTTCATTTCCCATACTGTGTTTTATATATCCAACATGAAAGCATATATTAAGATGCAATGTTATTTACCATATACTAAAACATAGGTAATGAAATTTGACACGTTTAGGAGGCTTGAGAGAAAGCCTTATACAATTGAATTTCAGTGTACAAAATACTCTTGACAACATTAATTATCGCTTTGTGCTATGGTGGTGTCAATTGTGTTTATGGAATTTTTGTGTTTGCAGGGGCTGAAGTGAGTGTAAATCCCATATTCCCAAGATTTCAAAACTTAACGTTAATTCAAGAAGGCAACCTTAAGTAAGAGCTGCTATTATACAGTAGCTAAACTTAGAGAAACAAACAATTTGAGGCTGTGAGAAGAAATTTATGTCCCTCCTGACTTTGCTCCTTGCTTCATATTTTGGAAGCTGCTGTTGAGCAGATCATGATGCACTGTGTTGCTGTACTTCTGAAAAACGCTAAGAGGCAAGTTTGCTGGCTCTTCCAGAGGAGAGATGGTAACCACAACAGGTCTGGAGAGCCATTCCTCAGCAGCTGAGAATGGCTAAAATTACTAATTGCAGGGAATTTAGGTGGATTGATTTTTGTTTATGACTCAGAAAAAAGAAGGAAGGTATGGTAAGAAGGCTTCTCCTTTTCTTACTCTGGTAGGGTACTCAGAAGCCTGGTGTTCCTGGCACAGAGACTACAGTCAGCAGAAGAAAGCAGCTGCCGATCACAGCTGCAGAACATTTCTTGGTCAGCAGAACTAGATTGTTTTGTTTAAAATTTACATCATGAAGGAGATTCCATAAAAACATTACCTTGGATACCTATTCCCGATGAATAATGCAGCTTAGATGTAGATCCCACCTCTTTTGGGTTTGACTGGAAAGAACACATCTTTTGTACTCTGTGACTGTGAAAGGATGAGATAATGCAATCTGATGGATGCTTCACAGAATCATAAAAAGATTTGACTTGGAAGGGACCTTTAAGATCATGTAGATCCCCCCTCCATGGGCAGGGATACTTTCCCTTAGACCAGATTAATCAAAGCTACCTCTGACCTTCCAGGGATGCGGCATCCACAGCTTCTCAGGGCAACCTGTTCCCATGACTCAACCTCTTCCTAGTAAAGAATTTCTTCCTAACATCTAATCTAACCCTACCTTGATGTATTATTCATGATCAAGTAATTAAATGAGTACGTAAAATTAATATTATAAACATTGGAGAACCCAACTAATTTTATTCCATGCAGAAAATCCTTAATTCATAACTGTTTCCATTTCCTTGAATAACTATTCTTGAAAGTTTCCAGTTTAAAAACAAATTAAAAAAAACAAAGAAACAAAACCAAATACCAAAAAAATCCATGTATACATTTTCCTGATTGATACTGAATTTAAAATGAAGTCAGGAGTGTCTTTTTGAGGCAGATGCACTGATGATGACCTTTTGATTCAATTTTGATTGAATTTTATTGGACAGCTATTGCACCTTGGAACAATATGAATTGTAGATGTGGGAGATGGGATTTTTCAAAGGTATAAGTTGAACTCAAAGTAGAATTTTTGAAAGGCCAACCTAAAACATCTTGGAAGTGCAGGGATTTATAGAGAAAGAGCCTCACACACCAATAATCAACTTGTATTCAAGGAACTTCTGCTATTGTCTCAAAGAAGTCTAAAAAATGTGCATCTGAGAAGTAACTTAATTTTTAACAGAGTGTAAGAGCAGATTCAGAACATCTTCAGGAACTTTTAAAATATTTTTTGTCCTCTAGGTTGGTAGTTTGCTGAATGCTTAATACAACCAAAAAAAAAAAAAAAGGGGGCTTATTCCTGAAAGTCTGAGAGAGATCTGTGTCTGTTTTCTTAACAAAGGGTAATAAAATCCATAGGAGATAGGTATTATGTATGTTAGTTTTCAGTATCACTAGGATTCATAAGTCAGGGTGTCATTAAGTGGGAATATTTGTGAAATACTAAAGCAAACTTCATATTTTCTGCAAATTGTTTTTTTCCAGACCTTCTTTGGTGGGGAATGGATTCTGGGGGAGGGAAGGCTTCCAATCTGTTTTAATTGTGGTTTTCTCTTTTTGACACACTACAAATTAAGTAGATATTTTAAATGCACTATGTATCTATAAACTTTGCATCTTACAATTTGTGTGTCCAATGCACATTTATAGTATACAAGCTGAGCAGTCTAGAAAAATCTGGTTTTTTTAATTTTCATATCCCTCTGCAGAAAATGTTTTAGGCAACTTATATAACCTTTGTAGGCCCATTCTAGTTGTTACTGTTATGTGATTAAAATAGTGCAGTCAGAGAAATAATAGGAATTTATCACCAACCACAGCCAATCATGTGAAGATAATGCCTTTCACAGGGGATTTTACTATTTTATTGTTTTGTGTACCTCATTAATATTGCTGTTATCAGAGACATGTCTGTGAAAATGAAACAGAGAAGTAAATAGCTTCTAGAGAGTGTGTCTCCATACTAGGGATATTTGCCGCCCAAATATTGAGAGTGCTGAAGAAACAAGCATCATTGAAACAGTTACTTCAGAAGGCTTGGAAACAAAATAGTGATAGCAAAGTACCAGCAGTACTTTTCATAAGGAGCAGAAATATCAAAAGCAAAACCAGTAATTACTAGAAAGTAGATTATTTTAATAACTTTAGTTTACTTGTATTTAGAAAGTATAGTTTTATAAGACATTAGGAGACTGACAGGCTTTAAAAGAGTTGTGAAGCTTAAATATGTTGAATAATTAACTGCATGATCTGCTTGACGATTAGAAGAGTTCTTTGTGTTCTCTGTAGCACAGCTGGTGCTCTACAAGAGTAAAAATGGACTAAAATTATCTCATGCTTGGCTTTACTGCCATAACTAGATTGCCACCAGTGTGGGAGCCGTCTAAATGAAAGGTAGTGCATGAAACTATAAATATTTTTGTAGTTACTTTTTCTGTCAAACAGCTTGAAGAAGTAAGGTCTGCATTAAATATGTACAAAGAAAAGCTGACACTTAACAAAGTGGTATCACAAAGGAGAACAAAGCGAGTCTTCATAGTCTTTGAATGTCTGCTGGGCTAATGTATCAGCAGATACTGTACATCTGTTCCACTTTTTTGTGTTTGTGTGTGCTTTGGCCAAGCTTTGTTTTCTTTCCCTTTCTGTACCTGTGTTTCAACCCTCTTTAGTGACTCCATCATAAAACCTCTCTAAAGTGAAGAAAGCTAAACACAACTTTGAAGAGAAAGTGTCAAAATCCTTTTAAGCATCATGGCAATGTCAGTGTAAAATAATGAATAATGTGGCTGGTGGTTTCTTTGCCTTTTCGGTGCCCTCTATTTGCAATCTTTTCTGTTGTACTTTCCTGAATAGAGATGACCTTAAGTTCATACTTAGTGTGTAGTGGGATGCATATGCAAAAGAATAGATAAACCAGGTAACATCTTGTAAATAAGTTGTCCCCTCAAGGACTGAAGCATTTGGCAGTCTTCCTCATGTAATTAATTTATCTCCCATGAATTTCCATCTTCCTTCAGAGAAGGAAGGAAGGAGGTCAGAGATCCTCCATGACAGCAATTCCCTATCTTATTTGAATTGTGTCAGTCATCTCAGCTGTTGGGCTACAAAGTCATATGACCAAAGAACTGCTCTACAAAGAGGGAAAAGTAAAATATTTCTTTATAGCTAGAACTTCAACTCTTTTATAGGTATGATATTCAGCTTGATAAATAATTAAAAATGTAGTTCAAATAGCTTAACTTGAAAGGAAGAATAAATTTACATAAATACAATGGCTGAAATGGCTGGTTTTTACACTGTATATCAGTATAATTAGTCTAATTATAATGAAGCTATAGTTACATTAATTATATTTTAACCTTTATTTTTTGTAATTTTAATTGAGCATTAGTATGTGCTGAATTGAATGTTCGGTTATGAGTACAATGAAATGTCTAAGTACTTTTGCAATTTGTACATTTATATTTCATTTTTACTAATTAATGAAATTTATCTCTCTGCAGAAGCATATATATATGTGTGGTATTGTAAGTACCATATATATATCACTGCATTTAATTGCATTGAAAAAATGCAGAAAAAGCATATAAAAATGAAACAAAGTGCACAATGGAGCCAAAAGCAAAACAGTTTTTCCAAAACCAGCCATAAGGCTCGGTACCCCATCAGGGATACTGAGTTGTCTCTGGAAGCCCAACACTGAGGCTTTGAATGCCAGCCCACAACCACCTATAAGCAATGTCGGTAGTAACCATTGTAAAAAGAAAAGATCCAAATCTAGTTCCCCCATAGCCACTCTGGCCTTCTGGAAACTGCAGGTTCAGTTTATACAGGAGAAGGAAACAGGTTTTGTCCAAGATCATATTCACTCATCTCAGTGGTTATGTTTCTTTTCAATGTCAGCAAAGACTTTCTCACTGGAGTGCTCCATGCCACCTCTATATAAGCTGTAATCAGATTGCGGGACTTTCTTTAAGCACTCGGAATAAATAGATTAATGTAAAAAGCCTTGCAATGGTGAGTGGAGGAGCAACTTTGAATAAAAAATTTTCTATCCTCTGGTTTTAGTTTATGATCCCAGTATCTTGAAAGTCTGACAAGTTTCTTTCCTCAATAGTACAAAACTGTAAGATGAGCACTCCATAGTGAGGAAAGTCTTATTGAGTCCTGGATATTTTCTCAGGATGTCTTGCACCAAAATATCATGATTCTCACCAAAGCACTTAGGGATGGAATAGAAAATCTTCCATGCTTCAAGGGCTAGACTCCACTATTTTTCTTGAGGATGCCAGATGTTCTGTTGACCATTTCTAAAGGAGTTCTAGAAATGCAATTCTGCAAATTTAAAACTATATTTAAAATATAAAGATTTCTGGAAATATTCTGGTGATGTCATTTGTTGCAGCTGTTCACTCTAAAGGAAAACTAATGAGGGGAAGTATTGACTGAGCATAAAGATGTGGTCTAAAAATGAAGGAGAAAAATGAAGGAGAAAATATGTTCTATATCTTAACTTGATCAGATGATGTAACCAAAATTACGAACAGAATTTAAAGATAACAAGTACGTTGTGTCATTATAAAGATACAGAAAGTTGGCTTTTAGTGTAAAAGCTTAGTGTAGAAGTGTTTTACTCGCTATAGTTTTTAGATATTACACTAGATCGCATTGTGCCTACTGTACTATGGGCAAAAGCCTGAGAGGGGTTGGAATCCATACTTATGTGTTCTTTCTCTCTATTTATAAAATGAGCTGAGTTTTTCCTCCTGTATGTCTTGTTTTTAATGCGAATAGTCTAGTGAAAAATTATGACATCCTGATAATAATAGGGCAGAAAACTAATGGCTGTTTTTCTCTAGCTTGAGAAAAAAAAGAATCAGCATTTTGCGACATGCTAATCTATATTTCAGAAAATATTAAAAAATACATTTCAATTTTGATTCTGATAATAACACATATGATGATGTTTGTTAAGGAAGAAGAGGATTATAATTATTTTAATGAATCAAATCAGAAATTAAAAAAAGGGAAAAATATTTACAGTATATAATTTACTGAGAAGTTTTTCTGGTATCATGCCATCACTACTTGCAATGTTCATTTAATTTAGACCCATAAAAATGAAATCTGAGAGATTAACTGAATTTCAAGGAAAATCAGTTTCTGAACGTGGGAGCTTGTTTTCTGTTGTACAATACCTGCTAGAATTAAAAATTATAATGTGTTTTTCTTTCATCTATTTTTTATTTATATTGTTTATATCTTCAGAAAAAGCTTAAGACCTGGCTAAACCAATCTGAATGATAATGTCCAGAATTTTGATTTGGAAATCTACTCTGTGATGTTGATGAGAGAAGACAAGGCATTATACTGCACATTAAAAAAAAAAAAAAAAGTCTGATTAAGAGCTAAGAATCCTAATATGGCTTTTTTGTTTTTCTTTTTTGGTCTTCTGGTTGGATTGTTGGATTATTTTTGATTTGATAGATACAGAGATGGGGGGGAGGAGTGAAGTGGAAAGGTCCATGAGTTTTTTAGTGAATACAGTAGAATCTCTGCATTAGCGGGAAGTCTTGTAGTGTTCAGGGTCAGCACTAATGGATAAAGCTGCAAGACAAGGGACCAAACTGAATAAGAATATTAAATAATGCATTCTCACTTTACTCTCACTTTATGAAAGCTAAAGGTCAGTGGATGGGATACTGTTCACCTAAGAACCCAAGACTGGGTGCTTTACATAGGCAGAGCAATTTGCATTGTGTGTTCAATTAGCACTGAGGACACTTTTTATTTCCTGATGCACACTGGGTAAGGATGCTCTGATATAGTTCTAGCTAAAGAACATTAGATGTCTGTTGGTTTTTTTGCAGCTGCCCATATTTAACTTTTTGTTCATCATGGTAGGGGCCCATTGCAAATAAGATGTTTCCAGCTGCAGGGTTCATGCTGAGTAAATGTCCCTAAAATTACCCCTGAGTGCGATTTGTTCTCTTCTGACTGAACCTGGCGTATTATCAAAAGCCCAGTCTCCTGTTTCTCAAAGGACAGAAGCTGCACCAAAACGATACCTGGTGCATGAGTCTTCCTAGCAAAACAAACCTCAGACACATCTCCCTATGTTCGACAGCATTTAGATAACATTTCACTGTGAATAGTATTTTTCTATGTTAGAATTAATTAAATAAGGAATCCACTGCTTCTGACTGGTTATACAAAAAGATCAGCATTATTTAATCCATATCTTATGGTAAAGATGACCAGAGAAAATGGATTTAATTTGCCATATGTATAGTTGGAAACTGAGACAGTAAAAATTCTGTATATATTCCATTGAAAATGTCCTATAAGTGGATATAAATTAATGAGGAACACGTCTATTATCCTCTTTCCCCTATCACCCTTCTGGTTTTTGCTAACTCTTTATTTAGAGAGGTATCTACAGGCAGATAGCTTACATAGCACCATCCAAACCAGCCAAGACACCATGATTTTATACTTTTGCCATTAACAGCAAAGGATCATTCTAACTAGTCCATGGTAAGGTTTGTCATAATCACGTTAATTTTTCTTTTGATAGCATTAAAATATGTTTTCATGCTGTGGTTCATTATGTAAAATGCAGAATTTTTTTCTCCCCAGACTCCTGAAACTTGTTAACAGGAGATACATATTTATATTTTCACTAGTGCTAGTATTTGTAGATCTTGCAGTTAATGCATTTACTTTGTGTCTAAATGATTAATCATATATTTAGTTCTTTTAATCAGAAATGTAGAAAACCACTAAGAGGAAAAACATTCTGTTACTCAGAATCTTTTGAAAACTTTCGTCTTTCAAAGCTCAGAATTTTTTTATTATTAAGTATCTTCATTTTGGTAGGTCTTTCTGTACATGTAAATCAGCATCATTGAATGTTGAATTAGATGTTGGAATAAATAGGATAGATTTAGTGTCATTATGGGTAATGAGACACCCTTGCAATCAATCTTGCTTCTTAGCAATGAATGTAATTTCAAGTAATGCTGTAGAGCTACAAAGTGAAGGCCAAAGTCTCTTAAATCAGGATAATTTTATACTTTTTCCTGTATTGTCTTTTAAGTTACTAGGCTTTAATATCCTGTGTTTTGTTTTACTCTTGTTTAGAGAATGCACGCATGCCTATGTGTGGTCATAGACGCACAAAGAGTACACAGCAAAATTTCTGTCTCTAAATCCTTCCTCTTCAATATTCAATATGATGATACAGATATAATATTGTCTCTAGTATAATATCCAATATGAGCACTGTGGGGTTTGAAATGTGCCTCCTTAGAGTGCGTACTGCCGAAAAGATAAGAGAAGTAAAACTAGTGAGCATTAATTCTCATGGATGTCTCTTCTTCATGTGTTGGTCTGTTGACCTTGCCACACATGCTGTCACAACAGTGACATGCTGGTGGCTGTGCTAACCCAAAAGAGACAAAAAGCGTGCATTGTGTGTGGGTGGTGCTGCACTAAGTAACCATGGCAAAGTGACTCAAACTCCTTTATCTGCAGACTTGAAGTTATGTGTATTTGTCTTGTATCCTAAGTGTTAGAACCCAGGGTCATGGGATTTGTTAAACTACATTCAAATCTTTTTCTTTTTCTTTGAACAGGTCTGAAATGGATATACTCTCTGCTAGCTCTGAAGGTATTCTTATTGGATATTGTCCACAGCAAGATGCCCTGGATGAACTTTTAACAGGTTGGGAGCATCTTTACTATTACTGTACACTGCGTGGAATTCCAAAGCAGGATATCCATAAGGTAACTATCCAGAACAGATTTGCTGGGGGAGCTATTGCCTGGCTAGACTGTGGGGTTTATAGAACAATTGTACCTTTTTAAGATGAGAAACTATCTAATATTTCATCTTAACAACTTTAGCAATAAGGTTATTCATTACCACAATTTTATTTGAATAATGTGGATTTTTTCTGTCTGTTATGCCAGTTCAAAACACAATAACATCACTGCAGATAGTAAAACAACATTATTGCAAATGAAATCTCAGGCACAAAACCCCTAAAAGAAATTAAATTTATGAATGGTTCAATGCCTTTGCTATCACACTTCAAGAACTGTGAGAGAACACCATGCTTTGAGCCTTGTACCTCTGAAAAATTCTTTTCTTCAGAGATATGATTTAACTTTGAAGGAACTAAAAATTGTTGTAGGATTCTGTATAAATAAATGAAACACCTGGGCACTAGGATAGGAGCTGTCAGCACTCTGCTGTCTTAAACTTCACAAGATGGGAGCAGTCTCTTAAATGCTTCAGCTGCCACACAAAGCTTGTTGTTGTCCAGGGAGAACAGGCCAAAGAAAATGCTTTGAGAGCTTACTAGCATAGAAATTGAGATTATCTGGGAATATCACTGGGAGCTCTTGAATTTACAGATACAGGTGTAGCTGTGATGATCAGCAGACTGAACTTTTTCTGTAACGAGGCAACCCATCAGCTGATACCAGAAATGAAATATGAAATGGATACAGTGTAAGATATGGAGGGTTTTCTGTAGCAGCAGATGGAAGTTTACAGTGTGACCTGACTTGAGCTGCTCAGTCTTTTCTGCTTAACTGCATCTCTATTAACATGAGAAAATTGTACTGTGATATGAAATTGGTATCTGTCAATTCCTGCTGTATGGGTTGGTCCCAAGTAGTAGCTATTGCTCTAGCACTGCACTTGTAACCTCCAGAATGCTGCCTGTTGTTTTCCTTTCATTTTCCAGAAGCAAAACTGCATGAACTGAAATAGCTTTTTTTTTTTTTTCCCCACTACCCAGTGTTCTTCTGCTTGTTGCCTCAGGGTCTAATAAGTGGTTTAGAACCAGTTCCTTGACTGTATGTGAGAGGGCTGGTTTCTGGTTCTCTGCAGCCTGTTTTCTTTTTCCTCAGCAGATAGGTGCTATTTCAGAAAAAAAGTATGATTCCTGTAGGGGACATTGAAAATTCATCAGGACAGACAATATTTTGAATTTTTACTGTCTTAAGCTGAAAATTTGGGTATTTCTGGATGAAAGCCTGGGGAAAATAAATGATTCTTCCAAGTCTTTTCCCCTTGTCTTGGGCAGCATCTATTGTCAAGGACAAGGCCTGGACTTTTACATGTTTTAACATGATGTTACTTGCAGACTGCTCAGAAATTATCATAACAGTCTTTTGTTTGACTGTTTGCCCTTCATAACTTATTGGTGTTGATTTTTACTTCAGACTACTAGCAGAGTACTGAAAACTTGCATCTATTTCCCTCAATCCAAAGGAAATACATTGTTAGTGGTTGTTATTGCACTAAAGCCCTCAACTATAATTGATTACCTGTTTCCTTCATGAAGTGACAATTCTTCCATAGCAGTTAGGGAAGAGTTCCTCAAGTGGTATGGTATTTCGCGTACACATCCCTCTTGAAATGGATGAAAATCATTAATTTAGATATGAGTTATGTTACTGTGTGCACTGAGAGAAGAAAAACATTAACCTTCCTGGACCTCAGATGGTCTAGGTATAGGCTTAGACTATTCTTTATAGTCAGCCTTCTGTGCCTTAGCATTACCTTAGTGAAAGAAAGATCATTCTTCTTTTCAGTTGTCTTAATTTTTTGTCTGTGTAGATTGCAGAGCAGACTTTGTTGCCATATGCTTGCGATCAAGGCATCAAAGCCCTCCTGCAAATAATATTTAGCTGCTCTGGTTTTCCTCCATCGGAAACTGGAACGCAGCTATCTCAGAGGAAAACAAATGTTTTTGTCAGCAGGCCCTCCTGACTGTGTGGCACTGCTGTCAAGCGCCCAACAGCTGCTGTGCTTCAGCTCAGAAATGGCTGGTGCCTGGAGAAAGCGAGGGTTTTAGCTGTCTATAAAGAAAATAAGGCTTTGGAATGCTTTAGAGGAGCAGCTGTATGGAAATCTAAGCTGTTATTTTCTCATCATTCCCTCCTGCCTATGATACAGCACTCCAAGCCTGCCTCTGAATATTTACCAGTGACTAATGACACTAATATGCACAGACACATATATTCTAGAGAGTACATTGGTTTGATAAGGATATAAATAGATATTCACTTTGTTTTTTAAGAAATTAGTGAGCAGGCAGGTGACTTACAGGTTATGTTGTTGCTGAAGTTGTCTATTGAAGCATTAACATCAAGGGCCAAATCCTTTGCTAGGCAGATTTATCAGCAGCAGGAGTTAAGTGCTTGACATAAAGTTGAGTGCACTTAATGTTCCAAAACAGTAATTAAATGAATGGGAAAGGAGGAGAAAAATGGGTCATTTATTATCAGTGTTAAGCTTCACATGCAATGTGAAGTTTTTTGGTACTTCACAAATCTGCTCTGAAAGTTTCTTTTTGTTCAAAATGGGAAAAATTAGAGTAAAGATTTTAAGTTATTTAGAAGGATAGTGAATAAGCATAGTACTTTTAATTTTTATTTCTTTACTATATCAACTTCCTAGATATAAATTTGTTCCAAAATACAGCACTCAGCTTGTTAAAAAATTAAAATTATTAGCACAGCATCAAATGGCATCCCTCATTAGCATTAGAACTTCTGTTGCAAATCTCAAAAGAAGCAACATCATGTTTTCAAAAGAAGCTTCATCATGTTTTCTGAGGTAAGTTTTTGGAATGCCAGCATGCTTTCTCTTTTCATTAACTCTTCTGGAAGATTTTGCTCTGATTCTAGAAGCTCAATGATTTCCTTACATGTTATATTGTATAGGTACTGGAAACGAGAATCTGTATATTAATGTATTCTTTGTATGTTTACTCTTTTTTTGGACCCCAAGCAGAATTAGTGTGTATAGTTTTATGATATTTTGGGATAAAAAAATATTGTTCCCCAGAACAATTAAACTTGTTGAACAAGAAACTTGACCATGGAGATACACTTTTCAAATGTAAGAAATCTAAGAATTCTGAGTTTACTTGAAAGCCAAATAAATACTGTTTTGTGTGGAATTGATGCATGATTGCTATTTAGGATTATCAAACTATGCTCTATCCACTTACTCAGAACCTGACACTTTGAATTACCGCTTTGGACTTGGAAAGTTATTTTTCAGATGATTCTAGAATTCAATCCATGTTTATTATCATTTATAGTGGGTATGATACACATTTTCAGTATTGAGTCTGATTTGCTTTATGAGGATTTGCTTTATGAGGATTTGTTTAAATAAATAGCAAGAAGTTATGCATTTTATTTATTGTGTCAGAAATTATGGAAACTAATGCACTGATGGATACAGCCTTTCAAGTTAAGATAGACACACTATGATGTTTCTAGTCTTTGAATAGATTGAGTCTTCACTAACTCCAAGTTTTTCTGGAAGGCACACAGGCCGGAACTTTAGCACCACTTAATTTTTTACTTGACTATTAGAGGTAATTTTTAAAGGGAGTGGAAACCCATTGGCATTAGTAGTTACACAATTACTGCTTTTCAGTGAAATGGATGTACCTCTTAGTTCCCTGGTGGATGGAGGAGACCATGCCTGTTTTGACCTTTACTCCCATGGATATTGGCATGTGTGTAAAAAGTTATCTTATTGTCTCTTCTGGAATGAATGTTGTCTTTAGGAACTCCACAAAGTATTGGGGGATTTTGTTTAGATGCTACAGATTGAAGGGCTCATTCCAGTGCCTGTTCTAATGCTAGGTAGACTAGCCCAAATTAATCTTGGGGAAAATATTTTGCCGAATATATTAGAATTGATGAGAAAAAAGTAAATAGTTGTAAGAAATATTGGAAAATAGGGAAATAGCTAGCTGAGAGATGTGAAGTCTCTTATAATTTTTACTGCTGGTGTGGGGAGGAAGGAAGAAAAAAGTTTAGATACATTATTACAGCCATGAACAGACATTAAATATTTTCATGGTTCAAGTGTGCTTACAATGTAGGTACCTGCATATAACTCTGTAGCTTTTGATTTGGCCTCAATGTTCCCAACTTGCTAAATAAATTGTTGTATTTCCTCATTCTTTGCTGCTGAAGGTCATTGAAAAATTATTCAAATAGAGGATCATGGTGAATATGACAAGAGGGGCAAGAAGGTGCTTGTGTATATATCTCACATTCACTACAGGAAGGAAATCATTAGAACTGTAATTCTTTGGCATAAATGTGTGTATCTGTATCTGAAGATTGATCACATGCTCAATTCTGATTTTCATTTAAAGTAGTTTAAGAGGGATTTTTGTATTTATTTTACAGTGTACTATGATGAAAACCACTGGCTATACAGACAAATGAAATTGTAATGGAGATATTCAGGCTCCTCTACAATACAGCTAATATTTCTAATTTCATTCAAATTACTGTTTTGTTGTTGCTTAGGTATTATTGATAAAGCTGAAACATTACTGGAAATCTTATAATATGCATTAAAGAAAAAAGTCTTGGGGTCATCTCTTGAAAGAAGATTGAGCTCTATGTTCTTATATTTGCTGAACCATAGTCTGCAGTGCTCTTTTGAAATGTAAGAGTTGAGTGGGATAGCAGGAGTAGGAGAATTTTTTAGGTGCAACTGGGAAATATTTAGAAATAAGAAAGTTCACCCTTCCTTCTGCCTTTTTGTTGCTGATGTGATTCAGCTCCAAATCAGTTGTAATTTGATATGTTTTGCACCAAAGGAGCATATCTAGATACCAGGCCAGATTGTGTTGTGCACTGTGCTGATCTTTCAAGTTTTATTTGGGAAGCTCTCCACATTTAAAGCAGCAGCAAAATGGGTACTATGAAATTATTCCCACCTTCTCCTTTTACCTATTTAGCTTTTAAACCTTGCCTTGAAAAATTTCTGTAGCAGGACACTTTCCAGGCTTTATGTCCTTGTATGAAATAGGAGATTGTGTAGTCACGCTGGGTGCTTGAGCACACACCAGAGACAGGAGAATTCAATGTGAGGAATTACAAATCTTGCAAAGTCAGTTCTTTTTAATGTTGCTCCCTACAAAGAGCTTTATGTTCATACCTGACACGACTGAGTCTCCTTGGGGGCTACAGACTGCAAGAAGACCCATCTAACTTGAATGGTTACTTTCTTCTCTCCCTGGCACTATTCCTTAACCTTCTAAATTCCTCCCCATGCAGCATTCATTGTCTCTTGAAAAATAAAAAGGCATTTTGCCTTTTATTTAGATGACACTTCAAAGCAGTCTTGGAAAAGTGATTCTAGTCATAGCTAAAGGATAGTTTTGACCATGTTTCAGCTGTGATGCATAGTCCTCTCTTGATTATTTTTTAATAACTCTTGAAGCTTATTGTAGTTTTAAAACTTATATTTGCTGTAAACATGGGCATGCATATTTTTTCCCTTTCTGGTCTTAAATTCTTATGAGCTTTTCTGTGTAATTTGTGTGATTGTTGGTGAATATGTAGGAGGATAATCCTTTAGTCACTAACATTCATGCATTCCCAGTGGTAGCAGTCAAGTCAGTTTTGTAGACAGGATAAGCTTTTTGTGTGTTGCTTTGGTTTATAATGAGACCTATATATGGAAGTGAATAAAACCACATAACAAAACAAAGCTCAGCTATCTTATCTCAGAACATATCTTAGGTGATTAACCATTTTTAAAGCCACAGCTATAATCTCTAATTGGAAGTGAATTACTGTGAATTACCTTTAATATAGCAGAAGCCTTGAACTTTTCAGTATAATATTACCTGTGGCTAGTTTTACAGTTGTTATGATTTTTTTTTTAAAAAAAGCTCTCTGCATCTAATGTATACAGAGCAATACTTTGAAATGTGGCTTTTGTGTGAGGAAATGCACTGCTGTCAGGTTGTACATCCAGGTACCTCGAACACAGTGGCTATGGATACCAGTCCAAGGATCAGCACAAGAGTACTGTAGATTCTCACTGCTGCAGGTGTGTTCTTTCTTACAGACAACTTGCTCTCAGAGATGCCTTTTACTTTTACAAATATCACATGAAAAATCTTGCTAAAAGGATCATGAATATCTTGATCATTTCCAAAAGTGTTTGCATAAAATTCACATATAGAAGGTATTATTGTGCTTGTGGCAGTTTGTCTATAACGGGTAGTGAATATTAATTCAAAATATTGTTTATTGTTTTTTTTTTTCCCACTGGACACTGGAATTAAGTGGAGACTGTCCATCTGATACGATTAAGCCTTCAAGTCTCTCCTTGCTTTTTGCTAAAAGTAATGTAGAGGAAGCAAAGGGAATGAACCATACTGCTGGGGGTGCTCTGGCAGTTAATGTGAGGCAATAAGAGCACCATGCAACTCTTTGTTTTACAAGAATATTCCAGCTGTTCTACATGTAGGTAGAAGACACACTTGCTCTGTTACAAAGCTGATCACTCCTTGATGACACAGCCCCCCAGGAGTCTGTGCCAAGCACCTGCTGCTTTGCAGGGTGAGTGTGGCAGCAGCAAGTAGAAAAGTTGGTTTTGAGCTATATCTCCTTGGACAGGCCGGCAGTAGTAGCTGATACAGCTGATACATAAGATTATTGCTACATTTAATATTCTCTAGCACCAGTATTTTAGGGAGCCTTTAGTCAGGACTGTCTTTGACAGGATAAAGGAAAAGGCCGTAGGGGACAGCATGAGCATTGTCTCCAGCTGTGCTCACATGCTTTCCCAGCTTGCTCAGATCATACATTCTTGTTAAAGCAATTAAAACCAATCCAGCTAGGATCAACTTATCCCTCTCAGTTATTAAAAAGTTATATTAATTTAATCCTGTTACATTTTGTTTTAAAGAAACTCTAAAGCCATAACTGTGACTTGCTTTTCTGACATTTTCATCTTTTTTTTGTAGCTGATAGAGAATTTTTTCGCTTGAATTTTCAGTTACTCAGGTATTTGATCAAATAAATAATGGAGAATAAGTTGAAATGAGAGACGTTTTAGATCATTGACCCATGGGCACAAACCAAATACAAATGAATGTTCTGAGCAGTGACAAAGCCAGACTTCTATATGAGAAAATCCTTATCATTTTTGAAGAATGAAGGGGCCCCAGATCAGCTCTTTGTCTGTGTTTAAGATGCAAAAGTAATAATATGCAGCAAGTGTGGGTAAATAAGGAAACAACATGTGTATTTTCTTAACATGCACAAACATAATGTTCTTTCAGTGTGTGCACAAAAGCTACCTAATCTGGCTCATCTTTGTTGCCCTTCAAATTTGCAAACCACAGGTTGCAGAGGACCTTGTTAACCGGTTACACCTCAATGCCCATGCTGACAAACTGGTGAGAACATACAGTGCTGGCACAAAGAGGAAGCTCTCTTCTGCTGTGGCTTTAGTTGGTAAACCCCAAATACTTTTATTGGTGAGTAAAAGTAATATTGTGCTTATGAAAAATGGGCTACGTTGAATTTTGTTGTATTGTATGTTGCTCTAAAGAAAATCAGGTAGTTTTCTGATCAGTCAGGGAGTAATTGATACACAGATGTACAACTGTCTTCTTTGTTCTGCTATATGAATGGCTTTAATTTTATTCTCCAGTGCTCACAAAAATAGAAAGTGAAATTGTTTTTCTTCTCCTATTTTTTTCTTCCTTGGAGCAATTGGGTGAGCAGAAAAAAAAAAGCCCTCAACACAAATACAATTGTAGTATTCCATGGTCCAATTACGTGTTTAATTGACCCATGCTCTTTCACGATACTCCTAATTCTTGCTAGGTTGTATTTATTTCATAAATCTAGCTAGTTCTTACATTTTGTTGCATTCACAAGTCACTCAATCAAGTAATACTTATAAATTATATTAATTTGAATTACTTATCCTAGGTTGTTTTGCTTCTTGCATACTACTGCCCATTTAGGCCTGACACTGGCTACTCCAGTGTAAACAGTGCATTTTGTATTGAAGGTCAGGGAGCTACAAAGCTTTGAGAACTGCATCACTACATCACTACATTCTCTTTCATACCATTGCCTATTGTTTCACTGGAGAATATTGAACATCGCTTTCTTAAAACTTGGTTGGGAAGAGCTAAACCAGTGCAATAAACCTTCCTAAACAGGGGTTGGAAAACTGCTCCTCAGAGCTGAGGGGGAAACCTGGGCTTCCAGGAGGAGATCACAGGCTAAGTTGAACCAGATAAAACTGATATTCTCTGGGGTTTGTGTTTCAGGAGATTAGACACATTTTGCTGCTTCTAACTGCCTACTGTTGCCTCACTTCTAAGCAAAGATATTTTATTTGCATTTTATGCTTTAACTGACCCTGGTTCAGCTAGTAGAAGGAGGAGATTATCTTAAATCAGTGTTTTTCCCTGATCTTAGGAAATGCTCCAACTGGTTTTGAATGTCTTTATGGCAGTGTACTACAGCAAGTATCCATTTCAGCCTGCTTCTTGCTGCAGGGCACAGACTGTTGCATATAGAATGAAAAGAGGAAAAAAAGATATCTAAACATGTAAAATTCTTTAAAACATTTGCTGGCTTTAGAAAGCTAGCAGATTTTAAAGCAGTTTTTAAGTATTTTAAAAGGAGGTTTTTTTATTATTATTTTGTCTGAAAGCAAAGACTCCAATATAACCTACTAAATCTGCTTCTAAATTGCATCTGGGATCATAGCTATTAATTTGAGCAACATTCTTGGTTGCTTTATGTTTATTGCTTTTTGTTTTCTTTGTTAGCAATCCACAGATAATGGAAGACTGAACTGAATTTTTTAACCTCTGACATTGGTAGTGAAGCACTAAAATTAGCTTCAAACTGGATGATTTGTTTGCTTTGTTTCTTGAAAACTTTGCTTCCATGTTTCAGCTGGGATTCCTTGCTGAAAATACTCTGGCCTAAGCCATACTTGTCTAATAGGTGCTGACAATCCCCATGGAATTCCACTGGATAAAAACCGACTGGAAGAGTTTCCTTCTTCCTAGTTTTGCAGTAACAGAGACAGGATTTGTCAATCAAATATAATTCCTTTTGTTTCCATGAGTGGATGAAGTAAAAAATTTGATTTAGGGAGGAAAGGAGGAATAGATAAGAAGGGGACATGTAGATTTTGTAGCAGCACATCTTTCTCCATGAAAGCCAACCGAGTGGGAAATGGGTTTGCCAGTTGGTTTGCACTGAGTTAATGTTATTTAATCCTGTGAATTCTCTCCACTGTGGGTGAAAATTCCTTTTAAAAGGGCTATAGGAGTAATTGGTGTAGGATGTCAAATCCAAACATCTTATCAAACACCTGGATATGGGATGGGCAGTGTAGACATCTGGGAGCTATAGGACTTCTCCAGTTGTTTGTGCTCATGGCAGATGTGTATGCAGATCAGAGACAGTCACCAAATCCTTACAGAAAGTGAGAAAAACCACTTGTTAGTCTCTCTTATCAAAAAGAGTATATGTATATAATTAAACAGATATAACAAATACTTATAACCATACATATATGATTTATAAAAATTTATATACATGATAAGCATTTATAAATACACATAGATTATATTTAAATATTTTTATGTATATATACTCCTTTACTAAAATATGCCTTCCATAAATTTAGACATTTAAACTGTATGTATTAAAGCAAAACATTGATCAGGGTGTCACTTAAGCGACCCTCTGAAAATGTGACATTTAAAGAGAAAAATGAATGAACTGTGTTAATTCTTCATTCTGGGCAGAACCTGGGGAATGCTTTTTCCATGCTGCTGTGTCATTTTCATTTTTCCTGTAGGATGAGCCCAGCTCTGGGATGGATCCCTGCTCTAAACGCTACCTTTGGAAAGCTATTCTGAAGGAAGTTCAGGATGGCTGTGCAGCTGTGCTGACGTCCCACAGGTAAGATCTTTATCCCAGCAGCCAGAATATTCCTGTGCTGCAGGGGAGTATATGATGAAGACATGCTCACTCTGTTGTGAAACACTGATTAAATCCTGAATTTTTTGGTAATTCCTTGCTATTCATGAAAAAGAAACCTCTTTAAATCCCAAATATTTTTCATATTTAGTTTTTAAAGAATAGAGTGTTGCTTAAGGGGCTGCAGGCACAGCAAAAGTGATGTAATTAATTCTTCTTTTTCCATGCTCTTTTTACTCAGTGTTGTAGTACCTCTTCTTGCTTGGAACATCAGGTTACTTTTTGTATCTGGCTACCTTAAAAATCCTTACAAAGGGAGGTGTGAGTGAAAAACCTTCTGATTTTAAGTTTCTGCTTTGCATCAGTGTGTGAAAAGAGTAAGCCATGGCATCCTGAAGACGGATGTGTCAGCTATTCTCTGATGTGTTACTGGAAATGGTAGGAAAGACCCCATACCCTTAGAAGAGTCCATCGACATTAAATAGCTTGTCAGTTCTCTGATATGGTCACTGGCATATTGGTTTAATGGAGGAAACATCAATACTCTTTTGTAACATTTATACTGAAATGAAATGAAATGAATTAAATGTTCCCTTGGGTAATATATATATAGTATGTATAATTATATATAAAATTTCTTTAAATGAGGGAGAGATCATGAAAACATGTTCAGAGAAGACAAAATTCAAAAATCAAAACAGCAATGAAACATTTGGCCAAATGAGTTTTTAAGTATAGGTGAATTAATACAGGAATGTGGCCAAACTTCCTTCAGTGTTTTCTATTTTCAGATTATTTTTTGGATATTCTTAAGATGTATTTGTTGTCCCAGCCCATTATTGATGGAAACTTTCTCCAAAAAGTTTCTGGTGTTTTATTTATGAAAGCTGAATTTTGAAAATCCTGTACCTGTGTTTGATGGTCAAGTGCTTACAGCACACTCATTTAGGGGACATGGGTTATGCATTGTGAATTCAGCTCAGTGATTTTCAGTAAAAAATATGCTTTGGCTTTTCAGCCCAGATTAAGAACCTTTATTTGTCAAACACCAGCTAAATAGAAGAGACCTGTGATCTCATTGCTAATATGACATAAACAAACAAAATCCATCAAATTGTACTAAGTACACATTTAGCTCTACAAATGAATGACTTGAAGCAGACAATAAGTACAGTGATACTGTTCACATTGTTGTGCCAGAGTGAAGAAAGGAGAAATTATTTTATACTATTTATACTATTTTCTCAAGGCCATTGGGACTTTGAGATTATTTACTTGTATAAGTACAGGAATTTTACATATGAAGTGAACTCTCATACATGTCAGCAAATGTGTGTGTAAGGTATAGAGAGGGTTTGCTATGTAAAAATCAAGTTTTGAGGACTGTTTACCTACTTGTCAGAGACAATTTTTATTTGCATATCAGAGACAAGACTTCTGTTTTAACTGGGGAGGAGCGAGGCTTTATCAACTGTCCCTAGAGCCCTAAATTTGTGTCATTTTGCCGCGGCTGGGGAGCATTATGCCAAGGGGAGCATTAGGAGTTATTCAGTGAATTTCCTGATTTGTGGGAAGATGTGTCAGCCCTCTCCCTGCCTCTCTCAGACACAGCAGTCTGGCAGCCCTCACCACAGCCCTGCATATTATCAATTGTTCCTAGGGCAGTACTTAATTGCCAATTTTCATTCAGTCAAAGCACTTTGATTTGGAGTGGCCCATGGCTGAGGCATACAGGACATGACTTGTTTGGCTGTCTCAGAAGAGCTGGGGAGGGCACACAGCGAATGGTAGGAACACCAAGCACTTTGAGTCCTCTTTGAGATGATGGGTGTGTCCTGACTGGTTCCTTATGTCTAAAGTGCTTCTCTGAAAGAGCTGCTCACACAATTCTGCATAATGTGTAGGGTAGCAGCCCATCTGCCATAAGTTTTACAGGTCAAAGCTATTATTTATCATCTGAAGCAGTCACATCTAGGAGGACCCTGCTTTTCTATTCAGATGCATTTCCATTTCCTAAATTCTGTTTGGATTGTAGTGTTTTGGAAATTCTTCTATCCTGCAATCAGGCTGAGGGTAACCTTTTTTCAAGGCCATGTACTATGCAAAAGAAAGACTGAGCAAGCTTTTCATTCTTCTCCCTTTATCCTTTAGCTCAGAATAATCATAAACACGTATTAAAGGGAATAACAGAGTTCATTATTCCCTCAGTGGCATTCTTGAAATTGCTTATGAGGCATTTGCCTGTGGTAATGATACCTTTATATTCTGACCAGGATTGTGCAATTAGTTATGGACTAAAACATATAAATAATGATTTAGGGCTCTGTTCTAGCTGTCATGTGGTATATACTGATTAGGGTTACAATTTTCACTATTACCTTTGAGGCCAAAGGTTTTGTGTGCCTGTTTTTGCAAATGTCCAGATTCTTCCACTTTAACTAAAGTTGGGTAAAAAAAAATGTTCTCTGTTTTCACTACTAATTATTTACTTTTCCCCCCTCGATTTATTTTGTAGTATGGAAGAATGTGAAGCTCTCTGCACAAGGCTTGCTATTATGGTCAATGGAGCTTTCAAGTGTCTTGGTTCTCCCCAGCACATTAAAAACAGGTATTATACATCAACATCAAATCTTCTGCATCTTTATTCAGTCTAAGAGCTGTCTAGATGCTTTTGTAGTGCTAAGGCATAAGCACTTATGACTGCTAAGAACATCTTTTTCTTGCTATCACTGAAGTTAAAAAAGAGCCAATTAGGATAACTTAACAAGCTAAATTGACACGTGACATTGCTAAAATGCTTTGTAGTCTGCATTGGTAATTGAAAGAGACAGATCTGCATCTAAAATGAAGCACTTCTGCACATAACCTAAGGAATACATTGTGAGAATTCAACATGACAATGAAATACAATTTGGTTCCTTCTGAGGTTTTTCATAACAGAAAGAAACATTTTTAACAGGTCAGCAGCAAGAACATCTATTTTGAGCTCTCTCTGCTTCCTACCAAATTCACTGACAATTGCAGATATTTATGCTGTTTTCTGCATACTTTTCCTGGTGTGCATAAGCTTCTTTTCTGTCTGAACTCTGCTCATGAGTTAATTTAATATCTATTAATGAGGATGTTTAATTCAGAGGATGCGTTCAAACCACCATAAAGGAAAGAGGATCAGAATCTGAGGGGAAAGTTGCTGCAACTTATAGCTCGAACATTTACATTCAGTTGTAAATGTAATTGTTAGGACATGCAGACAGTCAGCTGTGTAAGATGATACAGCTCATTTACAAGCAGCAAAGCTACACTTTGTACTAGCTCAGCACTTAGTACTCTTAAGTGCAGATGCACTTGACATTGGGAACAAGCTCTACAGAAATGCTTTGGAGTTGCTGTCTGCCATGTTTATAAAGCAGAAGTTATGTGCCTCGGACAACTTCTTGTCCCTTGACAACCCTTTTGGCTTTCTGGCCTTCCCTTTTGGTAGAACCATAGATACTTGCTTCACAGCTGCATTAGCCAAATGGGCCTGACATACACTAGCTCACTCCTTAAAAGTTTTTTCATGAAGACAAACTTTCAGTTAGAGGTGTTACAGTCTGGATAGTGAAAAAACATTGATGTTCGTATCTCTAATTCTGATGATTCTGTATGATTGTAGCCTTCTTTTCATGTTTGCACACTTTTCAGTACTTATTTGTCTCAATTTCTGGAGCCATGAGAAGTCAATTGATCTGCAGCAGTTTCTGCCTCTTTCATATCTAGGTCTTTGCCTTTGCCATCCTATCTCTTCCCAAATTTGGCCTGTTATCTCACTGGTTGGAGTAGATTAGTGAGTGTGAAGGCATTCTTTATTTCTTTTGTATGAGAAACAGATCATATGTAGAGGACAGTGTAACTCAGTATGTAGAGAACAGTGCAGATCTTGGAGAGGTAAAAATGTTTTTTGAAGATCTGTGTCTCCCCAGTCAGGAAAAAAAGGCATTACTTAGGCACTTCAGTTGTGTGTATAAAGTTAGCTGGGGTGAATGTGAGTCTTCACTCTTTATGTTTCAGATCCTCTGGAGTGAGTACATGTCTGTCTTCTCAGCTTAACCTTGAGAGAGCAAAATCAGACAGTCCACAAAGGCCACCTTCCCCTTTATCTTATCAGTGACTTTGTAATTTTTTTGCCACTTCTGTTGTTTCCTTTAGTAGCATCTTTTATCTTCCCTCTTATGGAAACAAGACGTCAAAAGCATACTCATAAGTATGCACTGTATTCATATAAATAAGGCAGTTATTTCTCAATTTGCTGCGCTGCCTCTGTAGATAAACCTCTTTCAGGTCATGGTTAGCAAATCAATGCAGAAGTATCCTGCTGGACGTGTCATCGTATTACTTCTTATTGAGATGATACTAGTACTATTATTACCATAGAGATAGTCACAGATCAGCCATTCTGGAATCAAGGCTTTATGAGAGCCTCTTTCAAATTCTCTAAACCTAGGTCATAAGAATATTTGGCAATCATGTTCATAGCAATTATTTTTTTAAATCATTGTAACTTTGTAAAAAGCACACCATCTCTATATTAGGAATATTTCATACTGTCAGCAGGTTTGTGTTCCATGGCAGTTCTTTAATGTATGTCCATCAGTGACATTCACATCAGTGGGAAAATATGTGCACTTGAGATCAATACTGCTGAGACTTTCTACACAAACTGTGTAGCTCAAGCTACATGAAGATTTTTCATTTAAGGCAGGAATAAAATCCCTTTAACTCCTAGCTTATTGATTGATTTGCTCTCCAAATTTTCCATGCTAACTGTTCAGAAACCTATTGAATTTTTAAAAAACTTTAGAACACTTTTTAAAGAAAAAATAGCCATGAGCTTTATCAAAGGATTTAATTCAAATCATACAGTTTTCTTAATTTTCTCTGACTGTCTGATACATTTTCTTGGCTGGAAAAACAAAACCACTATAGAGAGCGCAGTCTTAAAGTGTCACACACACACAGCTGTTAAAGCTTTCAGAAAAGACATTTCTGTGTTTTCTTTGGAAATCTTTTGATGAGTGCTGGGTAGAAGTCAAAGACTGTTCTTGTACTCCTGTTATTTTGTTGCTTAGTCTAGCTTCCAAACATCCCTCCAACATATGCCAATATGGTCCTTTACTGTAAAACCCAGGCTATTACAGACTTAAAACTTAAAGTAATTGTTAGGAGATTAAATTCATTGTAGAGTCTGTGCAATGAAAGTTCCAAACTTACTTGAAGACCATTTCCTGGCGTGCTATGATGCACCATATGGAGGATTCCTTAGTCTACGTGAAATGGGGAAGGGGCAGAGAAGCAGAATTCCAAATAAATCCATTGAAATAAGTAAGCTTTAAATAATTTAAAAATCTTCATTTTCTCATTTTCTGCTCCACCTGTGAACATCCTGAAAAGATTCCAGGACTGGAAGACTATTGAATGATTCCTTCCTTCTTGTTTTCCTTCCTTCCCTATGATTTAATAGGCCTATCATTCTCATTGTCATACAGAACAAAATACTGTTTCTTCTAAAGTGGCAGACCTCAAGGATTAGTAAATCTAAGCTGCTCTTAGGAAATATCTACCTGGAAGGAAGGATGTTTTCCTTAATAGCCACCTCTACTGATATAATCACCAGTCTTTTCCTGGTGGTTTCCTGCAATTAGCACTATCTATTTGTCCCATGCACCATCTCACAGTAAAAAACCCATCACATCTTACATTTTGCTTAAAAAAAAATGCTCCATGAAGCAATATAAGGAAAGCATAAACAAAACTGATTTTGTTCCATCTGATTTCATTTAATTACCAATACCCTAAGAGTTTGTATTTTTAGATGGTGGTTTTTTGTGCTATGTGTGTGAATGAATCAGGCTAGTAATATACACATGCATGTTAACAGGGTACAATGGTACTGAAATAAATTAATGGGGTGATAGTTGTAGATTATAATGATTTCTTTGTTAGATTTTACAGCCTGTTTTTTTTTAAAATTGTTCTTATTTATAAGCAGCTCTTGACATCCTTAAGTCTGTTTTCAATTTGTTTCTACAAATCAAATTGAACGAATATTTTAAAATCAACAGGTGTGCTGATCTGACTTTGAAGATTGCAAGGAGAGAAACCTAACCACTATATGAATACTTAAACCAAAGAAAACTTTCATACAGCTTTTATTTATAGAAGATTAAATCCAGTACTATAAGAAATAGAAGCATATTTTGATATTACATGTGATTCTATTAGTATGTCTCAAGAATTTTCTTCCTCTTCTAAATGTAGGCACATATACTAAAATGACACTTTCTTCCCTTCTTTTTGAGTTCTGCCTTGATGGAAGTCCTCAAAATTGTTTCATTTGTTTATTCTTTTGTACCACTCCAGCCTACAGAGTCCAGATTATGACTACCTTTTTGATGGATATGTGATGAAGGTTTAATGGGTCTTCCTTGGGACCCTGTTAAATTTGCTTCATTGCTGTGGTGAGGAGTTCAAGGATTCAGCTCTTTCTCTCTGGCTACACTTTCAGCCCTTGGCAGATGTGATAGATCATGATCTTGGACTGAGTACAGCTATGTCAGATGGCAGGACAAAATTCTACTAAGAAGGGTATGAGTGAACTTCAGGAAGATGGTAATGTGAAACACAAAAGCTGCATAGGGATATAAAAAATGATGTTACTTCTAACATGTGAGACTTGTTCCGTTTTTCCAGCCCTTCTGGAAGCCTGTTGGAAAATGCTCATCCGAAAATGTCTTCTTGCTACAAGTGTCAGTGTTTGGGTTTCTGCTCCCAGCTGCAGAACCTTGACTATATAAATATATGTTTAAACAGATTTAAAGTATTTGCAGATGTTTATCAGCAGAATAATAAGGTTAAAACTTCTTTAGAAAGGCTTTTTTATTGTAGGTGGCAAATTTATAAACAATATCAAGAAATTTTTTAGGCAGAAGAACAAACTGAAGGGCAATTTTCAAAAAGTTAGCATCTTAGTTCTAGATGTAGTTTGTCTGAGATTGATGTGTTAACAGTTGTGCCCATTAAAGGCTAATTTCAGACAACTCCTGCCAACAGAGTCAATTACTCTAAATTGTGAATGGATTACACTTAAATGCTCTCTTCAGTATTCTCCATTATACTTAATGCTTTTTAAAAAAATTCACAGAAGCATTTTCATGTGAGATACAGCTGGCCAATTCTCTGGGAATGACATTTTGAATATTGTTCTTCATTCTAGGGCCATCTGGACAGACTTCTCATATCAGAAAAACCCATACCAATTTGTCAGGTGCTGGACATCAAGCCTTTTCTCAAATTTTATCAGCAAGCCATCTGATTAAATTACCCAACAATTAATTCATTTGCTATAGCTGTGTAGTGGTTTTGGTTTGCCAATTTGAGATTTCCTGGCCAATGCACCAATTAATGTGGTGGGTTCAGTGCTGGCCAAACAACAGCGTACCCACTACGATATCCTTACTCATTTCTTGCTGTGAGATAGGATTAGGAGGAAGGCAAAGCAGGCTCAAAACTTTAAAAAGATATAAAAGAAAACTTTATTAACAGAAACTAAAAGAATAAGAAGAATCAGAATAAAATCTTTAGACCACTTCTCCTCTGCCCCTCAACTTCTTTCTTTCCCACTAACAATGTACAGAGACAATTCAGTCAGTTTATCACCTCTAGAATGGTTTTTCTTCAGTTCACTTAGGGAGAGGAGTCCCTCTTGTCAATTTATGGAGACTTTTCCACAAGAAAAGAATTCTCTCATGGCTTTTAATTTCCACTAATACTAGCCACCCGGAAATCTGCAATCATGAAATCCCTCCCTTCTTTCACAGCTTTCCCACAGCTGTGTTTTCGGGCCATGTCAAGTTATGGGGTACTATTTTAAAGATGAGCTGATCAACAGCAAAGGTTCTCTTTACCTATTTCTGAGATCATCTTCAACTCTGAGAACAGAGATCTTCTCTCCCTGGGTGCAAAGGGTCTTCATCACTCTTCTCTCCCTCTCTCTTTTCCTCTNCAGCAGGACTTTTCCTCTCTCTCTCTCTCTGTTCAAACTTCTCATGGGATCACAGCTACTTCAGCATCTGCTTACTTTAGCATGGAGGTCTTTGCTCATGTCTACAATTTGAACACTTCATCTCCCCATGCTTTCAATGAGTTACAGGGAAAAAGAGTCTGATGTATCAATTATATCTTCTCCATAGCCTTACAAGAGGATTTCAGCCCCAAAATCAAGGCATCTCCTCATCCCTCCCATATGAGACTTGACTCTTTCTTCACTGACTTTGGTATCTTCATGTTGTTCTTCTACATGTTCTCACTATGTCCTTTTCTCTCTCCTGAGGGAGGATTAAAGTGGTCTGTAAGTCTTATCTGTGCACTAAAAAAGTTAGAATGGAAAATATGTTGGTAGACAATTCATGCTTTAACTTTTTTTTTAAAGGTTGATTGAGAATATTTTATTGCTTTCCTCAAACCTACACATGTAGATTTCTTAAATGGAAAAGAGAAGATTAAAATTAAAGTTCTCATCAATATTTAAGCCTTTGGCAGACACAGTGTTATTAATTGACATACTAGCAATAAGCTTCTTACATGCTATAAAATATAAAAATTTAAATAATTTTCATTCTTCTTGACCAAAAAAAGCCTTCCCCTTGTACATGAAAAATGTATTAAAGCAGTGGATGTGTAATCATGAAATATAGCTATTAGTGTATCTTTCAAAAGGAAAGTTTGAAGAAAAGAGTTCTTAAAACTTGAAAAATACTCGAATTGAGGGTTCAGGAATGAACAACATCTTTTGATGCTCCTAAAACTTTGTACAATGTTTATTCAGCCCTACTGTACATGTGCATTAGAATGCCTTTTTTTTTTTGGTCATTTTATACTATGTTTTCCACAGGATGCTGCACTGTATCTCTGAATAAATCATTAAATCAGCAGCAGCTAATTAAGATTTCATATTCTTCTCTTTCCCTAGTATGTGTTTTACTAGGAGTATTTCAAACCTGTTCTTAAACACAGTATTATCAGCATTTATTAGATCAGAGCTTCACAAGCATCAACCTCTTTGTTTTCTACAGCACTTCTGGGAAACTTGATTTGAAATAATTATTCCCATTTACAGAGGAGTAACCAAAGATTGGTGCTAAAGTTAAAAGGATTTGGGTTGTCCATCTGAGTAGTTTATGACTATAGTTTGTTTTACATCTGTTCAACATTGCATTCAAAGCAAAACTCCTGTTAACTTCAGCTGTATGTGTGGATGTTCCAGAAGGCACTGTGAATTCCCCCTGCCAGCTGGAGCCTTTCGTGTCTGGGTAGGCTGTTAAGAAGACAGGCGGTAAAGAAAGATGTGATCTGAGTGAGTTACCACAGATCACACAGGTGTATTAGGATGAAAGGGTGAGATTTGATTCCCCAGGGCATTTCAGAACCATGAAGCACTTTCTTCCCTTTTTCTTCCCTTTTCTCATCAATCTGCTATCTTATTTGCAACATTTTTTAGGCATTGCAGCCACTTGTCTGAGCAGGTACATCCAGTGTATCTTGTAAGGCATTCACAACAGGGATTTCATGACAAGGTGCTGTGTGATGATGTAATTGATCTTTATTGCATAAAGCAAATATAACTGTGGTTTGAATTTTAATTTTACATCTTGCCACCATTAAACACTTTTTAGCTTGAAATTTGACCTTGAGGTGTTGATAAGGTCTTCTAATAGGTATTTTAGTGTGTAATACCATGACTATGATGTTATTAAAAAACAGAACACGCAAACCCAGTCATAGCAACACAATGATGATATTACTTACTCCTGCCTTTTTCACTGTTGAGCCCCAGAAGATGCTTTGAGGAAACAGTTTGGGTTCTTTATAAACTGTACCATCAGCTTTACACAGCATTACAGCACTGCTGCTCCTGGGAGCAGTTTTTCTGGGAATAAAATATATAAATACTGCAAGAATAAAAAAATCCTTGATACTTGGCAGTATGTGTAGATAAACAAGCTCAAATATGGAGAGATTTTTGTGCGTGCACCTACATAAACAATTAAGATTTTTTTGAGGGTTTCACCACATATTTGGAAATCCAACTAAGAATTCACAAGTACACAGAGAGCAAGGCAAAGTTGTACCCTGCACTGCTCATAATATGGGACTGTCACTTAAAATATTGAATACAGAAATTAACTTTAGATGGTTTGATATGAAAGCCTGAGTGTGTGTGAACAAATAGTGCATGTACGATATACCTGGACAAGTGTTAGTCATCATTTTAATAACTGGTTTTGTGTTTCTATTGTTACCCTGGAAAAATCATGATTACTTAAAAAATGATCAAGCAAACTCTATGAATAGTACATAGAAGAGAGATTTTATAATTTATTTATGTCTATTTGTTTGCATCTAATCAAGCTTATCTGTTCAGCAAGGCTGAGGTTCTGAAAAAATGCAGAAGGAGATCCCATTTTATAAGTGACAGGTGGGGTACTTGCATTTGATTTTAGTTTTTTTTAAAAAATACAAGTATTTAAAAATTAATTACCTTTTTTCTTGGTATTGACTTTGCTTGGTTTTTAATAGGTGAAACAATTAAATACATTATGTGATTTAAAATTATCTTAAACTGTGATGAATTTGTTTTAATAATTTCATTTCAATTTTGTTTTCTTTTTTCCCAATGTTTTTCAAAGTGTTTTGTTTTCAATGTTGTTCAAGATTTCTTCTGTTTGTAAATTGTATTTGTGTCTAGAGCTGTGAGAGGAATGACCTGGGTGTGTATCCCATGCTTCAGCAATTATACTGGTGTAACCAAGTTATCCTGCCTAGATGAGGCATATTTTAGCTTAAGCGATTCTGTGATTCTATTCACTCAGGGAAAGTAGAACCATATCTGCCTGCAAATGAATGTAAACTAAAGCAGGAGGATAAACAGCACAGTAGAATATTATTCCCTCTCTTTGATTTATGGCACATATTCTAAAAGATGCAGTTCCTTGCAGACATTAAGTGCCAATGTTCTCTTTACTATTTTTATTTTTCATCCAATAATGACATTTTGAAGCAATCCTTTGATTGAACTAGTGCATACACAAAGTATGCACATTATATTTCAATCAGTAAACTTTCTGTGAGCTGCAATTTTTTGATGTGAATATATATATAAATATAGAACAACATTGTCCAGGAAATGTACTCTTTGATTAGAGGGGGGGAAAGAGCATATGGGTGATTAGATGCTTTTCTTATTCCTCAAGGTTTAGGAAATGGGGCCATATTCTTCATTTCCTGAGGTTACATTCAGCAAATTTTACTGAGGAAGAGTTGGTAAATAGGCTTTGTGAAGAATGTGATTTGATGAGCTGTTTGTGCTGGACCTGCTGTAACTTAAAACAGTGCTTTCAAAGTTTGGTTTTGTTAATTTCAGCAAACTCTTAAGCCTTGTAAATGAAAACACTGATTTATTTTTTTTTTAAGCAAATAGAAGTCTGTTGATAGTGTACTTTCTTTGTCACCCTTCACATGAAACAGGTTTTCACGGGTCAAGCTTAAGAAAACCCATTGGCTTAATTCCTCTAGGGACTCCTTGCAACCAAATGCAGGCTCAGCTGTGTTTGAGCAAGGACTCTTGTCCCCATTCAAACCTCTGAACCAGGACCTCCAAAGAATGGGCCGAAGGGAACTTTGAGAAGCTACCCTGCCCCAAGTGGCAGCGCCTTTCCTTGATGTTCATGAGAATTTTCAGCCTTTGGGCCACTAAATCCACTTCCATTACCATTGCAAGGTTAAAAGAGGACCAGGAAAGCATCCAGGGGAATTCCTCAGTATAGATTTGGTTACACTTTATTTCAGTGTGTGACTGGAGCTTGTGTAGACACATATCTGAAGTTGATTTACATAAACTATTTTTGTACTTCTAGCAGTGTGACTGTGGGGCTGCAAAACTCTTCTGAGAACTGAGGAACCGTTTGAGTGATTTACCCAGGCTGACCTCCTCTTGGGGGTATTTATACCAAAAGAAGCCTGAGATCAGATTAAACACCTGCTAGCACAGTATTCTCTCTCTGAAAGTGGCCGAAAGGGAAGTACAGGAACAAGATAAGCACAGGAAGTTTCTTTATCACATTACTCAACCACCTTGAGCAGTTTCTTTTTTAGAGCCTTCTTAATTCAGCAGTGATTTTAGTGGATAACCGCCATGGGTTTTTCTGGTCTCTCATTCAACTCACGTCAAGTTCTGATATCTAGCACATCCCATGTCAATGAGTTGTACAGTTTCTCTACATAGTGTAAGGAAGATTGCTTCATCTTACCGACTTGGCATTTTTTTTCCTATAATTTACCTCTAACTTTCTTGCTCTTGCATGAGAAACATATGAGTGAAGAATTATTTTCGTTGCTTAGTCATGATTCTGGGCTCCCTAAAAATACCTTTCGACCACCTCGTCATCTTTCTTTCATGATGAAAAGTTTTAGGCTATTTAGTAATTCCTGGTATGGAAATATTTACATTCCTTGCTACCTTTTTATTATCCTTTTTCTCCCTTGTTATCTGAGTGCTCAGATACCTTGAGGACCTATGTAAATTAGAAGTGTGGACTTGTAGTCCTTGCGAAGCTCAGGCTTCTGCAGCTGATGCTGTCTTCAAATAGTCAAGTTAATTAGTTTACAGTCAATTTGAGAATTTATATTTTAGCTTCAGTCTCATGTTGGCAGTTTAACAGAAAAAACACTCAATAAGTTATACTCTCAGAACCACTAATGAGCTGAAAGTCAAGCATGAGCTAGTAGTTTGAGGAAGAAGAGGAAGGATAGAGAGAAGAAAAATATTTTATTTTGTCAGAATATGTGGTTTTGTTTGTTTGTTCATACAAAAATAGAAATGCAGGTGTTGTTAAAGTAACATGGCAGTGCACAATATGTTCTCTGTTGAATAGCTTTGAAGAAATGAAGAATCTTCTGCAGCAGATGGCTGCTGAATGAGTCTGCTGGCTCAACTTAGGCTATTCTAATGATAGTATCTTCCTCTTTAGGTCTTGAACTATCAGGTGCTAAAGCTTTGATCCTAACAGATTGTGGTTTTCTCTGTAATTCCACTTTGGGTTTCTGAATTAATTAAATTGTCTGAGTCAGAGAGGAAAACAGAGTGAACAAAATGGTCAACTCAGTCTCCATTTCCTCAGTGCACTGCCGAAAGCAGCTTGCTGATTGTAGCAGGGGGAAATGTTTATTGCTCATCAGCTTACTCTGTATGGGGAGCTCTTGTACTAAAATGAAGTATAAAATCAAAGTATAGAAGCATCATAACTCAACTAGCCAAAAGAAGAAAATCTTTTAAATCTTTTAAAGCTTTTTATTGGTGCCATGTTGGCATTTATGCCATTCACAATTTAGAACTAAACCAAAGTTGCACAGACTCCTCTGTCTTTGCTAATCAGAATTTTGATTCATTTTCTTTGGAAACTTCATTGCATACAGCAATTTCACTTTATGAGACTGTTGAATGTCTCCATAAACCAGCATTTTTCAAACTGTAATTCAATGGTCGTTGTATAGAAATGCCAAAAAACTGATCAGAATCAATGATCTCTTGTAAAATGTTGCCTCAGGTTAGCTGTCAACTAAATTGAATACCCTTGTTAACTATATCCATCTCTGTAACAACTTTTTTTATTGTCACATGTATTTTTTTCAGGGATGATGCTATGCATTTAAAACATTTAATTAGAGGTCTATTTAAAACATTGCAAAGGAAATCTGCCAGACACTGCTTTGGATTCCACCTGGTTCTGGATCTCTTTGATGAATCAGCACTGTTTGTCTGTCAGGCTACACTCTGCAGTAAATATTTAGTGCCCTGCTCTCTGGACTCAATATGATTTTGTTCATGAGACATCCTTCAGGAAGCAACAGACAGGACACTGGATCAGAATGTTTCTTACTCCATTTCAAGTAGTTCAGTGGTTGCATTTGGCTACAATAAAAAATAAACAAACCAAAGAAATAAACACAACCAAAGGAAAAACCCGACAACAAAAAACAACCCACAAACCCCCCCCAAACAACCAAAGGCTAAAAAACCCTATGCTCATTAATCTGTAATGGAGCTTTTCATTTTTATGGAGAAGTTGAGACTGTTTTGTGCTACATTAAAAAATTAAGAATTTTTTTTGAGATCCTTGGAAATTGTATTTTGAATTCATGTGAAATTCTTAATAGAGGAAAATCTGCAGTCTATTTTTTTTCATTGTGGAAACTTGCAGTCATGTTAAACCAATGTTGATCGTTCCTTTATAACAACAGAGTTTCTGACCCAACACAAAATAAAAGTTCAAGTCTTTACATCGCTATATACTTATTATAGGTGAGGAACATGTGGTGTTTCACGTGGAATATTTTGCTTGGAATCCTTCATGCACTGGTTAATCTGGACATATATCTCAAAATAGTTCTTTCTATCTTTTTTTACCTTTCGATTGATAGTCTGTAGGCATCTTTTAATGTATTGAAATACGGTAATGTTGTAGAGTGTGCTGTGATATATCCTCTGCTTTGATGACATGAAAATGTGCCTCTCACCAGTCAGACCCAATTAAGCCAGCTGCTGCCCTGAATTATGAGTAGCACACAGGAAAGACACAAGAGAGGAGCATTTTGGCACGAGGGTAATCACAGAGGTAATCACTAGGAACCAAACCACTGGAATAAAGGATTTGGCAATGAGTAATTGCCACACTGGAGGACGAAGAAAAGGGAATTATGCTGGAATGAAGAATGCGGGATTGGTCGTCAGCGGAAAGATAGAGGAAGTGACAGATTTCTGGGGAGACATGGGCAGTGCTGCCCAAGCTCCCTGTCCCTCTTTCAGCTCTGCCTTTCCCTTGCTCACTGCCAACGGGGGATAGCAGTGGCAGTGGAAAGCTCTTCTGATGTGGCTCCTGCTGTTTTTTTTTCTCTAGCAATTAACTAAGAAGGAGAACCTAAAGGAAGGAGGACATGTAGCTGAAAAGTACGGAATGGGTGTAGCACAGGCCCTTTTTGTCCCATGTCTCTGCTGAGCTCTGTCTGTGCACCCAAGTCTGGGGACTGGTGCAGCACAACCTCCATTGCTTGAGAAATGTGCATAAGAACATGCTTGTCTTTTCAGTGCTCACTGGTTTATTGCAACTTTCCCAAATAACCATCAGCAGTGAGTAAAGCTTGTACTTAAATTTTATCACATTTGTGTCAAGAAAGAGAAGTTCATTTCCTAAATTATTGTGACAATGATTGCGTGGTCACAGAGCCAAAGAAAATTGTTAACTTTGCTATCTCCCTAAATATTCCTACACTTGCCTTTGCATATCTTTAAAACACCATTGTACTCATGCTGCTGAAGTCTTCTTTTGAAGGTGCAGCTTTGTTAACAGATTTGAAAAATAGTGCTACATGCCCATTTTCCTCATTAGAAAAGTTGAAGGATTTTTTTTTCTTTTTCTGTATATGTGATTGGTGATCATAGTTTTATACTGGCCACTCAAAGCAATATAGCAATTAAAGCATAGTTTACTTAACAAAAGTTCAGGTATATTACATAGTGAAACACACTAGTAACTAAAATTAGGCATAACATATTTATTGTCTCTGTTATTATTAATTTTAAAACTTTCTCATTGAAGTTCTATTGTTCAATAGCATTATAGTAAAATCACAGTGATAATGCAGTAGGCATGCATGATATTTGATATAATTTTAGGAAAATCAATTGAACCAAACATTCTCCTTGTCTTCATGGTGTCCTCACGGATTTATGTTTCTGCATCTCATTCCCAGGTTTGGAGAGGGTTATTCTGTCAAGGTTTGGCTTAGCAAAGAAATAAGTTATGGAAGAATGATTTTGGACTGTTTACAAATGCATTTTCCTGGAACACAGTTTAAGGTACAGATAAAACTCCCTATTGTAGTATATGGCAGGATTAATTTGGGACTGGTAAGAACAGTATGTACGTGTTTGGATATTTACATGTTTGGATATATTGATCTTGGAAAGAGTACATATGAATATCCCTCTTCTTTTTCTATTAAGCAATTCATATAAATTGAGCTTGTGATGTTGGTTAAATCAACTCCAAAGAGGCATTTAGGCAATGTAAATAAAAAGGCCTTTTCTCTGACTGAAAGTTTCCTTTTGCTTTTATTATTGATGAAGTCAGACTCAAATCTGTGCTCACCTGAAGTAGGACTACAGTGTAGTCAGTAAGAGTATTTGCTTTGACTGCTTTCTGATAAAGCCCAGAGATGGTAAGTCTCAGCCTTTACTGAGATTCCTTGATTTAATACAAAGCCTTACAAAAGACCTATAGCAATTACATTTCAGTAAAAACTCTCAAAGGCTTTTCCTTTAACTGCATTTAGGAAAAGAATAATGGAAAGCAATGTCTATCTTAGATATGAACCTCTTTGTGGGTACGAGTCTGTATTGAGCTCAGACAGCTGTGTGTCTATACGTGTTCAGCTGTTTCCCAGACTGCATTGTAACAGCACTAGTCTGTTTGATTAAAATTGCCCTAAAGTTTTATATCTTTTCTGAGATTAACAAGCTGTCACCTCAGAATATACACAAAATCTGTGCTCTCAGTATGAATGGCTCTTTGTGCTATGAATGGAAACAAAATATGTTCTTTTTTAAAAGCTCATATTTTCCATATTAATCTGCAATAAGAGCCTATTAAAGTTAGACTGATTATAAGCAAGTGTAGCTTCATCACAAAGTACGTTCACTTTTATCTGTTTTTATAATTTTTGCTTGTTTTCAGGGACAACATCTTAACCTGCTCGAGTACCATGTACCAAGAAGTCAGGGATGTTTAGCAGAGCTATTCAGAGTCCTAGAGAATCACAAAGCTTTTCTCCAAATCAAACACTACTCCATTAGCCAAACCACATTAGAACAGGTATTTTATAATTTTTCTTTCTTTTCTTCCCAGCCCCCATACTTTCCCTGTCCCCATGCTTTTTCTTTCCTCCTCTCTAAATGTGCTGTGTATTGTAGTTATTGATGTAGTAGAGTATTCTATCATTTGCTGGGTTATCCAAATGTATGCAATACTCCAGCAGTTCCAGACCATCTCAGTTCACACAGCGATTCCATGTCCTGTGCTGCTTTTACTTGCTGCTGGAGGTGAGCATAGTAAAGGCATCACAGCAAGCCACATACTTGTAGTGTGCACAAACATAATCCGTGCTTGGATGAATCTGGAGCTCTGTGGGATGACAAGGTGGGACTGTGAGACGCTACCCTCACAGTCCAAAAGTTGGGATCTTACCAATGTCCTTAAAAAGGCTGATCCGGCCTCTGTAAATCGTGGTAAACCTTTGACCTTCAGAATATTTTCCTGTGAGAGTTTTAAATGCACAGACAGAAGAGACCCGACTGCTAAAGCCTGTGAAATCCTATTGTGAGAAAAAGAGCACACTGATGGCAAGCGTGGGATTTCTGGGTGATTGTGATGTGTTACATCATCTTCACATGCAACTGCTTGTTATTCCTTCTGCAAACTGAGAGGCACATCTAGTCAAAATATTATTTTTTTTGATTGATGGTGTGAATTTTTTCTTTTTTACCATGTGCAAATCATTACTGAAGTATCCTCCTCTGTGCTGGTCTGCTAACTACTTGTAAATGATCTGAGTGACTGCATATAAGATAATTTCAGCCTGTTTCTTCAGGCACTGTTCACTCAGGTTTACTTCCTCTCCATTTTTCATGGTGATGCATCACTTCAATCACCCACCACCTCTTCCTCTCCCTGACTGAGTGTAAGTTTTAAACAGGAAAATATTTCTTCACAGTAACAAACACACTTATAATGCACCCCAAGTTTGCTTGCATATGAAGAGGACCATTTGAATAAAGATGAGCCATTTTTCCCTCTATATGCCTTACTGTGAAATAGTTGTGTGATTAAAAATGAAGCAAGCATCTTATGTAGTAAGATCTGTGTTTAAAAAAAAAACCAAACCAATTCAAGGAGGCACATTAGTTGTTGAATCAGAAGAGTGCTTTCACCTTGAAATATTTGCACCTTCATCTGTAATATTTATTGGCAGAAACAACAGACTCAGATTCTTTAGGTATGTCATTCAAAGACAATTAGAACCATTGTTTCATATTTACTTGTGCATAAAATGTATTTTTCATATCTTGGTAACTCCTTTTACCATTATTTTTTTCATTTCTCAACACCTGTCTTAGCTGGAGAAGGGAAGAGAGATTATTTCTAGAGTTTATAAAACATGTTTTTAGAGGTGTTCCCTCAACATGAGTTATTAATTATTTTATCAAAAGAGGTAAGGACAGCAGCTAAGAAATACTACCGCCTATAAAGTCTGAATTCAAGTACTTTTATTTTGACAAATCCTACTTTTTATCATGTCTTACAGGTATTCATTAATTTTGCAACACAGCAGCAAGGAGTGTCCCATTCCTCACAAGGATCTCCCGTTGCTCATCATGATCATCTTCCAGCCTAGGCTCAGAACAGGATACAGCTTCAACATAATGTGTGTGTGTGTGTGTGTGTTTGCATATATGTACACACAAGCTACATGCAATAACTTTTCAACTGTGAACAATTTGTTTATGAGAAACAAATAGTAGAAGCAAAGCTGAGTTTTCATCTGTAGGCCAGAAGGAAGGGTACCAGCTCTTGGTTAAGCAGGAAACTGGTTATATGCGGACCAGAAATCTACCAAAAAAGTAATATTTTCTTAAGTTAAGTGGAATTTTAAAATACAAGTGGCCTGATTAATGCAGAGATAAAAAAGGCTGATCTGACATGTGAGTGCATAGTAGATTTTTTTTTTGTGGTGCCTCTGCATTCGTTTGAATATAGTACTTTCTTGCATGCATGCTTTATATCTAATTTTTACCTGATAAGTCAAGAAAAAGTAATTGAATGGTAGCAATAGCTTGGCTGTCACCCAGCATTTTTATTTAATCACACAAATTGAGAGCCTTTCAATTTCCCTATTAATTCAGTTCTGTGTTGTGACAAGCTAAATTAACCTTTTTATTCTATAAAGGATGCACTGTATTCCATAAGGGTTTATGTTAAAGAGGTTATTAGTGTACTAGCTTAGTCTGTCTCCCAGTAATCTTAAGTAAATTTAACAAGTTTTCATAAATCATATTTGACAATGAGCCTAAGCCTGTGGGTTGCTGCTGGAAGTATTCTCAAGTACCTTTTTAATGACCTAGCTTGTTTTTATAGTCTTTTTGTTTCCTTTTTCTTCAAAAATAATGTCAAAATGCTGTTTAATGGGAATATTAAAGGAAAATAAGATAAATATTCAGACTATCATCAATAAACTTCTCATTAACTATATTATGATGCTAGATACTTCAGACAAGGCCACAGTCTTCAGCCTATACTTGTATAAAATAAGTGAATATTTAATGAATAAAAACTCCTTGTATATTGTGCTTGGAGAAAAAAAAAGGCTGAATTTTTTTTGTAGAAAGTGGCTGCCTCATCTAAAACAAGTCTTTCTCCTATGAAATTAGCTCATGGCTCTTTTATTGGACTACACTGTCAAATAACTGAAATTGTAGAACCAGTGACTTAAAGGTTAATTACTGCAATATGGTTTTGGGTGGGCAGTGGTGAGGGAAGTTCACTTTGAGATGGAAGAATTTGATTTTAAATGGCCAATATTGCAGAGCTGCTGCTATAATTCCCTGCTGTACAATGATGAAATATTAAATATATATATATATATATATTTGTGTTTTATGCTTTGCAAGTTGACTCAGAAGAATTTATTTAGGATTGATTTGTTCATGTTACTTTGGCCCATTATGCTTTTTGAAAATCAGGAATTCAGGTTGCCTATTTCTAAAAAGATGAAATTATCTCCTTGAAAAATAAATAAAACCCTAAAGATTTACAGGCTTTGTCTGCATGTGCATATGGGTCAGATGAAGTGAGCTTATGAAAGTGCTTTATCATTAGAATGGATTGGTATAATATCAGAACTCTGCTATTCAGGACCCAAAGCACCCAGGAGCCATTAAACCCCAACAGCCACCACTCTGATAGAAATGCCTTAGCACAATGGGATGTCCCTGTTTGATGTGAAAACAGTTATCCCTAATTTCTCCATGAGGCTGGGAATGGAAGGTTTCTAAGGTCCCTAATTAGAACAAAAAACAATCAATTTTACAAAGCAGAGTGTGAGAGAAGTAGTGGACATGAAAAAGAAGGCAGACGCAGGAAATTTGGGCAGAAACAGAAATACGCCATCATTGAAGTAACCTGCTTAATTTCAGCACCTCAGGAGGGAAGAAACTGAGCACTCGAGGAACAGCCAAGGATCTCTGAGTCATAGTCTGAAACCACTCAACAGAAGAACATTTCTGTAGCTCTTAACTGAAAAAAGTACAGGGAAAGGTATAACAGTCATGTGCACAGGGCTTTTGGCTTTTTGCTTTCATTTTTCTTGGTATGTCTAGACCTATAGATAGCTGATATTACGACTGATTTATTTTCTTTGATATTTTTTTGTTTTGTTTTTATAAACTAATATCTCTGTCTCAACCACAAGTCCTTAAAAAATGATGAAATGTACTTAAGGAAATTTAAGGATTTGGAAAAGGAGATGGTTCCAATCCTTACAGTGTAAGGCAGTTGGGCCAAAATATGTGATTTGTATGAAATTGTGAAAAGAGCACTTATTCCTGCTGAGGAAGGGTGTCAGGCAGTTGAATTAATAAAACAATCCTGCAGTTTGCTTTGACCAAGGGAAGCATAAAGGCATGCAAGACTCACTGTGGTGAGACTGAAAAATGATAGCCTAGCTGAATGCTCAGATAGGGGAGCTTCTTCAAGTCTTGACTGTGTAACACTAATTAAATGTCACTTTTTTTCTGATTAAAATATGAAAGATTATATTAGTTTAATAGATGAATACAGTAAATAAGGTTTGGTTCAGACTGATGGTTGAGTAAATTCAGTTAACAGTGTTTTTCTTTTTTTAAATTACTTCATATGCATCTCAAGAGACCCAATTTAATTCAGGCAAGTAGCAAACAATGTCTGTCTACCAATCCTTTATGGGTAAAGAAGGTCAAAATCTAATTGAATGCCAGCATACCAGGGTCTGTCTTAGAGGATATTTTCCCTTTCTTTAACTTGCAACATTCCTAATGTATGCAAGTTTCAACTAAAGTATTTTGAAGATTTTTGTTTCATTCATTTATTTATTTATCAAAACAAATCACTAAACTAGGAGTCTGGGCAGAAAAGGTCAATTATACATTAATGATGAAAGAATCCTTGAATTCATAATTCATGAAGAAATATCTCTTAACACCTCTGGATTTGGAATCAAACACAGCTGAGGATTTTAAACAATGCTTCTCTTGTGTGACTCTTGTTAGGAAAGTTTCATTTTATTTCAGCTGGCAATTTCTGTGACTGTTAAAGTAAGCCCTTCACCCTGAATGATAAACTAGGACTAAGCTCAAACTTATAAAATCAACTGAATATCTGAAATACTCAACACTAAAACTGGGAAGATGATAGTCGTACACTTAAGGGACTGTTCCACAGCCCAAGTCAAAAGAAGGGCTTTGGCCAACCTTCGAGCTGATTGTTTCAGGCCCTCTTTTTATTTTCATACAGTAATAGAACGATGTGACCAAAAATAGATAGTAGGTCTGAACTTTAACTCAAAGTATCACAAATTCAGTGGGGGCAGAAGGATGATAGTATTAGTGGATAGGATGTCGAAACTCACAAATTGCCACTTGGAATATGGCTGCATATTAAATTTCTGTACAGATTTTTTCTTCTGGAAAGAAGGAACTTATTTCTCTGGTTTGGTTCAGTCATAACCACAGACGATAAATTTTGCTCAGGGTAGTGCAAGATGTATAACATGATTTTCAGGAGAGGAATGGGGCTCCTTTTGAGTTTGCTTGTCCTTCTGAAATTTGAATCACTGGGGTCTGAAATCACATAAATTTGGAAGCTGAATCGAACTTTTACTGGAACTGCTCAACTCCTAGGTCTGTATAAAATCAATTTAGGTAAGGATATTGCTTTCCTGGTTTTTTCCTAGTAAGTAGTAGAGCTGACACTTTCTTTGATTCAGTTTAATATGATCTAATCTTTTTATGTCAGCACTTTCAATTTGTCTTTCTTAAAAATAGGGAGATCAAAGCTAGCAGCAAAAAGATCTTATTTAAGCTGATTGAGAGCTGACTAGCTCAGACCTACAACAGCTGAAGAGAAAATGTTTGCTGAGTTGTGTATAGGATCCTTACATTACAAGTAGAACTGATGCTGTTGCAGGTGCAGTGAGGGTGGGCAGCAGGTACAGAGCAGAAATCACAGCTGTCTCATTCTTGCACAGAAAGCAGCAATCTACTGCTATCAACGGGCCAGGTACTGCTGAATGTTTTAGCAGATGAATTCTCCATTCTGAATAATGATATGAGTTACTGAAACAAATCAAAGCATCTTTCTTCTTTATTAAATTTTTCTATCACATTCTTATATTGTTCCAGTAGTGCCCTCATGCTTATTGCTGCATGGAGCTACGTGCTGGGATAAATTCTGACTCCTTTCACAATGGCCCTGTAAAAGCCATGATCAGAGGTGTAGGTACATCTTTAGCTTGGGCTGATCAAAGCACCAAGGTCCATATCTGCTTTCTATCATATACAAATGGAGAAAGAGAAAATAGAAGCTACATAAGCAAAAGTCGATAGGTGAGATTTCCATGTGTAACTGATTTATTCCAGCTATAGAACATCACACAGACATAATTTTGCTGCCTGTGGATGCCATGGGCAATTTAAAGAAGGTGCCTTGGGATTAACTGGCTATGAGATGCCCAGCAGAAAAGTGTAGGATCCTCTAACGTGCAGTGGTATAAGGTAAGATCAAACAGGAGCCTTTTCACCCTCTTACTGAGGCAATAACTGCTGGTTAATAGTAAAGTATAATGCATTTGAGTATAGTGCATAATTTGAGAAAAGTGTCAGGAACGCTTTCATCCTCAGCATGTGCTGAAACAGGGAAACTCAAACTTTATTCCATATATCATTTTTATATCACTCTTAATTCCTGTGCTACTTACCTTAATATATGCAATAACCAGACCCCCAAAAAGCTTCAGTCCTTCCCTCAGACTAAAATATTTTGAAATGTGATTCAACTTCCACAAAATGTAAAAGCTTGTGGAGTTCTTTTTTACCTTAGATTTTATTGAGAACTGGTCCTTAAGACTTATATAATTATAGCTGAGTGTGTGAGTGAAGGAGCATGTGACATTTATGCTGAATCGAATGGAAAATGAATGTAATGCTCTAGCTGAGGAGTTGTAGTCATCTGATACTTTGTAGCTAATGAAAATTATCTAATAAGAACCTGAAATTGTTTTCTTAGAAGTCTGTTATCATAAATAATTCTGTTAGCAATGTGTGAATACAAAATAGATTGTTTCTTACATTTCACATAGTGAGAATACTCTTTTAGCTAGATTCAAAGTCATACACAGCATGTTGAAGTGTTGTATTGTTGAGGTTCATTTTCCTTTTCAAAGTTAACTAAGTGATTAGAAGTGGCACTTGTCAGTGGCCAGCTACGTGCTGAAAATGCTTGTTTATGACCCAGAGCTGAGGCTGTTTACATGCTGATCAATTAGTAGTCTCCTTTTTTTTTCTACCCGCATGTTGTAGACAAACTGGAAATTAAATTAATGCATAAAATTATATTTTGAGTTCTTTACAATCTGTGCAATTAACTATAGATTTTCTGGGTGTCCAGAATAAAAATAAAAGTATTTAAGTATTTCTCTATAGAAATATTAAGTAAATTTTGAAAATAGTCTTTGCAGAAATATTTTTGAGAATATTTTCTTTGCATATATTATATAGATTTCTACCTTAAATCTAAGCGCAAATAAAGGCGTCCATAATTATGCATTTCTAATTGTGAAATTGATCAATTTAGCTTTAACTCAAAACCTTCAGCTGAGAAGAGCAGGAGCATTGAACTCAGGGATGGAGACCAGAAACAGACTCTGTAACTCTGTACCTGAAGTGTACTCTGTACACTACCAAGTGTGAAGAGCCCTCTTTTTAACCACTTCAAGGTACTGACTGCAGGAAGACCTGAAAAACTTCTTGTCGCAAGCCTTGCTCCCTCATGAATGCCTGTGACTGCACATACATAGACGTAGCAGAGAAACTGCCACAAGTTTTCAGGAAGGATGAGATTTTTGTCTGTACCAAGGTTCCATTTGCTACGACTTTGCTCAAGATTTTTCTTCTTTTGGTAGACTTTGGTGTTCTTAGTTGTCAATCAGTGTTTTCTGGCTTTGGCTTTTACCCCATGCTGTCAAGGGACAGCTGACTTCATGGTTTTTTGACGCTTTGTGTCACACAGGTCTTTAAATAGACCCCAGCTGAAAAAACTTCACCATCTGAGGAAAATGTTTCTCTTGGTAGATGTTTTGCCTTTTGCTCACAATATTGGTTGCCAGATCTTGGATGTGAAAAGCTTCCCCAAAATTGTCCCTTTAGGGAGCACTGAAGAGCTGGGATTTTTCCTGTTTCCTTTCTGCTAAATCGTCAAAGCAATTTCTCTAAATAAATTTACTACTCTCAGAGAGTTCAAAGACACCGACGATGTCTTGCCTCTACTCTACTCAGTACCAGAACTCACACTTGCACTTATCTGGCATCTTAGAATCATAGAATGGTTTGGAAATACAGTTTAAATATCATCTAGTTCCAGCCCCCCTGCTATGGACAGGGACACCTTTCACTAGACCGGATGGCTCAGAGCCCTATCCAACCTGGCCTTGAACACCTGCAGGGATGGGGCATCTATGGCTTCTTTGGGCAATCTATCGCAGTGCCTCACTACCCTCACCGTAAAGAATTTATTCTGAATACCTGAGCTAAACTTATTCTTTTAGTCTGAAACCATTCCCTCTTGGTCCATCGTTACAGTTCCTGATGAAAAATAGGCAGGCCCCTTGTAGGCCCCTTCAGATACTGGAAGGTTGCTATGAGGTCTCCACACACGTTTCTTTTCTCCAGGCTGAACAGCCACAGCTTTCTCAGCCTGTCTTTGTAGGGGAGATTCTCCAGTCCTCTTATTAACTTTGTTGGATCTCCTCTGGACTTGCTCCAGCAGCTCCATTTGTTCCATCAGACAGTGCATCGGTAGGTGTCGGGTAAAAAACACCTGGTTCAGGAATACCTTAAAGAAAACCAACGCTCTGTACCAGTTACAAAAATATGTGTATGGGGGGTCTATGTATTAAAGAATGTTTCCTGGCAGCTGTGTTCACAAGAACAACTGCTTAAAACATTAGATAATATTCAAGAAAGCAACTTTTCTTTTTCTTTGGGTCAACATTCAGTATTCAAGGATGAGAGTGAGATTTTCTGTATGTGCCTAGTATGCGCCTACTGAGGTTTGAACATGCTTCTTCAATAATTGCAGAAAGTTATGGAGGGCTTTTGGCAACTAATTTTCATTGACTCTACAAATTACAGTTTTAGTTGGTTTCATGGGCTAGAGAAAAATATCAGTTTGGCTACCACGTCTACTGAAGAAAGCTGTACCACTTTCTTCATGTCATTTTGAAAGTGGTGAAAAATGTAGATGTCTTACAAAGAGATCCTTGTTGACACAATCAAGGGTCCAAATAGTAAAAGTATCTTGAAAGCAATGGTCAGGTTTTAGGGCTTTTTCAATGGGTCCAAACAGAGTTTGAAAATCTATACAATTATTTTTTTGAGTCTTCTGATACTGCTGTAGGTGAGGCTGCCAGTCTGACTGGTGTCCTCAGGTCCACTCTTTGCTTCCGAACTGAATGGGACATGGAGACATGTACAAAATGCAGCAAGGTGACCCCAGTTACTGAAGTTCCTGCCTCTGCTGCCAAGAAGCATATAAAACAGTTATGACACTAATTTAGATCACAATAATATAAAGTGACATAAAAGCAGATAGTATGTTTACATGTAGCCCTTTGGCATTAATGAAGCCCAGAATGGGTGCAGCAGTCCAAGTCAATTACGTTATGAAGGCGAAGTCGACGGCAAGAGCCATCTCAAAGACAATACCTGCCCAGAAAAGCCACTCTGGTAGGTGTAACATGGAGAGGAATGCCTGAGAACAATGGCAGCATACCAGAGGGCATGAGAAACCAAAGACCTGTCCTTTTGCCCAGATTCTTCCAGCAGAAGCATTTATGTCAATTAGCAGCATTGCAAAGATAGTACTGTAACTGAGGATGTAACAGAGCTTTTCCCCTGTTGTTTGGTTTGGGGAAACAAAAAATCCTTATGTGGACTTTCCATCTGTTGAAGTAAGTTCTTTTTGTAGGGACATATTGTCTGCAATTGTGGAATTTTATCTACTCAAAAGCATCAACAGTTCTTTTACTAAGAACAGCAAATAGTCTTTGATAAGAGACCAGGGAAATACAAGCCATTCTTCTTAGCTTTGTTTGTTATTCTTCTTCCTAGTTTGTTTTTTTGTTGTTTTTGTTTATTTTGTGTGTGTGTGTGTGTCTTTTCTTGTTTGTTTATTTTATTTTGTTTTGATTTGTGTTTTTTTTAGTATTTGGTTTGTTTTTTTTTTATTGGGCAGTAGCAAAATGTTTTGTTTTGTGTAGGATTCGTGTAGGATTTTTTATCTTTTTTTCATGTGGGAAGGTTAATGGTCAGGGGCAGAAGTAGAAGAAAATACTTATGGCTTTGAAGTTTTTAAAATTAAATGGAAGATCTTTTAAAATTATCTTAAGCCTATACTTTTCTTTTTTTAGTCTCCTAAATGACAGTTAATTGCTTAGATGATTTCGAATATTTTATTTTTTTTACCATGCAAATATGATCAACTAAGTATAAACATTTATTTTGGTGGCAGATATGTTAATTGTTCTAACTTATTTACTTACCTCTGTAGAGGTTTTTCATGTTTTGATATAAGTGTAGATAAAGGATTTACTAAATTTAAATAAAACTTCATTTTCTTCAAGTATATTGTATTCCATTTTCTTGCCAAAACACAATAAAACAAAATATGTGACATTATGCGATAGGTAAAAGGAAATATGTTTTAATCAGATATGAATAACAGATTAGAAGAATCTTTAATTCACTTTTATCTTGCTTTGATCTGAAACCAAACTCTGAGCAGCCAAAAACATTAAAGACTTAGAGGAAACAAGGATGACTCATTTTCTTGGTTCACATTGAATTGATTTTCTAAAGAAAAGAATATGACTTTAATTATATGTACCATTTAAAATGTTTTGAACTGATTTCTCAAAAAGTATATCTGTCTGTCAAAAGCATCTACTATTGTATCAGCATTGGACATGTAGCTAAAACTTTCTCCAGTATTCATTGCTCTATTATAGTTTTTCCTTCTACATAGCAGTTGGCTTAAGTATTCCTTCAAAGACTTAGGCACATAGCATAGTGAAGGAGACAGAATTTCAAGTGAAGTCATGCAAGCAGAGAATGTTGGCTTCTTGATGTTTCATTAAATAATATGACCGTTTATTTGACATGGAAACTTGCAATAATATTTATATATTAAGACCACTGTTGTCTATGGCAAGCTTGACACAGTAATCTGTAGATACAAAAAAAGAAGAAAGAAACATTTTATTTTAATACATTTTATTTTTAATTCTGATCCATGATGGAAAAAAGTGCGCTAAAAATACCTTTAAAAATGGCTTTGAAAACTAAGAGAATCAAGAGCTTTGCTCTTGCCCATCTCTAACTGACACAGTGGCAGGAGGATTGTGCTGGTGCAGCAGAAGATTTGGTCTCATTACACTTTATTGCCATGAGGACGTTTCTAGCTTGCCACTGGCAAGATCAGACTGGAAAAACTAGAAGTACTAGTTTTCTAGGCTCTGCTCATGTCTGGATCACAGAATAATGTTTTCCACAGCAGATTCTGCAGATGCCTATACTGTAAGTATTTCTACTCCTCAGGAGGATAATTATCACATTCTTGTCTTGCTAACTTGGCATTTCAGACTGTGACTTGCTCCACTGAAGTGCCTGGGAGCAGCATTGTCTTAGGCCAATTGCAGTTATGGTGTGTTGTGCTGTGTTCGTGTTTCAGATCCAAACTTTATAACTTCTCTTTAAAATAAAAACATAAAACAAGGGGAACTTCTTAAAATGTAGGAGCAGTGGTGTTTGGGGAATAGGATGAATTTGCTGCCTGCTGTCCTGTGCAAATGTAGCAGTGTTGCTTCTCATGTATGATCAAGTAGTTCAGGCCTGTTGCCACCTCTAGCAGTCTGTAGGGTGGTAAATATTAATGGTGACAGCTAGTAGAGGTTGGCTTTTCCTTTAAGCTTAGAGACTTATTTAAGTTGTTTGCTTGAAGCTGAGAATGGCTGGCTTTATGGCTTTGCTTTGTCTGCAAAAGATAAACCATAATAATCTGAGCAATGGAAAGGACCTCACAACAATTTGGATTACATGGCAGCGTGCCAAGTGAAGGTTTATATTTCAAATTATTGCCGCAATAAATTCAGTCTTGGTCCCTTCCCATTAAGTTTCTTTGGTTGCTTGCAATGGGAAAGTAAATAATGAGGAAAATATTCTGGTTAGAACTATGTAAAATTGTGCAGGGTTTCTTGGAGCACTAGAGGGAGCAAGAAGGTAAAAGTTCTCGAAAATGCAACTGCTTACTTGGAGGTTGAATCGTTAGAGATGAAATCTACTCTACCATGCAGGTAAATAAAACTAATACACCATTAAAAATCCACCAACAAATCATAAATCATAATCAAAACTGAAATTATATCTTACATTGGCTTTAGGAGTCTTGTTTGTTTGTAGTGTTTTTTCTTATTATTGTTTTTTACCCCCACATACACACACTAACAGCGTTCTTCTCCTCCTCCTCCTCACCCCCCTTCCCTTTTTGTTTATTGTTTTGAGGGGATGCTTTTGTTTTCATATTTCTGACTGCTGAGTGTGTGTTGATCTAGGTTACTGCTAAGGGCTGGCTCTGACGGAACCAGAAGTCCTTGTTTCTCCTCATCAGAGACCCCTTTAGGCAAATGTTAACCTGCCAAGAGCATGTGCATTCCAAGGAGGATTTGCAAATGAACTAGTTGTTTTCCACGAAAAATATTTCCTGACCTAAATCTTTCTGTCCTAAGGAGAAACAAAAAGAAAAAGAAAAAAAGAAATTATATGCAATAAATACTACTGCAGATGCTTGAATATTTTCCCTAGTGTCCCCCTTGTCCACTCATATTAACTATTTCTAGAATAAAATAATAAATTCTGGTGAGCACAGCATTTCATTTTGATTATTCACAGAACTGACCCTGAGCCAATGAATAGATGTTTTACCCAAGAGGATTAGCCCACTTGCATGTTTGTCTCAATTACAATCTGCCAGTAGCTTTGGAAAGTCAAAGATATTTGGGGGAATATTCTCATTTTAATGTTTTGGATATTACTGGCTGACTTCTCCTGGGATTTGGGAACAAAAATGCCAGTACAATGAATTTTAAATACAATTCTACAGTGCTGAAAAAGCCTGTTTTTATTGTGGCACCACAAACATCACGGTGGGAAATAATTTAAATGCTCTCTTTCCTGTTCTCCTTTGTGTTTCTTGGAAACTTTAAGCACTGCTTTGGATAAATGAAGAGCAGGATAAGTTTGGAGATGCTTGGCCTAGGATATCTGCCAACTCATGCCCAGTCTGAGGACAGTGTGAGGTGGCACCTGTCCCTAAGGCTTAGGGGGAGCTGTGGCCAGGCAGGTGGCTGCAGCCCTTGCTAGAGGAATGCTCTTGGAGGCAGAGCGTGTGCAGCAGGAGGTTCCCAATACAGAGAGCTGGACTTTTGTCTCTCCCAGCTTGCCAAGAGACACTTTGGTTGCGCTTTATAACGCTGTCAGCAAGAGGCAGGACAAATTCCAATATGCAATTGCCTCTTCTGAAGGTGAAGTGGGAAGAAACTCAGTGTCTGATTTCTATTATCTGGTTCATGTACACTTCAAGACTTCCATGTTGACTGTTTTGGCCCTTGCCTTGCAATATTTCTCTTAAAGATTCCAACAAGGTGTCAGGCAGCAGTGGCACCTCTCACCCACAGGTACAATGGTGGCATGGAAAACCAGTATGCAATGAGATGTGGAGGTTGCTTTAATAGTTCCCTCTTGCATGTAGATAGCACATTTTACTTCAATATTTGTACACTTTTGTAGTTTTGTTATAATATCTTCTGCCTTGCAATTATATTCTCCCTTGACAATTAAAGAAGGGCCAGCCCTTTGTATAAAGTCCAGTTTATCTCTTGATTATATTTGCTGATATCTTTGTTACTCCCCAGTGTCCTTTGCTGTTGTTATTGCGGTAAACAAAAATAGGTAAATTTATACCTGTTCTGTGATTTTACTGTAGCTCACCGCATGACTGGGTGAAGCAGTGATAAGGATGCAGGCATGTGCCCAGTGACTCCTGCTGAAGAGCAAGAGCTGCTATACTGATAGGATCATCCCTGTAAACAGAATTCTTCCCTTGAACTGGAAATTCAGTGTACAGGACTTTTCCTGATGCCCAAACTTCTGGTGGACATCCTTAATAACTTTCCTCTACTAGCACTTCAATATTTATTTCTTAGTATCCTTATTTATGGAAACAAAACTTTATTCCGAAATCAAATCTGAGGTATCTGTGGCAGGTTGGGCGTCAAGAAGGCTATTGAAGCTTAATTTGAGGTTTAAACTATCCTGCAGTTAGGGTTGTTTGTCTAAGAAGATAAGGCCAGAATAATTACTATTTCTACTTATCCAAAGTGCATTACTTAACAAAAGTTACTTACTTACTTAACAAAAGTTTTGCAGAGAGGGATATTCTTCCACAGTGTAGTCTAGCAATACAACACTGACCCTAAAGATTAACTTAGTGTCGTGGTTTAGGAACTGTATTCCCCAATTTAATGTTCCCACTGGAGCCACTTTAAACCATCCACTCCCCTCTCACTCTGCCCCATCCCTCTCACTTCATGCCTCTGCTTTGCTCCCTTGTGTCAGGCTGGAGAGCAGAACTGGGGGCACAAAAGGTAAGAACAATTTACTGGAAACAGCAATGAGGTAAGAAAATGAACAGTGACAGCAACAATACTCATGACAGAGTGTATAAGAAATGAAATATTATCGCTCACTTTGCAGAAATCACAGACAGTATGACCACTTGCTCTGCCACACTGCCCTGACCCAAAGGGACCCTTTCCTCCCTTCCTGGAAAACTATATATTAGGAAAATATCCCTCCTGAAGACAGCACCAAAGGTAGTATTCAATAATTATCTTAAATCTCAGATATCAATGAGAATTTCATGCATGCCTGGAATTTAGCATGTACTTAAAATGTTTCATGGAATGAGGAAGGTTTTAGTCCATCTTTGGATGATTATCTAGCTGGATGCAAGCTTCCAGAGACATTAACTGCCATCCTTTGTTCCTCCTGGAGCCAAACTCTCCCCATAGTAAGAGACCAAAGCTGCCCCAGGTTCATAGGCTGTGGGCTGTTTTTTAGGCTGTTCTGATCATGTTATCTAGCTTCTCTAGGGCAGTGCTCAACTTTCACTCCAAGTCCATAGTAATTTTTTGAGTCAGAGAAGGCCATAGGCTAAAGAAGCTGTCTGACAGTTCTGTGATTAGGAGAAAAGGCTCAGCCAAGCTGTTGAGCACTCTCAATCTTGAATTACCTTCTGTGTTCAAATGACCAACTTAGTATAGGCTTTGAATGTGTCTAACTTTTCTGCTGTTTTATTTTTTTTGCTGCCTTCCATTCTTTCGCAATCTTGATGCAGCTAAAATGATAAGAATTTTCATTTGCAATATTTTTGGTTTCTTTTCCATTTTGTGAAGGTTTCTGGAATTCCAGCTATTGTAGGAGACAGCCTCTATAAATACTTGTATACTGTATATGTTTTTGCTATAAAATATATCTTAGCTTCCCAGCAGTTTTCCAAATGAAATGATTGAAATCATTGGATGAGAAGCCTTAGATGAAATAGATCTCAATATTTGCGTATTATCCAGGGTAATAATGAACAGCACCTTACTTGAATATACTTACTGATTCTCATACTTTTTTTCAAAGCCAGAGAATACATTTTCTTTATGTGTTTTCATTATAATTTTAATTGCATATTTTTTCATAAGTGCAGGGTTTTAAAATTATATATTTCTTATATAGAAAAAAAGACTACATTTTACTTTCATATGTTCTGATTATAAAAGAAAACCAGAAGAGTTTTCAGTTATCCTGGTATGAACTCATAGCTGCTAACTCTGGAGTAATTCTGCATTTACATAAAGTTGAAGACTGGAAAAGTCTGAAAATAAAAGTTGTGAGAAGAAGAAATTTCTTTTTATTGATGGTCATGGAAATTGGGAAAATTGGCACGCTCACGTGCCCTCAATTTATTGCTTTCCTGCTTGGGCTAAGGAGCCACGGAAGCAATAAGTGAAATGGATCTACTGGGTAAATAACATTTGGATTTTTGTAATCCATTTATGTGCCTACAGAGCAATGATTAAGTGAATGTGGCTTCTTAAAATTGGGCAGTATTTTAGCTCATCATATTCACATTCCAGGTATGCTGCTCTTTTGATAATTACGTGTCTATTGTCAGAGACAATCTTCACTTGTGTGAAAGCTGCAGGTGTTTAGCACTTATTAAAATCAGGCAATACATCTGTGGTCAAAAAAGTACGTGTTCAGCCTTTTTACCTCTACGTGATATTGAATAAAGTTTTGCAGCAGACTTCAAAGATCCAGCCCAGTGCCCCTTCTTTTGACTTACTGAAAGAGAAAGGAATAGCTCTTGATTTCTTTTGTATGCATATAGGTAGCTGTAGATATGATTAGCTTAGTTCTGCTTGAAAATTTGCTGTCAGAAGTAGTACCTTCCTCTGGCAGTTGCTTGTGACAAGCTGGAAAATGGATACCTTTTTACTTAAGGAAGATCCTCAGGGTAAGTATTCTAGGTGCTCTCTTGTTATTTGAGGCAATAGCTGGTCATGTCTCTTAAAAATTTTACTTTACTTGCAGCCTCTCTTTTTGATATATGAAGGGAGTGAATGGAAGTGAGTGAGAGGCTGAGATGTACAGCGCATGGCACCCTGGAGAGAGAGCATTGCTTCTCATTTGAAATGCAGAGCCTTTTCTGGTCAGCTGAACTCATGGAAATTAAGTATGTGGCTCATCTGTACCAGTCACAGGATAATGTGGGCTGTAGTGTTTAAGCTGTTCACAAAGTGTCCAAAGCACATTTTGTCTGTGCGATACCCACGTTATAAAGTGTGGAACTACCTTGGCTTTCAGATGCTGTGTCAGCCATTACTGCAGATTTGCACCATTTATCATAGGAAACAGTCATGCTTTGGGGTTATTTGGATCACACTTCAAGTGTTTTACATTTTTTTTTTAGCTTCTAAGCTCTGCCAGCATGCCCAAGTGGAATGAAATGTTCAAGGTCCAAGTGCAAATGGACATATGCCAGTGGAAAACTTCTGCGAAGTGGGGGTGAAGCATGTCAGCTGCCCAAAGAATAGCTTTACCTCCCCAGCTGGATCCCTGAGTGAGTCAGGTCTGCGTGCTGTGTTTTCCCAGCAGCTATGAAGATTTGTATGTGTAGGCAGGGATTTTGCTATATTATACTTACTTTTGCTGTTGTGTAATAGCCTATAATTCATCTGGTGCCAACACAACTCCTCGGAATTGCTGGTAATGTATATTATATTTTGTATTTTCTCTCTCTCATGATGGTACACTATACAATGGAAGCATTGATAAATATTTTGTAAACAATATGTACCAATTACCTTGACAAAAAAAGGCAACTAGCAATTTTTCCTGAACTCTGATTTTGACATCAAATAAGGCACAGTCTGAAGTGTTTTTACTAAAGTAATAGTTTCAATTCTACCAGGAGTGTTAGTGGTTTTTTTTTCTCCCACTTCTGCTAAAGATAATTGCTAATACCTTTGATCTGTTAATGTTCATCACAAAGTTCCAAAGCCTCATCAAGTTAGGTTAACACGACATTTAACCATCAGCGAAAAACTTCAAAATTTGAGTTTACTTTAATGATTGCAATGAAAATGAAAACCCAAAAATATATTAAAAATATTTTCATGCATTATTTTAAAAAAACAGGCTTCTCAAAAAAGAAGATGCCTGGAATCTTAAGTTTATAAGTGAAGGCAAAAGTTTGCTTTTCATATAATTGATTATCACCCTGGCTGTGATTGAAAAAGGATGGCTTATAAATTTGCAGAAAATAAGTGATAGTATTGCTGCTTGTAAATAGCTTAAAGTCACATCAGTGTTCTTGGAATGTGATTTTGTGTTTATTTTTACCACAGTTTGTAGTGGGCAGCCCTCCATTAGGAAGTGAAACCATATTTTCATTTTTTTTTTTCAGTGGTTTAGTAAATAAAATCAAAGTTCTCAATAATCTCTTCTTTTCTCTCTCCAGTTACTCTAGCAAGGGTGGGAGTAGTTACACTGAAGGCATGTGAGTAACTAGAAGAGCAAATCCTTCCAGATTTTTCACCCAGCATATCAGAGCAAATCTGAAACTCTTTGTGGCCCTCCCTGACCAGTAGCAATGCATTTGCATCTGCTACAATGAAATGTGGTAGTTAATTAAAACTAAACTGAGCATCTTGAATTTTGATGATGTGTTACATGCTCATGTATCAACTTGCTGCTTACAGACTGTGCCCAGAAAAGGCTTTTCAGATGGGCTGGAGTGATAAATTTGATAATCACTCCCTGATGATGGATCGCATTCTGAAGACATTAAATATAACCACAGATTTCAGTCAACCTTGAAAAGGCTACAGTGCCAGGGAGTGCCCAGGTTAGAAGATCAGATTCCTGAATCTCCTGCTGTAAGCCTTCTCTGCCTCACTACACTACCTGTTAAGGATTTGTACAATTAATGGTTTTAGTGCATTTAGGCATCAACAGGTATGAGGTATGAAGAATTCAGGTCTACATAGGAGAGATTAATATGGACTTGCACTTACTTATTTTTCTTGCCTGTGCTTAGGGTTTTAGAGATTAAAAAAATGACTTCATACCTCCAAAAGATACATTGATCCCTCTGTTAAATAACCTGCAATAGTTATGGACACAATTCTTTGTTTCCCATATGTGAATTACTTGGATAAAGGACATGAGCTGTTTCTTTGCTTTTATTACCTTTATTTCAGAGAATAGTCATCCTCATGCCTAGATATGTCCTGAAACAAAAATACCTTCCTGAGATTAGCAGTGTTTTGGAAAACTTCTACAACATTGTGGAAATATTCAGATGGGTTCATTGCCTCCAACTAAAACACCTGCATTCTGACTACCTACATACTCCATCCAAGCACCTACCTTTTCTCTTCAAATCTTAGATTTCAGACCTTAGAGTCTGAACTGTGTCAAAGTTACTCAACGAGGCATGGCATAGAAACCCCCCCATGATTTTTTTATTCTGCAACAACTACCTGGAATTTGTGAAACTTTGTCATCTGTTTAACACTTATGCTGTGTAAATGATGAAGGTATTTGGCTGCACCTCTAAAATCTTTGTCAAGGATATGATACTGAAATAGTTAAGGAACAACTAAGTGAACTGTATTGCAACTCACAACATAGAAAACACCCTGATCTCAGAGATGGTTAAATGAACTATTCTACTTTTAAGAGTATTTTGCTTGCTGTTATTGTAAAAGAAAAGAAACCTTAGAAGTGCAATTCAAAATTTTTCTAAGATAATTTTATTGATCATAATTTCAAGACAGAATAATTGAAAAAACTCAGAGATGAATTGAAGAAAGGTGGAGTGGGAGCTTGAAAGAGCTTTTTGGGATAAACCATTATGATTTCAATTAAAAAAGTTATTTGTTTTATAGTAAACAGAATATTATGGAGTTTTTTATAGGAGTTTGTATATGGAAATGGTTTGAAAACAAATAAAGAACTAAACTTTTGAAAGCCTAGAAATTAAACCATCCCAGCATATGAAAGGGAAAAAGCAGGATAATACCAAAAAAGGTCCAAAACCATGAAGATACCTGTCAAAGTGTTTATCGAGTGTCTTGCCTCCATAATGGGGCAAGATGTCTAAGAGTAATTTTCTATCCTCTCTGAAAAGTACCAATTCTGTCAGGCATGGAGGCACTCTCTCATGTCCATTTCGAGATTATTTTAAGAGAGATGGCACTCACAAAAACTCTATGAAGCCTGACTGATGCTGCATGAGTCCTTGCAGGGTTAAGTCTGATAGCATTGTCTTTCTGTCCTCCAGTGGGACCTTCACTGGCTCCAGCACAGTCCAGCTCTGCATACAGTGATGTGCATTAAGAAGAGCATTGCCATCAGGTCAAAAGCAATGATCCTGCCCCTCTTCCCAGCCCCCATGAGACCACATCTAAAGTGCTGTGTCCAGTTCTGGGCTTCTCAGCACAAGAGAAACGTGCAGCTCTTGGAATCGGTCCGGTAGAGGACTACAAAGAGGAATAGGGGACTGGAGCATCTCTTTTCTGAGGAGAGCCTGAGGGAACTCAGGCTGTTCAGTCTCAGGAAGAGATCACTGTGAGGGGACGTCATCAGTGTCTGTCAGTATCTGAAGGGTAGATAGGCCAGGAGGGTGGATCCAGGCTCTGTTCAGTGGTGCCGAACAATGGGAGCCAACAGGCAGAAACTGATGCACAGGAAGTTTCACCTGAAGATAAGGAAGAACTTTTTTACTTTGCAGATAAGCACAGGAGCAGATTGTCCAGAGAAGTTGTGGAGTCTCCCACACTGGAGATATTCAGAAACTGTCTGGACACAGTTCTATGCCATGTGCTCTGGGATGACCTTGCTTGAGCAGGGAGGTTGGACCGCAAGTCTCACTGTGGTCCTTTCCAACCTGATTCATTCTGCAACCTGGTGTATCTTCCACGTTTGAAACAGTTTTATGATTACAAGGTAAAGCACTGAGGAATTAAAGGACAGTTCCTTTGTGACAGCAATTTCACACTTGCATGTGTGAATTGAGTTAACAGAGATCAAACCTCAACAAGGTAAGGCTTGGAAGCACTGTTCAGGTCTAATGCCTTAAAGCTGTTTTTCTTATAGTAGTTTTACGTGTAATCGATGTGCTGCCTGTCCTATGCAGGGATCTTACAGAATAGTTATCAAGGGATAGTGTCATGAAATATTTGGAAAGACAGTTCCTACTATAATGAAAAACTTAATTTTGATAAAATTACTGATCTGTGCATATCAGTAAGAAGACTCAATTTATCAGTAAAAATCACAGCTGTTAGACTCTCTGTAATTCTCTGATTGTCAAGGGGGCATCCTTGGTAGTGGAAGAAGGAAGGCTTGGGAGGCAGAAACGGTTCATGTGTGCAAGAGAGAAAACTTTGAAACATGGCCTATGAATATGAGACTCGTATGCCTGACTTCTAAAGAATGTCTAATAAATGCCTTCTTGGTTATATTTTCACTGCTCTAGCTTCACTTTATTTTGACATGCAATTCCTCCTATCCTGCTTTGTCTATTCTTGTTTTTCTGCATCCATATTTCAGGATTTAATCTGTGTTGAAAAAGACCTCAGGACATCTGCAGCCCAATCTCTCACTCTCTCTTTGTCCAGGTAGGTCAGGGCAGGTTACTTAAGACTGTTCTGGTCAGGACTTGAAAACCTCCAGAGATAAGTTTGAGAAGCCTCTCTGTACACCTTGCTTTAACATCTGAGTGTTCTCACTGTGAAAAAGATTTTCCTTATAGGCACTTTGAGCCTGTCTTATTTAAATTTGTGCCTGATGTAGCTTTTCCTTGCAGTGCACACTGTCATCAAGAGCCTAGATTAGTTTCCTGGATGACCTCCCTGTAGACACTGGGATACCCTCCTCACTGAAGGGAGATGGTTGTTTAACACCAGCAGGAAATTAAACTCCAAGTAAGCTGCTTCCTATTTCCTTCCTTCTGGTACCGGATGGACAAAAGCAGAGACTATAGGTTGAGGTAAAAATTTATTGAAAACAAAAACCAATGGAACAAGAAACACACAATAACAACAAAAATAATACCAAAAGTATGCAAAGAGAGGTGTTTTATCTCCAAAAAAGTATTCACCACTGAGAACAAAAACAAGATGGCGTATGGGCCCTGTAGGTCATGTCCAGTGGCTTCCCCAGACAAAGAAAATAGGGTGATTGTTCCCATATGTCACCTGTGTGACAGTAGAGAGCAAAGGCAACATGGCAAGGGGGCTTCCATGGATAGCGTTTCCCACCCCGCTAGCCAAAAACAATGAAAAATCAATGACAAACAAGCCCCACAAAAGCAGTTAATCCTGTTGGATCTCATTACCACTCCACTGGGCTCTGGTCTGCGCAGGGTCCTCAGCTGCTGTTCCTACTGCTTGCTGTGCTGGAGGTCAGTCCTGCTGTTGCTGCTTTCCATTCCACTGCACTCCTTTTGATCAGTTCCACTGAGCTTCCTTCCACTGGATCCACAGTTTTGGCCGGGCTGGTGCCGCCCCAGCTGCTCCTTTCCCCACGGCAATGTCCACACAAGAGCTGTTGGTTCAGCACTACAGCCAATTCACATTTTCACTGCTTTCCTTTCAGCACCACGTCCCATAGCCACAGCCTGGGGCTGTGTGAGCATGATCAATACCCTGATGTTATTCTATACCATCTCACATCATTGCCAGGGCCAGAGAAAAGGGTTCTTTGTTTTCAGAAAGAAAGGGTGATCCTTTCCCATTGAAGAGAAAGCATGGAGGGCAGAGAATCTGTCCACCATTATTTTTTATTGTTCTGAGATTGGTGAGCATTTTGCATGTAAATCACTCTCTCTTTGTACACTTTTGCTATTGTTGCTGTTACTGTTTGTTCTTTCATCTCATTGCTATTCCCAATAAATTCTTCTTATCTCCACCTCTGATCTTTGGCTTTTTTGCTTCCAGCTGTAGGGCAAATGAAAAGCGAGTGCTGGAGCAGTTTCAGTGGCAGCACTAGGTTGGGAAATAATGTTCCTAAACCATGGCAACTTGTTTCTGGCCTTCAGGCTCCATATCATCCATTCACCATGGCACTCTAAGCCTGATCACCTAGACATTTTTTATTGCTCCACTAGTTCACTCTGTTGGTTTGAAAGCAAACCAGTGGGAGATATTAATTTAGAACTATAATTTAATAGGAAAATTAAAATAAAAAAATTAATTAAAATTAAATTTAAAAAAAATGCAGTAGTACAAAGACACTGACAGAGTCAGTGAACCTGGTCCTTTTGAAACTTGGGTTGGCCTTCCACCAGGTCAGTGAAACTGGATGGCATTTTTGTTACTATGGAGGGCAAGATACTGAATGTTTCAAGTCAGTGGGAGTTTAAGCAGCTATTTCAGTGGAATCAGCTCCTAGCCATAAACTAGAAATGGGTTTGTTTGTTAATAAAAGGTCTTTCTGAGTTAATCATAGTTTAAGACTGAGGACAGGTTTTTTTGTTTCATTGGTTTTTTAGACAGAACCCATAGGCCAAACAATAATAAAGAAGGATGTCTTGCCCTGGGAGCTGCTATCACCCAGATACACTCAAATTGAAGTTCATATGACGTGGAATGCATTATGAACTAACCATAAAGAGCACTGCCTTCAGTGCATAAGAGTTAGGAGGATAGCTGTGTCTTGAAACTCAGACTAGGGGATTTTAACTCAGTAGGTAGGAGACAGCTTGAGGGTCAAACCTGGCCTAACCTTCAAGATGACTTCAACAGGAGCACTGAAAGAATTGTACACATTTTTTTTCTGTCTTTTTTTGTTTCACTGAAATTTTCAATCCTTAAATAATGAATTTGAGACTGTATAGCCTAATGCAAAAGCAAAAAGCAATGTGACACAGCAGCAAGGTAAATACCTGCTTTGTCTTGTTGACTGATAAAGTAATCCTTTCCTTTGTCATGTATTTTCTTTTTTCCGCTGTTGTTTAAATTTGGTTCTCATATGCTATTTCAAATTAGATTGAAACTATGTGCTAACAGTTTCTGTGTGCTGAAAAGATGGTGCTCTCTTCGCTACATAAGCAAGGAGTTTTGTGTAATCTTTGGTGCAAAGGAAAGGGTAAATGCACCCTACACATGCTCATGTATTCCACAGCTGGTACAACTTTAAGTCACTTGACCAAAAAGACGCTCATTACCAGGAGAAGAGCCTATGCTCCACATGACTACACACATCAGAAACATTTGATATGCATTTCTACCTGCCTCTTGGTTGTGTACTAATCTGGTGATATCAGAAAACTTGACATCTTTCCTTACTCTGCCACAGATTCCCCTAATCTAATTTGACACACTCAGCTGCAAAGCTTGAGTTAGAGGCATGGTCACCTCAGAGTGTCTTGCAATTAGTGTGAAGAGATAAGCACATCCCAGGAATGATTCAGCCCATCTCTGTTTGTCTGTAATATATGGACTTTGGGACAGTTAGCCTCCTACATTGGTGTCTCACTAAAGCTAACGTGTCTGTCCATGTTTTCATCCAATCTTGGGCAAACAGAGTGCTACAAATTATTTCACCCACTTTCAGACCCTTGAAAAATTTAGGATTTTTTTCCACTTCTTTCAGTATGTTCTTGAAAAAAGTGTGGTGAGGAGAGTTATATTTTGATAGGCAAAAGGTTCATTGAGCAACTTTAAATTTTCTGTTATTTTAATGAATTTCTGGATGGAAGTCATTCAACACTCAAAAATTTCAAAAATGTGGAAAACCAAGAGCTATTGCACAGCTATGATTGGCCAAAAGATGGTATCAGGAGCCCCAAAGGTACCACCTCAGTACACTAAATTCAGCAAATCTCCTTGGCTTCCCATTGCTTTGCTTTGGTCTTCAGAGCTGAGTAGAGCAAAGATAACAACTGAGGATAAGTGTACCAATCGACTTTCAGGTATAGTTTGGTTCTTCAGACATAGGCCCTTTTTAGAGGTATATCATTTCTAGTTACATGGCCACATTCATGCAGGAACCAATGACAGCCAGGAATGGGTAAGATATTTATTATGAAAGACTATTGAATACAACTGGAGGGAAATGCTTCAAGAGGGGGCCTGCACAAGAAGAAAGTTGTCTTACAACCTGCCCCAGGCAAAGGAAAAAGACATCACTCAAATGCAGAAAAGTTTTACTTGAGAAGGCAGACCTCTCCTGAACTGGCAAAGTTATCTACGATGTTCATGCTCATCTTTCCATGCTTGGTGTATCGTAGAAGGGCAAGGCTGATACTAACTGCAGTCTCTGGGTGTTTCTTGTTGTTCCCTGAGTAATTATAGCCAGAACAGGTCTGTTCAAATGTAGGAATAAAGGAAACAGGAGAGGTAAAAGAATATCCAGGATTCAGCACATTATCAGCCAGCATTCAGCTCTCATATCTTTGTGAGCCACAGAAGTGCTGTTATTTTCAAGATATTGATGGTACATGTACTAAAGTCTAGCAGTATTAGGCCGTTTATGATAAATTCCACATGGACTCTGCAGAAAAGCATGAAGAGAATTCATAAAGTCAGGTCTGTGCCTTCATTCTCAGATACTGCATCTCTTCACTCAACTACTAACAGTGCAGTTTTCCCAACTTAATGCAAGCTGTTTTTTCTCTAATTTGGTTCAGTCACTTTTTCCTGTCCAGTCCTCCTAATGCCTTGATAAGCTGAGCTTCTGAATTCAGAAGGAATTCAAAAAGAAAGCAACAGCATGTTAAATGTCATATACAGTATGCTTTTGTAGAACTGTTAAATGAAATGCAGAAAATAGTCCCCTTTCTCCTCTTATTAGTTGAAGTCACAGCTATAATGTAAATTGTGATATTTAGTATAAAGTAACTTTTGTTGTCATGTAAAGACAAAATAATAGTTTTTACAGAACGAGATCTGGCAGTGCCCTACACTTTCATAGAACACAAGTGACTCTAACATACATCCTGTTTCTCTCTTTGCTGCTGCACATCTCTGAATTACTTGGACAAAAAAAAAAAAAATTCAAATCCCTACAGAAACCCTTAATCTTCCTTGCATAAGCCCTAAGAATTATCAGGATTTGCAAGAGTGCAAGTAGACTTGATCAGTAGTCCTTTCAGCAGTACTGTCTTAAAAGAATTTCTGTGTTATCCCTTACTGGAAGAGCACAAAAGATGCTGCAAACAGCTGTCTCCTTGTGAACACAGGATGGCTTTTCACAAAAATATTTGTGATGGTAACATACAAGTAGCCACCATTGTGCATTATTCGTTTTTTATATCTGAGCTCCAAGATAAGCCTAAAAAAATCTAAATTTTAACAAATTCCATAGCACTACTTGAAAGCATAATACTTTTCATAAATTGCACCAGTGGTGTCAGGCTACATACCCACAACATGACAAAGAAAGTCTGTTGGTTTAAACTGAATGAGTTCAGCTTAGCTTTAGTAGTGGTAATTTCTTTCACTCAGCTAATCATCCTCCCTCTGGGCTAATTTTTGAACATTGCTCTTTATTTTCTCTTTACAGCTGTACTTAGGAAAGGAAGAGACACTGAGACATAGTCGTATCTTTCTCATTTATTCCTTTAAATGAAGTTAAAGAAACTCTAATGTTAAGGAGTGAAAAATCTCAGGAAATGTTTTCATTAGAACTACGCTGGCAGCAAGTATGCCTCTGGCATTGCGGGTTGCCTGTGTGTTCCTCAGTTCTCAGTTGCTCTAATAAATGGTATAATTTCTTCCTCTTGAAGTGATTCAGTGTGAGAAAGCAACTTTTTTTTTGCTATATGTTAAAAAATGTTAATGTCTGATGTTAAAAAAATTATTATTTTTAAATGTAATGCTTTTAAGGCAGTTTCCCAGTATTGCCAATAGTGTATTTAGAAACTATGAGAATACAAAGGCAAGGAAAGAGATGTTACAAAGACTTTAATTATAAATTCATTCTGTACTTGCCTTCCATACTTTTTTGCCAGCAGAAATATTTCTACGTCTTTGCTACCTCTGACATGGAGGGGTGCACCTATAATAGAAATTGCTGATTCCTTTCTGCCTAAGCATCTGGTTCTGAAAAGGGGACTTGAGAGTTCGTCATGGAAGAGAGGGAAGAAACCATGTGACATCGGGTTTTTCCTCAAAGTTATAAGGTAGAGGACAGATGAATATCCTATTTCTCCTGCTAGCTGTTCTGACAAATACATAAATTGATAAACCTTCAGCTAGCTTTCTTGTCAGTTTAGATGCTTTTATATGTTCTCAAGAAACCTTATAGGTAACAGGAGAATTCTTCTTTATTCCTCTTATTCATCCTTCTTTCAGTCCAATGAAAAGTCTATCTACAAATAATAGGAGCCTTTATCTTCTTTTAACCCCTTTCTGCAATGCTTTATCATGTGACATACAATCCTATCCTACAACTGGCAAGTTCTACTGCATTAGGGTTTTTTTCCCATGATCTATGGGTAATTCTGAGGCATAGGGACATTTTCTGCTCCAGATTTTCTGTTTGTCAGTGTAGAATACTACTTAAGGTGGTTAATTACAGGTTTTTGTAAGCTTATTTCTTTGAATATGCAAGAAGCAGTGGCAATTAATTCTGAACGTTAAGGAATACTTTATGGAGCTGTTGGCACATTCAGAGTACACAATAATTGGCTGAATTTAATCAGATCCATAAATACTATTGTGATAGGTGACATTGCAAGGGAAACTGTCTCTGTAACTGCAGTTGGCTGCTTGTTACACCTTATATTTTATAGTCAGCAACAGAACAGAAATTCTGTTGTGTGTGCTGGCTTTCTATGGGTTTTTCAACTTGAAAGTGTGTTTTGAGCAGCAACATCACCATTGGGCAGAAGGGGAAGTGGAAAGCTTTTATCCTGTACATAGAGACAAACATCGTATTGTCTTGTCTTGTTTGCCAAGCAAACAGAGAAGATGTGAAGACTCGGGAACACAGAACTGATAGTAGGAGGCAAGACCCAAGGAAAGCCTGTGAAGGCACAGCAGTTTGAGACCCAGTTTTGAGCGACCTGTATTGCTATCTTTACTTTGGGAAAGTTTAAAGAAAACTAAAGACAGAATACAAAGGCTTTTCAGGAACCTAAAAAGGGAGGAGTCTGAGAATGCTCTTTCTCTTTGCTCCTCATTCCTGGTGCATTTCATGATCTGCAGATGTCACCACTCTTTCTCTAGGTGGAAGCCTTGCCATGCTTAATGGGGAGCTTAGTGTGAGCAGTACTGTAGGTTGGGGGCTTTTCTTTGAGGGAGAGAGGTGTGTGTATGAAGTCTTTATGTACGTTTCATATACATATATACACAGACTTATTTACATATTACATGTGTAAGGAGCATGAGAAAGAGGGAAGATATAATAGATCCTGAACATGAGTCAGGGGAAGTTTAGATTGGATATTAGAAGAAGGTTTTTCACCCAGAGGGTGGTTGGGCACTGGAACAGGCTCCCCAGGGAAGTGGTCACAGCACCAGCTGTCACAAAGTTCAAGAAGCATTTGGACAATGCTCTTGGGCACATGGTGTGACTTTTGAGGATGGTGCTGTGCAGAGCCAGGAGTTGGACTTGACGATCCTTGTGGTTCCAACTCAGCTTAGTCTGTGATTCTCTAACATATTAAAAAGCATAAAGATATGCAAAAAACTTTACCTTCTGTATTGTGGGATTTAATAAGAGGGTCCACAATGGCTTAAATTCAAAGGTTGATAAATACAGCACAGTCTAAGTACATCTAATTGTAGCATCATCAGCAATGTTTCTGAATAACAACAAACAGCAAACCTAAAATTCATTTCAAACATCAAGTCAATTGAGTTTTTCAAAGTTACACCAGGAAAATACTTGTAACTATGCCCACATCTGTGCCCAAGACACGTATGTATGCATATCACTAAAACTCCTCAGTATTTCAGAGATCCCTTAAAAGGTCTGTTATAATAGACTGTTGACAAACACACTTCTTGTTTGTCAGATATGCATAGCTGTATGAAAACTTTGCTGGCATATCTGCAGAATATTTGACAAGCTGACAGCTGTAATTTACAGCTAAGATGGAAGAGAACAGACTGTGTCCCCAGGGGAGCAAAGCACTCTTAATATTTTAACTTTCTGATATGCCTTTCAAAGCAAATTTTCACACAGAGCTTTGTTAGTGTACACAAAATCATAGCTAGTTGTAAATACAGGTGACAATACTTTGTTCTTGTAAATGCAGTTATAAGTATTTCAAAAATGCCAACAATTGGTCCTGGAACTATTTATATTTCCTGATACACAGATTCATACCCTCTCATGTCCTTCAAATTAGATAGTTCCTACTGTACAAATTTTTATAAACGCAGATTGAGAGCCAAAAAGTCGGCACAGTAATTTGCTTGTAAAGATTCTTTGGCAGTGTAGCACTTTGCTTCCTCCAGTTTTAAGGTGCGTCCTACCGAAGTGTACAATTGTTCTTCAGTGAATATTCCTGGTATTGAAACAGCAACATAAAATTCCAGAGTGTCTCACGAAAGTACAGTAGCAGTCATGACAGACTTCAAAAAGGACAGGGAGATTATGGGTTATGGGAATCAGCTGAAGAAAAGTCTGTGTAGATTTGCTCAAGTGTATGCTTTTATTCTGTGTGGTTCCCTGAAGGAAAGTGCACTTTCCTGGTTTTAAATCCTGAGGATTCCTTAGGTTTCTGTCTGTACCCTGAGTTCTTTCATGTGACAGTATTCTAATGATGTTGAAACATTTGTCCCTGCTCCTTCAGCATTTTCTAAATGAGGTCCATTTGTTTATTTTTCAAAGAATAAAGACATTGTTTCTTCATGTTCTCTACATTCATATATTCATATATATTCATCTTAAATTCACAGAGTCCCTTAGTTTCTGTCTCCCATCTGCTCTAATTTTAACTTTGATTGTAAATTTTATTAAGCAAACATCCTACTAGTGTAAATTAATGGTCTTATTGACTTTAATGGGAAAATGATAGTTTATAACAGCTGATGATTTTGCATTATGTGCTAAATGAATATGTAAACAAAAATTGGGATGTTGTTATTGGCTATGCCATATTCCAAAAACACTCTTACAGTTATTTATTTTTCCCATGGGTGTTGTTGCATTGGGTCTTTTTTTTGTGTGTTTGTTTTTTCAGCCAGTATAATCTATGGATCTCTCTCTTTTATTTGCTTTATTTTCTGAATATGCAAATTTTTTTAGTCACACTATTTTTCTCTGTAGTAAATTGTATCTCTAGATGCCTGCTTCCCATCATAAAACAGGGAGGATTAATCAACCTCTGGAAAGATGTAGAATGTCTCTGTCATCTCTAAAGGAACACTAAATGATTAATTTAGACTGGAAAGGGAAAACTGACTTAACTACATTCTGTCTGTAGTGACTATCTACCTTTGTTGACTTTGTCAAATGGTTCTTTTTTGAGCACATATTGAGATTTCTGAACTCTGAAAAAGGAACTCTGTGGTTTCAAATTTCAATGATATGAGAAAGAAAAAAGAAAAATAAGGCATTTACCTTAAAAATAAAAAAAAATAAGGCATTCATTCTGAAAGTGTATTTACCATCAATTTATGAAAAGTACCTTTCAGTGGCCACCACTAGTTCCTGTTCTGTAGGCTAGTGTCTCTTTTTAGATGCTTCAGAACACTTTGCACTATCAGAGGTGTACTGAACAATTTGCCCACAGTATTCCATTTGGTTAAGCTATAGTCCCCTCCTTTCCTTTTGAAATAGGATATTAAAGGGAATGTTTTCTGTTGTGGCTTGATATCTAAATCTTCAGACTTGGCAGCTGTATATTTTCTGTTTTTATTTGATAATCAGTTACAGGGCTGTGCTGTTCTGGGTTTGCTATTAATCACTAGCCTAAGCAGCATGAGTATTTGTCATAAAAGGTAGGGAAGTCTCAAGGTAATCAAATCTGGGAAGGTCAGTAGTGGAGAATAGTTCCCATATATGAGACATTTTCAAACAGGAAATGGAAGGCATCAAGTGGCAGTCCTGTAAATAGGAACGTAATCAAAAGTGCAGATGGAAAAAAATAAAAGAAAGTAGGTCAGGGATGATTCTACTGATGCAGCCAGAGAATAATTGATGCGTGTACTAAAGGCTCTGTCATTTCCATGAAGAGCTTTATCCTACAAAGCCAGCAAAAAATAGAGCTGAAAGTGGAAGAAGCATTGAGTGGTTCAGAGCCTGTTTGTATTTCAGAGAGATAAACAAGGGCAATATGTGCTGCAGTCAAGAGTCTGAAACTGCAACAAGAGGAAATATTCAGAAATATTCAGATTGTTGGACACCATTTGTTCTCCTCTTGTCAATCAGTCACTTTCCCGTATATATGATGACAAAAGTGCAGTTATGTTGGTGCTTGTCCACAAATATCTGGTCTGGTCATCTGTAAAATGAGTCTTATTAGGATGATATCATTCATATGGTGTGGTAGTGCTGCTGCAGAGTTTGAAAATCTTTTTCCTCAAAGCTGCTGGTGGCTTCTGTTTTTAGCTAGGACAGATAGGGATGACTCATGGATGTTAATTTGGGCTTAAGTCTGTATTTTTAAACCTCATTCTCCAGTTTGCAAGCAGTTAGAATCTGTGCCAGAATCCAGACCTGCTGCTATTTAGGGATTATTTGTATTCACAGCCTATTGTTTCAAGGGACAGCAGCAGTCAGGGCATTGTGTTAATGGACATACATCAGTTTGACAGAAAGTGTCCTAATCTGCACATTCACCACTTGAACTGTTTCAGTGGTTCTAGTTCAAGTTTCTCTGCATGTGCATTCAGATGCCATTACTTGTTTGTCTTGTCTCTAGTAGATGTTTGCTTAACATACCTGTGCTTTTTCCTTGGGTGGTGGAAATCAAGGCAGTTCCCTCTCTTTATGGTTGCTTAGAGCTACTTCAATAATGCAAAATGGTAGTACATTTTTCTGACACAGATCTTGCCCCCCAGAGTTCCCTGTGCACAGGAAAATATGTTGGAAGCATGGTGTTTGCCCAATAGGAGCAGTGAACTACAGGTGGTCAAAGATACCAAAAAACTCACAAAAATATCACTTCAGAGCTCCAAAGGCTGAGGAGTCTAGAAATATCTAGCTAATGTCTGTATATATGCACTCTTTTTGGATAATTTATGTTCAGATAGAAGCATTTATTTATTCTGAATACATTATTCAGGATGAATAATACCCATTGCCACTCTTCTGTTGCTGAAGTCATCTAAACTTAATACAGCTTTTTTTCTAATTAAGCTTTTGTTTATTGTCCATATTTAGAGAGCGGTGAACTTGTTTTTCACCTAAGAAATAAACATTTCTGAAATTAATGTGTTCTGTCTTTTCTTCTCTGTTTCCCCTTCCAGTTTCCAATCAATACCTTGTATTTCTTCCTGAACTCATTATTTTAACATTTTACTAATTGTCAGTCCAGATAATTTGATAAGTAGGGTTAAAATTGTTCAAAATCAATCAATGCTATGGCTCTGATTAGCACTTTAAAGTTCAATCATTGATTCTAACCTGTGTCTCTTCAATTACAGTGACTGTCACCTCGGGTTGCCAGTGAAGTTTGTATCTATTGTAAACAGGGTTATGTTAGCTTTGAAAGCCCTTTTATATAGGCATTTTTTCTCTCCAGGCTAATTTTTTTCTCTCTATGTCATGAAGTTGGATTATTATAGGAATCTTCTTTTGTTCTTGGACAAAATATGAAGCCTATCGTCTCAGTAAGCATAGAATTATTGGACCTAGCTCACTTAGAAAGAAGCTTATTTTTAAATAATTTTAATTATTAGAGCCTCTGAATGCTACTGGAGACCCTGCTTGTGCCTTCACCATTTCTGGCCACTGTAAGCTTTCTCCTTTTGTCACAAGCCAATTTTATGTTTTCTACAAAGAATTTCTCTTCAATGTCCAGTGAAGAATACCACTTCTTTTCACTGCTATGAACAGTGTTTTTCAATGAGTATCAGCAGGTGCTGAGAGAATTTTTCTGTTTAAAGTGAGGGTTAAGAACAATCTTTAAAGTCTTTACTTCCCCTTCTGTCTTCCAGTTAACAATAGAGCTCACAATGGATGTATGCATGTCTGTGTGTGATTGTGTGCATAAATCAAAAATGTTTGTGTAGTCCTAGAGAGAACAGACAACTTTTAGGTTTTTTGGCTCAGCATGGCACAATGCTGAAATATAACCTAAAGTTAATAATCAGACTTATTTTTCTGAATAAGGGACAAGTTTGGTCATCTCTGGCCAATTAATGTACTTCCACTTTAAACATAACATAGAAGGTTAAAAATATTCGCTAGATTATTTTTTTCATCATTCTTAAATGTTAAGTCCTGAAATCTTGATTTAATATTCATAGATGTCTGAGTTCAAATTGCAGTACAGGTAAGTTCTAGAATAAACTATAGAAACAATTTTAACCATCAACAAAAAGTAATTAATTGATTGATTACTCTTGTTGAGACTAATTCCTAAGGCAACAAAGTAGCACTGTTTCAATCTAGATCTGAAACATGTGTTAAACAAAGTTATGTGTAAAATTAAAATATATAAAACCCCAAACATAATGAACCACTAGTAAAAATAAGCAGGAAAAAGTGGGGTTTTTTGTGTGATTTTTGAAAAATTGCTGATGTACAGTGTATGAAAATTATATAGGCCTAACTTTTCATTAATGGTCTATTTTTTCTGTAACTAATGGTGTTCCTCAGAAAATTATTGTCATAGGATTGATCTAAGAGTTATAAAGTTTTTCACTGTCTCCCCTAATATTTGAAATTAAAGTACTAAAGGAATCCTTTACAAAAAAAGCAGTGTTATGTGTTGCAGAGATGACCAGCTCCCACTTCATCCCCTTCCCTTCACACAAGTGTTGGAGAGGAAATATTCCATTTCCTGATGGATACAAAAGGGAGGTGAAAGGTATCATGGAAGTAATGGAGATATATTAAGAATAGTAGAAAATTTACAAAAGCAAATGGCTCCTAAACATATGGAGTTAGGTATAAATCTTGTATCTCAGACACTCCTTCCCAGCCTCATTACATTTTCCCTATTTTTAAATGCAGGAAAGTTAGGTAAACTGGCTTGCTATTGTTCTCACACTACATGTTCAACTCCATAGTACTTCTAGCTAAAATAATGTTAGCAACAAAAAAAAACCCAAACAAACAAAAAAAAAACACCCAAAAACAAACCCCAAAAAACCAACCAACCAACCAACCAAAAATCAAACAAAAAAAACCCCAAAACAAACCAGAAAACCATAGCACAAAAGTGTTCTTTGTTTCCCTTCCACAGCTTGACATCCTCTGAGCTGCATCCTGCTCCCTGCAAGCTCCCCTAATCTCCAGGAAGGCATTTGGAGTCATAAGGCAAAGTGTCTGGCTTTGCCTATGAAAGCTGAGATGTTCATCATCAGAGAATGGAGCACAGTGCAAATTCTGAGCTTGAAACAGGGATCAAACAATAATCCTCTGCACAGTCCTTTCAAATATTCTTTTGGTCTTGGTGCCAAAGGAGCGCTTGAAAATTAGATTTGTTGCCAATACAACTGTATAGCCCCATCTCTTTTGTTTTAAAATTCAGTTTGTGCTTTGTTCAATACAAGATGAAGACACCTTTTAAGCTTTAAGGATTTGTTTATTGTTGCATCATCAAGGCTGACTTCCCAAACCAGCAGTTCAAAACAATGATATATAAAAGAAGGAAATTCTTTTGTCATTTTTTAAAATAGAAATTATATCCCCATTGTGCATCTTCTTCTTGAAAATGACAGCTCTTACTCTTTGAATACAAACCGCACAAAACCAAAACAAAATCAGACATTTCCTATCTGTCTCAAATTAATTCAAAGCAAGCAAAAATGCGCAGTATCAATCAGTGTGCCGTTAGTGTTATCTTTTGAAACACAAAGGGGACAACTAATGAAATTCCAGTACAAACATTAATGAGTTTCTTTTGAGTTTTGGGGATGGGTGGTTGGGAGGATGTGTCTGAAGAGTAGCCGTGAACGCGTTTAAAGCTTGTGGGTAAGAATCAGGGGCTGATGCAACAAAGGGAACCTCGTGACTGCTGTCTGCTGCAGGCTGCCTGATACAGGGGATCTGTTGATGAAGCCATCCTGCTCCAGCTACCAGAGGCATTACACTCGCAGCTCCTGTCCTTCTGAGGGACTTCAGCCACCCTGATATCCAGTAGAAAAGCATCACGGCAAGCTATGGCAGTCCAGGATACTCCTGGTATGTGTGGTGGATAAGTTCCCAAGCATCAATAAGTTCCCTAGGGGGTCAACAGCAGCCCTGCTGGGAAAGACTTGGGGCTGCTGGTGGATGAGAGGCTGGACACGAGCCAGCAAAGTGCATTTACAGCCCAGAAGGCCAGTCATGGTTTTGGCTGCATCAAAAGCAGTGTGGCCTAGTCTGATTGCCTAAATATACACGTGCATGGCTTATCAGGAGGGCTTTACAACTTCTGCTGAGCCACTGTGCTTTCCTCACCCAAAACTGCACATCTACAGGTTCAGACGTGTTATACACGCCCAGGCTGCAGTCCCACCTTGGGCAGACTAGAGGACAGATACACTTTTGTAGACAGGGTGATTGGCCTCAACCTGTACAAGTTTGGCGCCTAAACATAACATAAAGCAACAGGTTAAAATCAGACTGGTAGGCTGCCATTATGCAAATCATTGGCAAAATTGCCCTCCTGCAGCTACTGCCTTCTGTTACAGTTCTTCTTAAAATGGAGGGAAAGCATAATGAACAAAAACATTAGGAGTGCAGGAATTTGAAAACCAGACATTAAAAAAAAACAAAACACCCCAAAACCAGAGAAAATCCACTGTGTTAAAAGATTGAAAATCCCAGGACCATGCAGTTAGAGAGGAAACATGGATGTCTCCATTGGTGATCAAAACAGGAATAACAAGTGACACCTAGAACATAAATCAGATGTTCTGATTAATCATCTCTCAGGATGATGTTTTATGCCATTACCACCTCTGAAACAGTTTCAGGCTTGCACGTCTCTTGGGATCATGTAACAGGGGATGCTGTATGACAAATATATTTTCCAATTTGTAGATATCAACAATTTTTGTATATTTTTATCCCTGTCTGAAGATACCACCTGCTTCAATTTCACAGCAATAAACACTGCAGCTAAACCAGCTTTGAACTCAGACATAGCATAGGTCTGACTGTTCAAAACAGCCTTCTAAATAATTTCAGGTTTATGTACCTGAACTGACACTTCGTTATTCAATTGAGTCTTTGCTTGTAGACTGATGCCTTAGATACAGCTGTTCCAGTGCATTAAAAAGTGAAAGGAAAGGTGCAATTTGCATTTTTACAGGAACTTTCTTTCAATGAAACAGCTAAAGGGCATCAGCAAGCTGCAACCATTATACATGCATCAGCTCACTGCAGCTTTCTCATGTTTTTATTTTGCTTGGTTTATGTCAACCATGGAGCTGATGGCCTTGAATATTCACACCACCGTTTTCAGGAGTTTCTCTAAAATTGATTTTGAGTTTTGAAATTGTGGAAGCAAAGGAGACTCAAATCTCTACATCAAAAGAGAAGGTGGAATCATTTATACACAAAGAAACAGTTTGAACAGCACCTTAGTCTTTTGTAATATGAGTTGCAAGCCTGAAAGTAATGCACAGCCCCTGTGCTTTCTTGTCGGCCATTATGATCATTATTAACATAGACTTTATGGGGCGTGAGATGAATTGTTGCTCCAGAGAGCTTATTCTGAGCAGGAACAAATGTTGGTTTTTCAGACTTTTGAAGGGCAGTTTGGACTTTGGACATCCTCAGTTTGACTGATGAATTAACAAAACTTTTAGATCTAAAAGAATGTTGGTGAAGCAGTAGGATTTTATCAGAGCATTTTCACATATTGTGTTTCTGCATAAGTGAGTTACACAGGAAAGAACATGTGCTACAGTAACTATCAGCGGCTTCCCAAGGGCACATAAAGAAAATTACACTTTTATCACTTAAAAACTGACAGCTAAATATGGCTCATGTTTTCAACTTGCCACTTTCTCTTTCAATTGGACAGTTTGACATCTCCATGAAGCTAGATCTGAATGCAGTGCTTCAAAAATTTTCTGTAGCTATTAATCTTTTTTTCACACCATTGTTTTTGTTTTCAGTGAGAGCATACCACTCCATGCACAACTGAGCAGATTCATATCACTAGTATTTTCTTTTGTATCCTCTGGTGGAATAGAATATAGGGATTTCTGACTTTACATGGAATTTGTGAGGGGTTTTATTGCATTCTCTGTCCTCCACGTTCAGGTCTGATCGTAGCTGTCTACAGCTTTAAAAGAGAATTTGAAAAGCTTCTTTTACAATTCCTTTATTTCTTGTGGGAGGGAGTGAGCGCTTTGTAATGGCTGCGTAACTGTTTCTTTTCAACAATTTTATGAGTTGCTGATTGATTTAAGGCAGACAACCTCTGAGGGCTGTCATATAGCACATGTAGAGGTTATGGAAGTACTGGACTCTCCATGCTTACTGCAACTGAAAGGAGCAGAAATGCTTCTGCTTGGCTCCTAATCCCTTCAGGGTCCAGGTTGTCTTGAAGTGCCTTATTGCAAGTGCAATGTCAGATACCACTGGCCTAGAAACTCATACGGAACATTGAATTTTTAGCAGCAGCTATGTGTGAATGGTTCTCCCATATGTGATTAAAGTAGAAATATTGAATTGGTTACTTGTTCCTTGTGATTCGTATAACAGAGGCTGTGAAAAATACTGTATCAAAGGTATGTAAGGTAATGCAAGGTTCTCTCTGCAAAGTCAAAAACTTGAAAAAAATGCTCCCAACATAAGAAGGGCATGGAACTCTGGAGGAAGTTCAGAGAAGGGCCATGAAGTTGGCCAGAGCACTGGAGCACCTCCACTATGAAAACAGATTGAGTAAGTGGGGCCTGTTCAGCCTGGAGAAGAGAAGGTTGCTTGGAGTAACAACCTTCCAGTATCTGAAGTGAGCCTACAGGGAAGTTGGAGAAAGACACTTCATCAGGAACAGAAGTGACAGGACAAATTAAAAGGGGAGAAATTTAAGTTAGAGAAGGAAGAAATTTTTTATTGTGAGGATGATGAGACACTGGAACAAGTTACCCTGGTTGCAAATGTCCCTGGCAGAGTTCAAAACCAGACTGGATAAGGCCTTGGACAAACTGGTCTAGTGTGTATCCCTGTCCACGTCAGGGAGTTTGTGACTAAATGATTCTGTGATTCTGTGCAATTATCCAGGCCAGGGCTTTTTTCTTATGTGCAAGAAACATGAGAAAATGCTTTTCTAGACAATTTAAATGCTTTTTGTCCATACAAGATACTTAATCATTTTAATAAGTTATCTTTTAAAAAAATCTTTAGATTTCTATAGGATTTTCACAGGAGGCTGTTCAGTCAAAAGAATGCTCTTTTCCACATGAGACAATATTCCTGGAAATCACTATCTCCCAGTAGGTGATACCTGCAAGTAATCAGACTAGTTGTTGCACTTTACTAGTTGCTGGTTCAAAAATATGTTATAAAAGTGAACTGGAAAGCTCAAATAAAAATATTGCTAGTTCTAGATTTATGTTCTTGAAGACACTGTTGTTCAATCTTTCAGGTTATGTGTTACAGAATTTTTTTTTTTAACTTTTAAATGAAAACTCTTTTTCTTGTGTCATCTATAAAAATGATATTGCATTTTTATCTCACTAAAATATGTCAGAATATACTATTTTGTGGTAGCACAAATTGCAAAGGTTTTTTTTCTTTTTTTACTGAGATCTGACAGTGATGTTTGAGATTAATCTCCTTGAATGAGAAAGTGTCAGTAACACTTTTCAGTAAAGAAAAGGGATTGCAGAGGGATGAGTGGTAAAAGATGACATATATTTCTGTACTAATCCTGTTGTAAGTAGTAGGAGAGGGCACACAGCTCTGAAATAAAATACTTTGAAATCAGATTTGAGAGTACTGAATCAGAGAAGTCTAGACACCTACATATTTAACATCAGGTACAAAATGAGGAATTATGGAGATGGTGACTACTCTCTCTTAAATATTTATAAATATCTTAAAGAGGAGGGACCTAAAAGTTCATCTAGTTCCACCCTCCCTGCTATTGGCAGGTACAACTTCCACTAGACAAGGTTGCTCAAAGCCCCATCCAGCTTGTCCTTGAGCACTTCCAGGGATTGATATGAGCAATCTTCATGTGCAAGCTACAAGCAATAGTGTTTTCAGGATAGTGGTGATATTTAGTTGTTTGTTTACTTTGCATAGAGGATCAGTCTCAGAGTAAATATCTCCGGTTTATTTTGAACAGAGCTGTGGTTGAGCTGGCTGAGTCTGATTCCTACCCATATGAATTGTTGGAGCCTGCTAGAAGAGGTGACTCTAAATTCAAATGATTAAATGTATCTATTGCTTTGGCCTCCAGTATGTGTTCTTCAAGTAAGGTGGAACGGAGTGATAACACTGATGTTGGAGATAAGGGAAAGCATGTTCGTGTCCAATCAGTTAAAAGTATGCATAAAGTTTTCTGTAGTTGCCTGACTGGATTGATAGTATCTCTAGGAACTTGTTCACCTAACTCATGCCTAAGAATAAGTTTCTTGTTTACTCAACTTCTTTTTTAAGCAGTAGATAGTAAAGGGAGGTGTTCAGAAGAGGTGGTATAATAGTTTAAACTTTAGTGAACTTGTAAAGGAAGGTAACAGGTAACAGTGCATCCTACTACCCTGCTGTGTAGTTATAATAGTATTTCTGTGTTTCTGTATTTCCCCATCTTTTGTAAAAGAAGAAAAAAGACAATAAGTAGATCTCCTTCCCGCACAGATAATTAGCCTTTCTCTATGCACCTGTAGAGTTCTATGTAAATATACAAGCGTATTATTTATAGTAAAAAGAATACTTTAATAAAAAGCCCTGCATGCATATACATGATTTAGTACTGTCTGATAAATATGAAAAACTGGATGGATTCATCAATGAAGATGGTATGAAAAGTCCCAATTTTATTTGTGACCAAAATTTATGGCTGATTTTGCTACAAGACAAACAATTGTGCCTCAAAACCATGCATTGTCTTCCTATCTTCACTTTGATTTCACTTTATTATGACTTGTTACAATTTTCAGTTAGTGTTTTCTTTTGTAAAAGAGTTCTCATGTACCATGTATAAATCTAGGTACAGTTTTAACCTAAGAGATATTCATCATCCAAAGGAGGCAGCAGTTCTGTTTGTGGGTATTGGTATTGGATTGTACCAGTACCATGGGTATTGGTACATTTTTTTGTGTAAAATTTGCCATCCTACTATGCCTTCCTACAGCAGCATAGATCAAAGAAGGCTGCGTTGGAGACACTGTGGAGCATTTTGCAATCAGGGCTGCAGGTGTAATCAGAGCAAACAGTAGGTTCTGACAGTCCTGCAGACCCTCTAATGGATGACAGTACATAGCTACAGCACAAAAGTCTTTGTGATTCCCAACCAAATAAACATATTACCATCTATCTCTGGGGTAGAGCTTCTTCACTGAAATGAAGTTTCTAAGGGGTTGCTGACAGGAACAAACTGTTAAGCAATCAAGATATATCAAAGACATTTTTCTGCTTGTTTTCTTTGTTCCCTATCTAGTAGAACAAATCTGACATCTGGCAATAGCAAGTCAGCAGTATTTCTACATTTGTTGCTCCCTTTTTTTCCTGTATTATTCATATATTGATGCTCGGGAAAGTCAGTACTGCAATCTTCCATTGAGAAGAGAGTGGAGGCTGTTGCAAATATTCTTGAGTTTTTTCCTAGGTTTCTGTGGACAGATATATTCAGTGAAGACTGTTTCTGTAATTGAACTGTGGGAGACTTGCATTCTTTTCAAGGATCTGTTTATAGAACTTAGAGAGGTATCTGATTATTAATTTCTCTGCCCTTTTAAGAAGCTATGAGTACACCCTGTAATTCTTTTGCATGATAACACAGAAACATACAGAATAGCTGCAAAGAAAAATTCTAAGGTAAGTTCTGTTAGTGTAGATATTATATTTTGTCAGTAGTACAGCTGACTATGGGACAAATTAACCGCAAAAGCTAACATCCTGGAGCAGGTGGGATGGAATATTGCAGCTTGGACCAGAATTTGCATATGTGTCGTTAGTTTATGCTGAAATGACAGAGAAAATCATCCTCTCAAAAAAAAAAATAATTCACTGTTAGGGTGGTGTTCCTGGTGTCTAAGAGGCATTTGGACCTGGCACTCGGTGCCATGGTTTAGTTGAGATGTCAGGGAACGGGTTGGACTTGATGGTCTTAAAGGTTTCTTCCAACCTTGACTATTCTGTGATTGTATTCTGTGATTCTGGGAGCCCACATGTTCTGCTCTAATGCCTGGATCCAATATCTGGCTATCATTAATAGCCTTAGTAAGTCCTGTTGCTAATATAATAGAATGTTATCCATCCTTATGACTCACAGTGTGGCTGGAGCACTGATTTCCTGCTGAATATCCAACACACCTATCAGCCTTAGCTGAAATTGTCAATCAACAGAAGTGCTTATTGTTTCCTCCTCCCTATGTGGTTCAGTCTTCAGCTCAGCAGGAGACTTCTGCTTGTTTTTTATACTCTGCCAGTTCTAATCCGAAATTTTTCCCACTTAATGGAAGATAATAGAGTGAAGCCAACATCACAAGTCCTGTGCTACCAGTGTGTGCTTTGGAGGGGAAGGGAAACAAACTACCCTTGGTAGGGTACTAGACTTTCCTAGCCTGAGACATGTGAAGGAAAGACCTTTAGAAGTGTACAATGTGCAGAGGTAAATGAAGGTCCTTCCTTGCTCTTTGGGAGCAGAGAAACCCTTACACCAGCTAAGACCAGATACTGATGTGTTCATTTCAATGCAAGATGATTTTAAGCACTTTAAACCATCATCCACGTACTCTTTGCTTTTGAATACCCTGCGTGAGTCAGCAGTGAGTGGCTAGTTCAATTGTTCTTTGTATAAGGTATCCTAAAGAGTGTCCTAGCTGGCTATTTCGACTGCAAAAGCTGTGAGAGCTGTAGAAATGAAATGGGTGAGGGATGGATAAAACACCAAGAATGGAAGCTTTCATAAACAAAAGAGGTGCACTTGTGTTTATATTGCTAAGGAGTAATAAAATTGTCTGAAATGAAAGCTTATTTGGCAAGAGGAAGTTATGAGGCTCATTACCTACAGATCATTAAAGATCCATCATTTAGGTCCTAAGTTCAGGTCACACAATATTTCAAAAAGACAGAATGCAACAGGGAAACAAAGCCTCGTAATATTCATTAGATGTGTATAATTAAAAGAGCAAAGTGAATGAAACTATTATGGCTCACATTACAGCAGAAAAGTAGTAATGCTCAACATCAGAGATTAGCCTGAAGGAGTCTAAACTGTTATAATTTACAGTTTACATAAAATCTTCCCTCAAGGCCTGATCCATTGTTCATTTAGAAACCTTTCATTCTAGCTGTGCAGAGAATAATTCTGGACTTGGAGCGTCTTTGTTGTCTCTAAATTCCCCATAATCATACCCGTGGCACAAAAGGCAGAACAAAACTTTGACTTGTTGCAAATCTCCTGCTTCCTGCATCCTACAACAGGGAGTTGAGCTTGTGTCAGAGACAGTTCTGAAGGCTACTTGTCCTGCCTGGCTCATCCAAAGGGCACAATATTGCTATTTATCACTTTTGGAGATGATGAAACAAAAAACGTTGAATAAATTTTAAATTAGTTTACAGTAGAAAGTGAAATGATGAATACTAAGAAAACAGAATTGGAGTGGGAGAGATGGGACCTCTAGATAATTGCTGGATTCAAGGCATTACTGTTCTTCCTTTACTTCCTTTACATAATAAGCACATCCTTTTCATAGTAACTGAAAGTTCTTACTGGACTGAAATGAATCTGAGTGAAATATGGAGGGCTCAGTAATAAATATCCTAGTTTATATAAATATCTATTCAGAATAAGAAAAATCCTGACTAAATATAGTATAAAACCACTAGACCAATTTAGACAAGAATAAAAGTCAACAGCTATGTGAAAAGTGTAAGCAACAACAACAGAAGACATAAATCATGAAAAGAATTTAAGCAAAATACCAAATGCTATAAAAAGAAGAATGCATTAGAAGAGAACTAAAATTAGACCTATAGAAACATAGACAGGATTATTTTTTAGGCAAAAAACCCCTCAGAATTCACTGAAGAAAGAAATGAAAACAACACAGGAGTGAATTAGAAAAGAAGATGCAAGGAATGATAAAGTATACCATTATATGGATGCTTCTCCCAGTGTATTTACTTGAGAGATCAGGAAAAATATGCCATGTGACACTACTTGTGTATGCAGTCCTGTGAATGATTTTGTGACCAGTGAGGTGGAAGCATTTGGTAATTTAGCACAAATGAAAACTATCAAGGCTCCATCCAGAGCTAAGACAGTATTTTTTCTGAGGTTTTATGAAAGAAGCCATGGAAAAAGAATAGACAGGGCAGGGAAAAGCAGCATAGAACAATTGTTAGGCTGCAATGGGTTAAGAGAAAAAAATTACAGGGAAAACAGGCCAAATATTATATAATTCATTTATTGTCCTTCTGCAGGTGTTAATATTGTAGAGCTCTAGTCAAACATCATAGTGGAGTTTTGTTTAATTAGGATGTCTAGCGGATTTGACAAGGAGTCTGAACCTGTGGTTTACATGTGAGAGTAAGGCTCTAATCTGGTAGTTATAGCAAAACCTGAGGGTGGCTTTTTGGGTTCTCCTACTGAGAGTATTCCATCAATAAAAATAAATGCATTTTCAGAGGACAAGAAAGGAGGAAAAATAGATTTAGTCAATACCCTGGCTTTATCCTGTCACAAATAAAAAATCTGTTTTCCTTATGGTTTGGTAGGTTTAAAAGATTGGTCAGAGGAAGAGTGAAGAGGACCAAAAGACCTATTCTTCTGATGAAAAGCAAAGAGAGAGAAAGTAAAAGCAAAAAAGCTGCATGATTTACCTGACGGAGCAGAGCTGACTCGCCCTACCTCTCATGCATTGATCTTGGAAAATGTTTTCTCTTGCTTTCTGTGTATGAAACACCTCCTCATGAGAGACGATCTCTTTGTGCCATATGTTGCTCCTGTTCATTGAGTTGATGGAAAACTGTAACTGTCCTTCACCACACTAGATTTTAAATCCTAAATATGAGGAGCATTACCTCTGCTTTACATCAGCTGCTCATTATCCTGTGGCAAATTTTACAAATGGAGAGCAAGACCTGATCTGTTTTCATTTCTAGTAACTAATAAACAAATACTCATGTTTCTCATGTTACTTGATGTCTCCAGATGACTCTTTTAAAACTCCATAGTCTTCCTCCAGCTTTCGGAACTGTGGCAGGTATGTACATTCTAACTGGAGATTTGAGGCCCAAAAAGCTCAGATATATCACTTTCTCTTACCTTTACCCTGACCACCTAATGTTTTTATTTTCAGGCAAATATTTTCTTTCCAGGTTGAAGCTGACACCTTGTGGTTTGTGATTACACCCCCTCACCGGTAAAACAGAATGAGCTGTTTTACAGAGGAATTTCTTCTCTGTCCAAAGGTAGTATGTCTGCAAATAATTTTGTTAATTTAATTTTTGCATATGATGAGTGCAATTAAGAAAATACAACACTATCCTCTACATGCAATTGAGACTAGACAGTCCACTTTCCATATATGAGACCATATATTCATTTTCCTCTCTTACTTCCATATGTTTTCATGTTCATTCAGTTGAGTAAATGCATTGTTGAGACAACGTGTTGGAAACTTTCAGTTTTTCATTCAATTTTTTAACATATTAGGCTGGGAGTGATACTGGAGCAACAAAGAATGTAGTCTAAATATCACATCCCAGACTGAATTTGCAGGTCAAACAGCTCCATGGAATCACATTTTTAGTTCAAATTAAAGCAGGTTTCTTTCACAACTGGGAGATAATGCAGAGTTATGTTTTTTATGTGAGCATTCACAGGCAAACTTTGCCATTTTCCATGGCAAAAGTGAGAAGGAGTAAATATTAAAGGGGACCTATGCCTCTAAATTGCTTGATTTTGTATGTGAGTTGCTTTTTTAGGTAAGGCCTGATGTCCTGCTGTTTACTTGTTTTGATCCTGGGAATCAAAGATGACTGCAAGGCAGAGGGATTTTTCAAATACTCGTACAGTGTCTTTCTTTTGGGGGCTGTGACATTTCATTACGGGCTGGCAGGATCTGCAGTAATACCTATTGCAGCTCAGATGAAGTCCCCTTAAGTTCATATAAAAGTGGCAAATATTTTCCAGGCCCTGTGTCTGAGATTGTCAGAATTTAACAAATGTTTCCTTGAGCAGGAGGCCAAGTGGGATGTTGAACTGTGCGAACAACCCAACTTTATGTACAGCTCTAAACCTCTAGACACAATGGTCATGTATTTTATCCTGAGGCAAAGCAGCATTATTTTATAGGTGTATGTCTTTTATTATTATAAAACTCTGATTTATGAATTTTAATATTAAGCAAAGCAGTGCTTTCAAGAGAATTGATCTCGAAATAAGCAAATACGTTGTCATTTAACCATATGCTTAATGGTATGCTACTTATAATTGTAATGATTGTTTGCCAAGCATAGTTTCAAATAAAGAAAGAAATGCACAGATGGTTTTCTTATTTAAGTGCATTAAAATGCATACAGAATGTTTAGAAATGCAAATCCTTTAAATCAACTACTTGACAAAATCAGGCTTTGTTCCAAGTTGTTGTAATAGAATCTCTTGCATATAAATAAAAGATTGTGTTCCAGAAAGAGAGAGAATAAGTCATCTGTAGAACAGCAGTCAAGAACTGAGTCTGAAAAGGGTGAAAACATGGGGCTTTTATACTGAGGAGTTAGAAGAGTTGGAGAAATAAATTTTCTGCAGTTATTTCTATGGGTAACTGTGCAGTAGGAGCAAGATTATGTTGATGCATTCGCCCCATTATGGTGAATTAGAGTGAATTTACTCATTTTAATACCTCAGTGTCAGAAGCCAGCATTGCATTATTTTGATTTGTAGCATTATTAGTACAGTTTATATTTCAGTGCCCCCTCTTAATCCTCCTATTCATAGTGTTTTACCAGTTTCTCTTGGCTTTCAGAAGTGTCTTCAGAAATTGTTTTCTAGGGGAATAGATGTTAAACCAATGCTAACTGTGGTTTATGATGATCAAAACATACAAAGCCAGGGGTATATGGGTAGCTGGCCCTGTGATGGAAAGCTTGGCACCTACTATGCTGGAGTTATTATTTTTCTTTGAAATTCAGAAGGGCATCACGATTGTATCAAAGTCTCAGTAACTCTGAATGACTGATGAAAAGAAGATTTAGGGAAGCTTATAAGGAAGGACACAGGAAAAGTCTGAGAAAATAGTAGGTGGGAAAATTGTTTGCATCCCTTCTTTCCTATGATTGTAGAAGTTTAAATTCATCTAGGAAAACTAATGAGCAAGTCAGGTAATATTGGTGGAGTCAAACTAAAAAGAAGATGGGGGTAATAGTTTGGTGTTTCAGCTAAGTGAGACACTTGACACAAAGTATCTGCAGTCATAGTGTGGAAGGATGTATTATATGCTAGCTCAATGGCCTGGCTTTATGAGGTTGTATTTTACAAGATTTTGGGTTATTTATTTTCCTGTTTTTTTTTTTTTTTTTTTTTTTTTTTTTTTTTTTTTTTTTTTTTTTTTTTTTTATAATGGNTTTTTTATGCTTCAGTAACTGGAATATTGAAGACAATCAGGAAACACTAGTACACCTCAAGGTGTCTCAGGGAGACTAATGAATATTCTTTGCTGATATGAGTTTGGCAAACTCAGAAAAGCAGAACAGTATCAGAAATACATGCAGTAAAGAAAGGGATGTTGCTCATGTTACTTGATGCTTTCAGATGACCTTTTCAAAACTCCATAGTCTTCCTCCACATTTCAAGATTGTGGCAGATATGGACCTTCCAAGTGGAGTTTCGGGACCAAAAAGTTTGGATATATCACTTTCTTTCACCCTTTGACCACCTAATGTTTTCATTTTCATGTACATGTTTTCTTGCCGGGTTGAAGCTGGCACCTTGTGGTTTGTGACTACACACCCTCTTACATCAAAGGCTATTTTGTGATATAAAGGAGATGAAACAGATGAGATCCATCTAACCTCAGCTGTCGGTCTTCCAGTTGGATCAATTTGATCCTTGAGATTCTTGTGTTTGTGCTGGTTTTGGCTGGCATGGAGTTAATTTTCTTTACAGTGGTTGGGATGGTGCTATGTTTTGAATTTTTGCTCAGCACAGGGTTGATAATAAAGAGATAGTTTTGTTATTACTGAGCAGGGCTTAGACAGAGCCAAGGCTTTTTCTGCTTTTTGTACTGCCACACTGTTGAGGGAGCTGGGGATGCGTGGGAGGCTGAGAGGAGACACAGCCAGGACTGGTGGCCTAAACTGACCAAAGGGATATTCCAGATCATGTGACATCATGCTCAGTATATCAAGTGGGGGGAAGAAGGAGGGAAAAAGAGAACATTTGGAGTGATCTTGTCTTCCTAAGTAAGCACAACATGTGCTGTTCTCCTGGAGACAACTGAACATGCGCCTGCTCATGGGAAGCAGTGAATTCCTTGTTTTGTTAGCTTGTGTGTGTGGATTTTGCTTTCCCTCTTAGTTATCTGATGTTATCTGTCAGTTCACTGTCATTATGTCAACCCACAAGTTCTCAACCTTTCCACTTTCTGATTCTCTCCTCAGGCCCTGCTAGGGGAGTGAGTGAGCAGCTGAGCGGGCCTTGGTTGCTTGCTGGGCTTAAACAACAACAGTGTTTTGGCTCATGGCCATAATAATATTTGGTGTCAACATTTAGTGCTTCTGCAACCCTCATAGATAATACTATTTGCTTAAATATATGGGACCTAAAGACTAAAAAAAGCATGCTTAATGTCTCTTTTAGCAACTCTTAAAAGGGAGTTGCTTATATAGTCAGTAAAATTAAACTATCAATCTCTGACAGGATAATTGTTGTATCATTGTTGGCTGTATTTAATCCTAAAATAAGAAACAAATAATTTTGCTCAAAGCTAATATATCACAATGTTTTTTTTAAGAAAATGAGTCGATTTTAACAACTTCTGATTCATACAGCCTTCAAAGAATCAAAGTTCCTTTATATCCTTCAAAGATCTGAGATATTGTGTAGAATGCCCAATAGTGTAATAAACACTGATTTTGCTAAATCAGGTGTAGGTTAAATAGGCTCAGGAAGAGTAAAGACAAGTACAGTCACTTGGTTCTATTTTCTAGTTTTCTTGTCTCTAGTGGTAATAAATTAATTTTAGTACAAAAAAAAGTGACATTTATTTCTGACTGGTTTATTTTTCACCCTCTTTGCTGTCATGGATTAGGTTTCAAAGGAATAGAAAGAGATCAAAATCTCAACAGAACAAGACTTTCTTTAAAAAAATTACACATGCCAGAGGTGCACAAACTTATTTCTTTTCTCGTTGTGGGCACATCTGTTCCTTTTGGGACTAATTTTTTATTTATAGTAATATATGCATGTATATTTGCAGTCATACTTGAATTTGAGCTTAAAAGCAGACTTCATAGAGTTTAACTTCTTATTCCTTCAGGTTTGGGCCATGTCTGATAAGCAGAGGCAATATCCTCTGTGAGGTGAATGATCAAGAACAGATAACAAGTACCTAATTGTGAATGAAATATTCCTCAAATCACAATTGCAAAAATAGTTGTACAAGACTGTACTAAAGTATCATGTGCCTCTGTCTCCTGTTTCTAACAGTGGTCATGTGTATCTCATAGAAGAAAAGTAAGGTTAGGCAGGCATATTTCATTTAGTAGTCGTCTGGATTGCTTACCTCATTGTAATCTGTATCTATACAGTAGTGATTAATAATTTATTTCTGTGAACCTGAGCCTGCATATTCTCTATCTAACATCCTCTTGCATGGAGCATTTCATCTTTCTGTTGGATTTGAACCTGGATGCTAGCTTGCTCTTGGTTCTTGTCCTTGAAGAAGTCACAAACAATTGGCCCATCCTATAGCATGGTTCCTCTTCTGGTTGCACAAAGCTCTGTTGTTACTTGTCCAATTTAAAGAGTCCCAATTTACTTCCTCCTCATCCAGCAGCCACTATGTATCTTGTAGCCCTTCTCTCATTCTAACCTCAGGTGTGAATAGATGTATAAAGCAGCACAAAGATACACTCTCTCCTCATGTCATAATAGGAGCGGCCTTTTAAAGATACAGGGTTCCATCACTAGCACAGACCACTCTCTGAATTTTCTTGTAATTTCATTATTTCTGAGTGACAGTGTTTTTATTCCACCAAGTTTCCAGCATGCTTATTCATTCTCAGCTTTCCTTTTCTGCTGTCTTATTTCCCAGATTTTAGCAATGCCGTAAAATCATATGTTTTGGTCCCCTTAGCATCCCATTTAAACGGCATTCTGTCATTTCTTAATGGTCTCTTATCCTTCACAAGCCATACAATTTGTATGGTGTTCTGTGACACACTCTTTTGTACATCTCAGCTTTTCCCCAGTCTTCAGTTTGGAAGTTCACTTACAAACTTTTTGTCTATAAAGGCCAGCAGTCCAGTTCACTTAAAGTTCCAAGTAAATACATCCTTCCTCTTTGGCCTTCTTTTACTCCAGAAACATTCCATCTGAATCATTGATGAGGCATTAATCTCTAGTAATAATCTCTTAATATATTTAAACCTTTTGGCAGGAAAAATGGTTTTAAAATATAGCAGAATACAGCAGAAATGTGATACTACTTTAAAAAAATGTTGTTACTAGTTTTTAGATATTTTGGATAATATTTCAAACTTAAATGAGAAAATTAACGTATCTTTTATCTGACTAGTTCTAAACAGTTATGGCAATTTTTCAGTGAGATCAAGACTGAAGCTAACTGCAAAGCCAATTATCTCAAAAAATAGTCCAGAACATTAGGCTGTAAAAGATTCACTAAAATACTTATATATAGGAAAGTGTTGTTCTCATGAAATACCCAAATAATATATTAAAGTTCTGCCTTTTGACGAAATATAAGACTGACTATAAGAAGAAGTATTTTCATTGCATTCAGTTCTGGCAATATTGGAACAGAATTTCAGCAAAAAGATGCTGGATGGCCTTCTTTTTATGGGAGAAGCCCATCTTGCATCAATGCTCATGAAAGGTCACCCAATTTGACCATGTGCTAGAATCTACAGAAAGTGTCAACCAAATGTCGTGCTCACCCATTTAAAAGCAGCAGTTTTTTCCTTGCTTAATGAATTTGCAAAGCTTGTAAGAAATGTATGGTTAGTCTTTTGTCTTAAAAAAGACAAATGTAAAACCAAACAAAAAAAAACAAAGCTGAAACTGAACCAGGTTTCAACACTTTTTCCCCCTTAACAATATTGTTAATTGGATTGTTCTCATTGTCTAATCAAATTAGTACCAGGAAACTATTTTTTTGAGGCTATAGTTGACAGAGAGAAAAAACCAATCTACTCATGAGTTAGATTAGGAATTGAACATTGTCTGATTTTCCCACTCAAGGCTACTGCTCTTGTGTACAGGATGAAATTAAATGAATGTTGATGTAAGATGTATAAAGCCAGTAACACTACCTTCACAGAAGTTCTTTCTGATCGAGTTTTATGAGATTTTCTCAAGTGTTGTTCACCCTTTGATCTGTATCTGCACTAATAACAGCAATATTTGGACCAAAAGAAAACTACTGGATATGAAGAGCGTTTGAAGTCAGGAAATACGATTTTGTATGTGGAATGAGCATTTCTCAGTAGGGAAATCAATTGGTAGGAGGTAATAAAAAAGAAAGCCAATAAAACAGATTTGTTTTTGATTTTCAAAGGAGAGTTGTAATTAAAATAGATAATCTTTAATTTTATTCTAGAATTACAATGAAAACAAATAATCTTTACTTTTATTAGGTGAGATGTATTAATATCTTGTTATCTTACTACATTCTAATTTCTCTAGGAATTATATTCTCTTATCTTTTCCTCACTATGCTCTAGAGGTTATTCAGGAACAATCTACAGGATTGTTCCCAGGTAAACAACACAGGCTTTCTGCCTTTTTTTCTTTTTTATAATGAATATAAAATCATGTAAGCATATAAATGAAAATTAACACCATGTCTAAACATTCTTCACATCACATGGTGATACTTTTAGAGAAACAAATAAAAATGTGACTACAAATGTGTCACAGATGGACTGCTATTGTAACATTGATCAGCCTAAAATTAATGTCTCTGTATCCTGCTGCCATATGATGGTCACAAGTGTGACCAAAAGACAGTCCCTCATGAGAACCTAAGAATAGACATGCATCTCAGATGCTTCCCTGTTTGTCTGTTTTTATAGAACAGTTTTAAAATTCAAAAACCTTAAAATATGTTTTAAATAGCCACTCCTACTCAAAAAGGTATGCTTCCCTTACACTGCTTCAACTGAGTTTATATCATAAATAATACTCACACAAACTTCCATAAAGAACAGTCCTTCCATCAATATAAGTGATTTTCCCCTGGGCTGTATTTCTACCAAATGTACATCTTACCTTCTTACAAAGAAGCAGATATCCACGAGGTTTTTTGCTCATTTCTGAGAAAAATGCATGTCTGCTACCCATGGATGATGGACAACCACGTAGATAAAGCACTAGTAAAATGCCAGCAAAGAAAATATTGTGTGAAACCAAGGATTAAAATAATTTTCTTGGGCATTTACACTGCATTGCTCATCTGTAGTTTTCAAAGGCAGGTGAGCCATACCTGCATTTAATGGTAGGGAAGTGGAGTCAACATAAAGAAATCCCTCGCACAAAAATCACAGAAGGCTGATATGGACTGGCACAGCTGGAATGGCCCTAGTGACAAGATCCCTTTCCATTGTAGGTGATGTTCCCGTGGTCACTTGAGAAATCTGGCACAGACTCGTGTCTTGAAACAGAAAGAACCTCCTGTTTCCACACCTGATAATCTACTTTTGGACTGAAGAAGGGCATTGCCAATAGTTCTTTATTTGAAAGGCATTATAATATGACATGGATATGTTCCTTTAGTAGAGATGTGTGAAGAGTTTATTGAAATATACAGAGAAAAGTTTGTACAAAAATAGGTAAGTATTGATAAGTACTTAGTACAAAAGTAAATATTGACAACAGGTATAACGAAGATGATACGGAATCACAGAATCATTGTTTCTAATAATGAGCTGCCAGTGTCACAGCTGAAACTTCCATTTTGGTCTGATATGAAATGAAAGTGAGGAAGGAAAATAAGGCCAATCTACTGGGAAAGAAAGCAAAATGTTAAGGCAACTGAACAAATATTTCCAGAAGAAAAAATTACTTATTTAGTTCTGCCAAGCTGAGGGTCCTCTTCCCTGCTAATACAATGTTTTGTAAGGAGCAAAGGGCAGAAGCAAGCCAAAGCTGAATTAGTTTTATACATAATTGTTTCTTGAAGGAATAACCAAACCTATTAAGCAGAAAACTGGGTTGGGGGGAATGTATATGGAAAGAGAAACTTAGACTGGGCCTTATATTTTATGTTATTACTTCCTTTAAGTCACTAAGGTCTCTGTCATTATTACCGCTGATGGTAACTTGGAATGGAAATGAGTTGAAGACATAAACATGTTCAGCTTTCCTAAGCAGGATACAGGTCTGCTCTCCCCAGATTTTCCCTTGTAATTATTATATGTCCATGGCTATCATGTCTCTCAGACTAACAATTGATTTACAATCCTACTTCAAATTGTTTGTCTCTTCCCTGGTAGCAGTGAGTAATGACAATGAGCAAGAGACCCAGATACAGAATGCTATTTTCCACACCTGAAAAGTATTTCCTTTTTCTGCATTTCTGTTATTACGTGGGTAGAAAAAACACTATGTTATGAGTGGTTCACAATATTTTTGCTGTTAAACCTTTAACATTTTGTTGTTCTAACAAGGCCATCTATTCTCAAATGCCTAATAAATGTTCTTTAAAGTTATATTTCACTGTAATTCTATTTTCCAGCACACTCTTTATCTCAATAAAACTCTTCATCTTCTCTCTGGGCATTGGAGGTCCTATCACATTGCTGAGGGAAGCACCAATGATAAATCATGGGAATGCTATTTAGCAAGTATTTGCATTTTTCATTTCTCATCAAATAAGAAGAAAAGTCTTATAGAGAGATTTGAGTGTAGCTGGAACTGCCACATGTGATATCGGTCAAAATATGATAAGTTGATGGTTTTACCCCAGCCTCTTAATTTTTTGGACTGAACAACTTGAGGAAGGCCTTGGTTTTTTACGAATTACCATCACGTTCATTATGTAAAATGGGCTAACCATAATCCGTTTCACTGAGGTTTAAGGTAAGGGCAGTGTCAGAAACCACTGCTTAGGGTTTTAGCTCAAGAAGTTTCCTGACAAATCTGCTTGACGTTGCACTAGGCTGAAATGAATTTTTGCTCTATGATAAGCAATGTTGCCATTCAATATATAGAGGGAAATTCCTGTGTCTCTGCTGTGCTCTGACCTACAAAGCTTTGCTGACTCCAAATTCTACTGATTTCTCAGGTCTTGCTCAGAACACATTAGTAAGGAAAATGTATCCCTTATGCTTGTAATTTTCCCCATCCTTGTTAACATTTTGAACGCTTTCCTAAATTGGAGAAAACTGTACATGAAGAATAACTAAATATTTTCAGGTGGAATCTTAGGTGTTCACACTCATGAGGTGTTCAGTCCTTAGAAATGTGTGAATTACCTGTTTCCCAAGTATTGGTTGAAAGTGTTTAGGCAAAGAAGTGAAGATAAATATCAGACATTTGAAACTGCATGGGGAATTGTAGGCAGGGAAAATGAAACAGATTACGTAGTTGATTGAGATGCTGGAGGCCTTTTTAAAGTCATTATGCTGTATCATTCTTCCATTTAGTCTAATTTATATTTTCTCTTTTGAACCTTTGTAGACAGATTTATTAAGACACTGTATCTATTCTGAAATAGGTACACATTTACCTGCAGCAAAATTGCATTTGCCATACTGTAGCCCAGATACTTAATACAGATGATATAGTTTTTCTGGTTTTTATTTAGACAACCCAAGAAATTTGCAATGTTACTGTGGTAATTATAATTTTGGCATTTTAATTTCTTTGCTTTAAAACTTTTTTTACAGTTTAAAAGAAGCTAATTCTTTAAAATTACTCCATACAGAATGTTTTTCAGAATTTTCTGTAAAACAGAAGAGGAAAGGAGTTAGGAACATCATATATGACTCTAACTGCAGTAAGTAGTATAAATTTTAGGAGATGTGATAAACATACAGCCTCATGTTAATTGTTTAAATATCCTGTGCTAAGCTGGTGATGAATATCCTGTTTGAATTTTAAGATCTCTAACATTGCAAAATGAAATCTCTGGCTAGTCTTAGCTTCAAAGGGTCAGAGAGCTTATCCAAACACATACAGTATCCAGAAGGTAAAGAAGTAATATTCTACCCTAAATCAATCTATGGTGAAAATATCATCGAGGGAGCATAGAGTCAGTGGAGACTCATCATCAGTAGTAGTAAAATGCCAATGATGTTGGCATTTTACTTTTTCTTAAGGGGCTTTTAATAAAATATATGTAAAATACCTGAGGGAGCCTGATACATCAATGAGTTCCATATTCACTGCCAGATAATGTAGGAAATGTGCTATTCATTGAGTCATTAAGCCAATTTCTCTAAACATATTGGAATTTCTGCACTGAAAAAGGATGGCATGAATTCATCAACTGCCTCCTCCCTTTACTTGCAAGGCCATTCAAGAATCACACTGCTTTAGATACTCCTTGCTAAGCTTTTAGATTTCAATTAATATTATATATTCCCATCAAAAAGATGTTACTCTTGCAATGTATAAAACTACTTTATACATTTTCTTAGAACTAAGTATCCTGAATCCTAACTAAGTATCCTCCCTCATTTTGCTATATAGACTAGATTATAGCACTAACAAATTCTGCCTTTACAGATGTTATAGATGCTGGTAACTGTTATGGGTTGGCTGAAAACACACCAGAGTCTCTAAACTAGCATCATACTTCTCTGGTGCCCCCAGTTCTCCTCAAGAAACCAGGATAATCTGCATAAATGTTTCTACTATCCTGACTGAGTGAGCTTTTGACAGTGAACCAAAGATAGTGTTCAAATTCAGGCTATGTATCTGTGAATTTCTCTGCAATTTCCTTTTATCTTCAATGTCAAATATCATTTAGAATAAAACTATACTTCTGTTCGTAAGGCCTGCAAGGGTGTGATTTAAGCCAATGTTAATTTTGCAGCAGCAGAAATCTGAACAGCAAGACAATGGAAGATTTGAGGATCTTAGCTTTATAAAATACAACCAGATCCTGAACTGGTAAAATATTTGCTAAACTGACTGGTAAGCAACATAAATTGTCACCCTGGGCACCTGTTTGGTGAAATACAACCTAAGATATTTCTGGTTCTGCACTCAAGATTTGAAACACTTCTTGAGAGATCATATAGTTTTAAAGCAGAATTAACTGTACCTCTTTTAATTTATTAATATAATTTTCTTACCTAATTATCAAAAGTGTGCATTCTAATGTTTTACAGATTTTACTTTAAGAACACTTAATTTGAAGGAGTGGATGCTTAATATGTTTTTCTTGTCCCACATACCCTAAGAAGAAATGCCTCACTTCATGAGAGAAAATTATTTCTTCATGAGACAAATGCTGCTTAGGGACAGCACATCAGCATCAATGCCTTCTGTGCCCTTGCACTTCACTAGCACACAGGCCTCTTAGAGTTTATATGCCTAATTCTGAAATCCCTTAAAGAGTTTGGTCCTTTTGTTATCTGTTTGTGGATCCATTTATTTCTCTCATCCTTCTTTCAAAGTGCAGCTGACAGGTGCCTCCTCAGTCTCCTGGGGCATAAAGTTCCAGAAGGTCATTCCCTATTGTATAAAATACTTATTTTTATTCATATTGAATTTCTCCGACTAGTTTAATCTTATTTTCCCTTTTTCTGCACAATTTTATGGAAAAGTGCTGTGCATTTGCTTTATGATGGATTATTATATTTGTGATAGGTATAGTAATTTTTTAAAGTTGTCTCCCTTTTTCTTCCTGTAGTTTGAATGCTTCAGGACTGTAATGACTTGTATATTTATTTTGTCTTTCAAGAATACTGGTGGCAATGCTTTCCCTTCTTCTGATTTATTTTTCAGTTGTGCTTTGGCTGTGCAAACACAAAGCTTTGTATCTGGCCTGAAGCAAAGCCTCCGTGCTTGAAGCCATTCTGATGCTGAAGGAAGCAGAAGGCTCCCTCCATGCCTCTCTCTCTGTACTTCTGCCTCTGCCCATTTGCCTGGCCTGTCTTACACTTCAGCTGCTTTGGGAAGTTTGAGTCTCATAGTCTAGAAATCTCATCAACCAAATTATTTTTTTCAGAAAGCCACCTTGAGGCAGTTTCAAAAGCTTTAGTTGAGATTTATGGTTTCTCCACTGTCTGCAAAAGAAGTAAATAGTTTGGCTTGACATGAATTCTTTATTACTGTGTTACTTATCACACATTTCTTTCTTTTTTTTCCAAATGCTCACAAATTGCTTCAAAATTTTCTCAGATTTATCAAACTGGATAATTTTTATTCAATCAAATGGCGACATACTTATGGTTTTGGTTAATTGCCCCAGAATTATAGATGAGAAAACATGTAAATTTCTTATAATTCCCAGGAAATTAGTCTGATTTTTCTTTTATTTGCCTACTGGTCTCAGCACATCCACATAAAAAAAAGTTTAAGCACATGCAAAAATGTGGATTTAATACTGCTTTCCTGGTAGAAATACAGCATCATTCTTCAGCAGGATACTGCAGCTCCAGCAGATCTGGGTAGCTCAGACTGTAGTTGAGTGTCATCACAGAGACAAGGGCAGAAAGCAAAGACTTCAAATTCACTGGTAGCAATCAGCAGATCCTCACTTTTTCCTCTCCTCAAGAGCAAGGAGGTGCCTATTCAGAAGCATCCCTATGCCCCTGTTCTCAGATGCAAATCCACTCCACACCTGATGGTCTGGCAATAACTTTCCCACAACTGATGTAAGACTGGAATGAGGCAATGCTTAAGGACATGACTGCCCTGTGTTTTAAACAGAGCAAGAACAACACTGTCTGAATACCAGACTGGCACTGTTCTCCCTACTTAAACAGTTCATTTTCCATATCAAGGGAAATGGTTACAAACAAACAACTAAATAAAAAAGGGAGTGAAAAATGATCTCACAAATGCTAAGCTGAAATATCTCAAGATGGAAAGTTCCATCCTATAAAGTGGAAATATACACATGAAATTTTTATATTTATATCACTTCTGTTCTAGTTCTCAAAATAAAACTAATCAGTGCATTCAATGAGAGTCTCAAAGCAAAAAGAAGCATAAGGGAAAAGTGGAAATATTCATGCTGAGCATCATTTGTGTTATATAAAAGACTGTAATATTACTGAGATTTTTTTCTAGACTAAAGACAGAAATCAAGACTCAGATATCATGATGCTCTTCAATCTTTTATCATTGTTCAGTTACAAGTAATTTTTAGAAAATATTTTGAAAACAGCAATGGTCATGTTTCAAATATTCAAATGTATTCAAATAAAATCCTAGTTACTTTTATAATGCTGAAACAATATTATGTCATATTTTTGTGGAAAAATTCACTGTGAGTTAATGTGATAAAAATCTACTGAAGACAAACCACCAGGTCAGCATAAGCAATTCCAAATATCCCAAAACTTCAAGAAGAAAGTGGAAATAAATTTTAATAAAATTCAACTGAGATCAAGCTGTGAATGCTTAAATTTACTGCAGCTTACTTGTGGTCCTCTGAAAAGTACTGTCTGAAGCTCAGTACAGAAAAGTGGACAGAAGTGCTGTCTCTGCAGAAATTTTGTCTTGTTTTGAGTGTATATTTGGGAGGAGGGATACATCTCTCTGGTTAGGCCAAAAAAGATTGTTCTAATAATGTATGTTGTTGCACAGTGGTTATTTGAGCTTCTCAGATACAGATCCATTATTGTTGCTAGTTATGTAAAAGAATACAAAATATTTTTAAAATTAAAAAAAAAGTACCTTGTTATTTCTGTAAAAAAATCTTGTGTTTGCTTTTAAATAAGAACTTTTCTGAACTATCTGAAAACGAATGTCATTGCCAAAACCATTTTTACAAAAATGAACGTTAGTTTTCAAATATATCTTTCTCTGGTATCTCCTCTCCTCTTGCTAAAGGCTATATTACATTGGAATTTATCCAGGGCACTGTGTCTTTTTAAATTTGTCTGTCAGCTTCACTATTATTATTCTTGCAACTCTTTCTGATATAAGTTGTGCCAAGATTTCAGTACAGAGCAAATGTGTGGCCACAGAGGTTTCTCCCCTGGTGATTTTAATCGGCACAAGTTGTATTATGGTGTGATTTTTAGTTCTGTGAAGACCAAATGTGGGTCTGCTGGAATAACAACTTCTCTCGCTTGTATATTTGGTTTGTAATTTTTGATTCCATATCTTGTGGATTGTCTAAGTGAAATTCTGATTGGTATTTTATGTGATGGCACTTTTCTCCACAGAATTATAGAAAAACTCTAATGCATCTTGTTCAAAGCAGTGGCACTTGTGAGATCAGACCAAATTGCTCAGGATTTTACTGTCTCTTCCCTCATTGAAAAAAAAAAAAATAGATTTCAGTAATTTTATTTTTTAATTTTCCAGGAAATCTTAATCTAATTTTTGGCTTCAAAATTTGAATATTCCCTATCATTAACTGTAATACTCCAATTGTTCAAAAGAGTTTTAGCTAGAACACTATTTTCTGATGGACTGTTAGCTTACATTGCTCTGTTCACTTATTGCTTAGTTGTGTAAAGTATTTCTAAGTGTGAGGAATGCTATCACTTGGATTGCTTTTTCTGTGCATAACAGGAAAACTGAAAGGCACCATAGCAAAGTGATTGCAATTTGAAGTGCATGTGACTGTTCAAAAGCACAAAATGAAACATGTAAATCAAAAGTAGATGCATGAATGGGCACAAAAATATCCTGTCTTATAGTATTACACCGAAGAAATTCTCCTCCGTTTTTCACTATAAAAAGTTGTGCATGTTTAATAAAAGATAATTCCAACCATGGGTTAAATTGGTTATTGTGATCCCTATAAATTATAAATGGAAGAGGTACTGTTCTCAGCAAGAAGGAGAAAGGAGGAAGAAACCTGGCTTCTAACCCAGTTGTTGAGTTACTTGCTACTGACAAGGGTTACATTTTTATATAAATGAATGTTTAGCCTATAACAAGTACAGGAGCCCAGTGCATGAGTTCAAGAGAAAATCACTGGTGGGTTGTTTTTTCCTGATCAGATGGCTTTGATTTCATGACAGTAGAGGAAGCAAGGACATGTTTTGAAATATTTTAGAGAAAGCTTCCATCCACTCTGTTCTATCCCATGTAGTTCTGAAAGATAGGAAAAAAAATTTTTTCTTTTGTGTTTGGGCTTTTTCCTTTTAGTTTGAGATGGAGTCCTTTATACAGAAAAGCTTTTATTTCCAAGCTATATTACAAACCCCTTGGAATGGGTCTTAATGATGAAAGTGCTGAGCCACATTTGCAGATTGCCAGAATGGCACATCTGTCACTATAAAAGCTGTACTGTGAAGAGGCAAAAGAAAACCAATATATAATATGATTCTTTTTCTAACGGTAAATATAATGCAAAGAAAAGACAGGGCATTCTCAAATTATACCTGGCATGATCTAATCCTGGTTTTGCAGTGTTTAATTTTCAGGTGTCTGAGCTATGTAACACATGAGTTAGGAAGACCTCTACTAACACAAATTACAGTAACTGAAGGAGGCGTTAGCTCCTGCCCCCTTTAAATTGTGGTTTTTTTCTATTTATGCAGGATCACTTACAATGCATTATAATTATTGTTTAGTGACATCGCAGGGAGTAAAGCTGTTAGAACTGAAATATGCTTATTCAATCTCTCTCCCTAAGTGGTGCCTCTTGACAGCTCATTTCAAAATGGGAACTGACACCTCATCTCTTTGTCTCCCGTAATCAAATTCTCTTCTTCTTTCATAGGCTGCTGTTCAGAGGAAATTGCATTTTGCTGTAGTTTTGATGTTTTGTGAATCTGTGTTACAGGTAAGGGGGTAGTTGAAGGTACAGAGTCTCAGTTGTGCCTCCATAAAAAGGCAGTGTCAATTTTGTTTGTATTAAATAGAGCTGAGTAGCAGTTCCATGAGGGCAAATAGAACTGAAGCTTAGCTGATTTTAATTTTAGTTGCTCAGATGTTGAGATGCTGATAAGACTAGTGATATTTTGTACAAAAAGGAAACTTTGCTGCAGATTTGGATAAAACAAAAGAAGTTAATGAGACCTCCTCTGGTGGCATTTTCTCCTTTGCATCCCGATTTTCCATAGCCCTGCTTATTTTCCTACCCAAATTTAGCACCCCAAAATATGCACCTCAAGTTATCATTCCAACTTGAAAAACAATCATACCTTAAAAAAATTAAGCCAAATATATATCAATATAAATATACTTAATGTAGAGAAATGGGACTTTTATTTTAAGTGAGGAAATAGACTGATCGCATCAGCCCTGCACAGCTGAAGTACTATAGTTAGGTGTGCAGTCACTGTGGGTGTTCTCTCTAGTCAATGGGGAGAAAATGGCTCCTGAGGAAGAGCTTCTCGTCCTCTTCATAGCTGAACTGCCTTTGTGGACTTGTCTCCATCTACAGAGGAGAGGTAGAGTCCAGTTTCAGTAGCATCCCCAAATACGCATGCCGTATGATGAACTTCTGTCATATTTTAGAACTGACTGCAGAACTGCAATTGCACAGCAGAGGAAAAGGAGAAACTGTTTGGCAGAAACAAATATTAACCTGGAAAAAGAGGAATTTGAACTGGGCTAAGATAATTTCAGTGAGTATTTTCACAAGTGGTGTTTTCCTCTCTTGTATTTGATTCTGACTGTGTTTCAAAGGTCTTAATAAGGATCGGTGTAGATACTAGAATGCTTCCCTCTTGATCATGTTTATAAATCTCCGTGAAAAGCAGAATAAAGAGCTTCTGGTGTTGGAACACTTATAACCTCCTCTGTGAGGAACTATTCAATGCAGAAGTAAAAATTAGTTATATATTCTGTTCTGTTTGAAACACGTTTGTTTGAAACAAGTTTGTTTCTTTACCTGTTCTTATATCAAGCTGGGGGGAATACCATGTCCTAAAGCAGCTGCAGTTGTGTGTTTTCTTTCTTGGGTGTTTTTTTACCTTAATGTGTAAATGAATAAAACCAGTTTTAAATACTGTATTTATTCTTTATAAAGTCGACTCTCATGAAGTTGAAAACAAGTAAGTTCTTCATTGGCTGTGTAACCACAAAGCCCTGTGCTGGGTTCAGTGTGAGCTGATATTGATGTGTGGTGCAAGGATTTGGATCCTTCAATCAGATATCTGTCTGGTTTAGCATCCTCAGGAAAGGGTTCTCAGTAGGAATAACTGTAGAATAAAGCTGTGGAGGCTGTGACAATTTGAGTGTACTCCATAACCTTTTCCCATGAACCTTCCTTTCATTCCATTGAATTGGAAACTGTGCAGGGAAGTACTGATCACACTTCTCTGTCCTACTAAGAAAAAAAAAAATCTGTTCTCTTTAAATTGGACAAATAAAAAGGGTGAGTTCTGCATAGTGCAAAACCAAATACAAATCTCTAGGCTGCTATACCTACATTGGGGAAAGAATTCCACTAGAGATAGGTTTCACTGAGATTGCAAAAGCCTTCACCAAACTTGAAAGACACGTGTCATTTACAGCAGTATAATTAACATGCATTATTATTTTTAATAGCATAATTACTCCTGTTTCCTTTCAAGGCTGGTTGTTTTTTATCTTCAGTATGGCCCACACATGTGTGGTTTTGATGTCCAGTATAGAGCAAGATTGTTTCTCACTGCCAGCAGAGCTGTAGGATGACTCATCTGTTCTCCTGTGTGCACAAAAGGACAGGCTGCTGCAGACTGTGAATGCTGGACACTATCTGAAGGAAAATGCTCCCTTTTTGTTGCTTTTTCCCCCCACATCTTATAGCCAATGCACCTGATCAGTTGCCAGCATGGTTTCTTTTAAGGATGTTGCTTCCAGATATGCATAAAGCGTCCTGTGCTTCCACATTTCCCCCAGCTCAGGAAAAGAGGCTTATAAGTTATTTTGGACAATTTATAGAGCATGTGGTAGAATGTGGACAGCATGTTATGCTCCTTTTTTTTATACAGTGGAACTACTCTTAAGAGATATAATTTTTTTTCCCAATTATAATTTTCTGAACTCTTTTGTAGTTTAATGGGAGAATCTTTTTTTATGAGAGAACAATATATGACTGATGTGAAAAATAGGTGGAACTCAGATGCTGAGAAAAAGGCATCACATTAATATCTGCAGATACAAGACAACATGCCATCATAGCTCTGTCTTTTAATTTTCCTTTAGGTTAGATGTCGATATTTTGTTAAATTTTTACAGTATAACAGAGGATTTAGATTTGATTTTTGATTCTACATTTACCAAGAAAATGAAATTTATTTCATCTGCAGAAGTATAAATTATGGTTCTTCACAAAATCCTGCTAAAGTCAAAGAGAGAATGTGTTTGGGACAATGATCTGTGGAACTGGAGAAAATTGTAAAATAGCAGTGGTCAAACATCATGGGAAAAAATGAAGGAAACTCATTGTGAAATTTCTTATTTGTTGCAGGGATAATACATATGTATGCAACAATTTCCTGGAAGGTCAGGAGTTCTGTACTTTTTCTGTAAGACAGTGGTCACTTGGGTTCAGAATAGTCCTGTTGGGACTTTGCTCAATTTATGTTTTCAATGATTAGTTATGAACTTTGTGTTGCTTTTTTGCCTTCTCTCTGAGACTGATGGCTTTTGTTTATGTTCTGTGAAAGGTGTCTTCTTCCTACAGCTCATGCCTGCAATGTTTTTTCTGCTGTAGCTCATACAATTTAGGTTTATCTTTGTTCTTGGTTTTCTTTAATTTCTTCCTGTGTTACTTTCTGTCTTGCAGCATAGTGTGTTTGATTTTGATTTCTTCCAAACCCTTTCTTACTGTTTTCTGCAAACAGGGCAACAAACCTTATATTCAACAGGTAGATCACCCAAAAAGTAATGGAATATCATAGATCCAGCAGTCCCTACACAGATAAAGTACAGATTGCTTATACTTTCTTTCTAGTTTATGTAATTCCATCTAAATATAGCAAAATGAATTCAGTCTAATTTTCCATTTTTTCCTCTCAGAAGACAGTAAGTGAGACACACAACAATGCAGGTCATAAAACTTTGTTTATATACTTAATTTTTAACTGTTAGGGGAGACAGCAGGAACGAAAGGGACTCTCCCAGCTAAAATGGTAGCTTTTTCTTTCCTTCTCCCTTGCTACTCATAGTATCCCTCTGGAATGGAGAGCAAAAGCAGGAGTGGAGCACTTCCTTATCTGCTCAGAGCTTTTCTGCTGTGCTTAGGAAATTCAAACATAAAATCACTGCTTAGAAAATAACAGACTTAGCACCTCAGCAAGGCAAGAAAATGAACATTTAATGAAGTTATGCCCCAGAATACAGTTGCAGTTCAACATTAAAGAAGGAAATCTATAATTAATAGATCAATTAATTCATAACAAGGAATAACTTCTTTTAAAATAAGAAGTTCTGATAGAAATAATTTCCAGGTCATCTAAGATAACATATCCAGTTTTGTAATGTGGAAAACAAGGTCTGATGAAGACCACTGCATGTACTCTGGCTTTAATTTTTTCAGTACAGAAATGTTTCAAGTATGTTAGAAGCTGCTTAGACTCAGTGTTATAATTTTACTTTTGATTAGAATAGCCTAATTGAAGATGAAAGTAAAACTGGTAAAAATTTAGAGAAAATTACTGGAGGAATTGTGAAACATTTAAGAAGGCTAAGAAAGCTCAGAAAATACTATCCTGGCTCAACAGGCTTTTGAAATGTTTATTGCATCCACTCTGACCCAATCACTTGTAACACCATAATAATTATTTATTTTCACACATCTTACAATCATAATCATTGGTTAATTGTATCATGCCCATGTGCAGATAAGAATGGTCTGCCCAAATTACAGCTTATTAACTGTCAATACTTGTTATGTTTCTTTGAGATCTTCACTGTATGGGCCTTATTTTTTCTTAGCTTTAATTCTAAAACTTCAGCTCAATAAAAACTTTTCTAGCTTTGGAACATTTCAGTATGGGAACACTATAATAGTCATAATATGCCTTTGGGGTTTCAGCTGTTACTGCAGCAAAATCTTCTGGTTTTCAGAAACTGCCAGAAGCAGGGAGAATAAAGGTCATATATAGTTTTGATAACCCTCATCATCATCCTTCTATGGCTACAAAGATATTTTTATTTATATGTGCTCCACTTTTTTCTCTTCTCTATGCCAAGTTTTACTCCTCAAAAGAGCTATTTCATTTCCAAAGAGAGATCTCAGGAAATCAAAACCTTTTTTTATAGTTGACCTACAGTGCTTATAAATCCAAATCACTCAGGCAATGGAGAAGAAAGAGAAATGTATACATTAAAAATGGAACTCTATAAAAATAGTGCTGAGAGTATCCATCAGTACAAGAAGTCCTTCAAATATGAGAATCATGAATAATGTAGCTCTCTATTGGACTCAATATGCCCCAAACAGAGGGCAGACACATTTTGCTGATACCATGGGCCATGAAGCTAAAGAGGAACATAAAAGAAATTACTTCTTCCTTTTCACTCAGCAGGGCAGCAACAGAACGTGCTCAGTTTTGAGTTTTTCAGATATATCCTGACTGAGATAGAGTTGACTGTAAGATAATAAAGTTTAATGGAGAAATTGGTTTAATAGAGAATATACAAGTCCAGCAAGTCCTGTTTTGTGTCCTGGTCTTGCTGCTGATTAACACCCTGAAATGCTTGGAACATTATACCCTCTTGCTTATGCTGGCACTTGTTCACCCTGTGGCATTATTTCTTCTCTGCTTAGCAGGCAATAGCATTCACCTTTGCAGAGCACGACATAGAGACATAGAAATGTGATTTTGTGCTTGAAATCTGTTATTAAATGTATGCTAGTTTGAAAGAATTCATCCTATTCCTATAAGCCTACCACCTTCTAAGACTCCTTTTCCCCTTTCCTCACTCCCTGGACAACTGCAGGAGGTGATTTTGGCACTGTGCAGCTGTCCTCACTGGGAGCATTGCTGTGCCATGAAGGTGACTGTTCTCGTCTCTGCTGAGGTTAGGTGTGCTTCCCTTCTGCAAGAAGGACTTCTGTCTTGGTAAAGCCAGGCTAGAGTTTGTCCACCTAGCAGATTAGGCTTTAATTGGCCTGGACTGGGGTCAGTGGTGCTACCACAATAGCAAAGGATTCAGTCTCTCCTTAGGGTCTAGTGCCCTTTTTTCTGAAACTGCTGCAGCTGAGCCGTGCTGTGACAGTCGGTACAACACGCAACAGGACCGAGTGCTGCTGGTTCTCTTTCTGCAGCTGCCTGGGAGTGAGTGAGAATTATTCTCTTACCTGGCTTGTCTGTGTCAAACTGGAGAGGAGTGCCAGAGTTTTCCAAGACCTGTCATTCCTAACCACTCAATGCTTGGATGCTGCTTCTGAGCTCAGAATCATAAAATTGTCCTTGGACTCCCTCCCTGTTTAGCCCTCCACTACTGAGAGAATAACAGCAAGAGTGAGCTCTAAATACTTCACAAGGATTTCGTAAGACCTTTAGTGGAGTGGACTGACTGGCTGCAGGCATACTGCCCTTCCTTCAGTGCCCCTTTTATCAGACACTGACTCCAGAGCCAGTACGTGCATAGCAGATAATCTAGTTCTGAGAGAGTATTATGTCTGTAACAGGTATGTGATGGGAGGCCAAAAGGTCAAATATATAAGTTTTGCATAGTTGGCAACAGAAAATGAACCAAATTTCAAGGCTCTCATTTAGCACAACCTCTAGAAATTAACTTTGGCAGTAAGTCATTTTATTAGAGTAATCAGTGTGAGACTGGATGCCAGTAGTAATAATAATGTTAGCTGTGTGAATTTAAAATCAAGTCATCATGACTTATTTTCAGGAAGACTTAATGCCTAATACTTCAATTCACTCTCATCAAAAAATGAGATAATTATCTTTAATTCTCTCCTCTGGTGCCATGATTTTTTTATTGTGTAGAGACTATGTATTCTTAAAGCAAGTAATTTTTAAGTACTATTCAGACCACATATGACAGTTTCCATGACAGTCTAATCGAACACTAGCTGTTAAGTCAGAAATATGGAATAATTTAGACTATTTATTTTGCTTGTATTTTAATTAATCAAATACCTTTGCCAAGGTAGTGATTATTTTACTCAATATTCATCTTTCATGTATGCACACACATCCATACAGATTAGCTTTTTAATGAAGTTAAACTTCTCCCATGAATATCATCAGAGTAAAAAAACCCCAACTTTGTCAAACAATATTATTTCAGCCTGAGCATTTAGTTTCCCATTTCCACAAAATAGGAATTATTTCTTAAATTATGACTCTCTTCAAGTTATTATAACGTGTATCCTTTGACATTTAAATAATTAAAAAATTGAATAATTAAATATAAAACTTTTGATTTCTTAATAATCCTAATATATACTAATTAATTATTATTCATAGTTTTTGGTTCTGAAGTTGACTCTTGTAATGATATTGCATGCTGCAATGATAAGCATGTAGCATAAAATTGGAGAAAAAAGCCATTAGTTAAAGAACATTATATATTCTACTGTTAAGTGATTAATGCTTGGTCACATTCTGGACTTACTGTTGCAGTATATATTTAAGGAGAGATTGAATTTATCACTGTTATCACATGATACAGATTTTAAAAAATAAAACATTTAAAGTCCTTTATTGCTCATAAAGATGGGGAAAATGGTTTGTGTGAAAAATTTTAAAAATTTTAATTTTAAATTTAATTTTAAATTTTTGGTTGACTGTCTAAGGCAAACTTTCTCATAGAGTGTCCTGATCTTATGTCATATCTTTTTCATAGCTGGTTAACCTGGCACAGCTGAACTTGCATCATCATGGTGTCTGGCATTGCATAAATTGAAATGATACAGGAAAAACCAGCCTTATTTTGCTAACAACAGTTCCAAGAATATCCTTCATAAGTGAGAACATTTAGAGACAACATAATCCTCTCTGAAGGAAAATTCAGTGTGTTTTGGAAAATTCTTCATTTCATCACTTCACAACACCTAGAAAGGAAAAATCCCTTCAAATGTGCAGAGTACTTCAGTAGGAAGTTTGATATAGTAAACTAATTCCTACAGATTGCATATGGACACATCAGGGCTTCAAATCCTTTAATATGTACTTTGGTTTTTCTTGCTGTCACAGTTTTATGTTTAAGACTCATTGGTGTGATAGGCTGCAGCCAAAATGCTGCTAGTTATTCCTGGTTTCTCTTTAAATAATGTCTAGCTGCACAAAACAAGATCTAAGAACATTCTTCTTTGGCTAGGGGTGGCAGACAAGTAGACTTTATTGGATTGTTTCTGAAGCAGTTGTTGCAAAAATATAAAATAGATTCATAAACTTACAGAATCACTGGGATTGGAAACTCTGGAAATCATCTGGTCCAGCTTGCTTTCTCTATTCAGTCAGTGTCAGCTAGAGCAGATTGCTCAGGACTCTGTCCAGTCAGGTTTCGGCTCATAAATTAAACAGTTATGTCCCTTTTGGAAGTGTCGGATTGTCATAGGAGACTGCATTTTTTCTAGGAATAAACAAAACAAAACAAAACAAAACCAACAAACAAAAAAAAGGGATTGAACCACTGTGCAGTAAGATTTTGTCACCTTTTCTGCTTTTGCTTTTCATATTTGATTGAATCCTGACTAGTGTAATCCATTTCCACCTACAGTGATCTCATTGTTTGAACTATAAATCAAAACTTAATAGGCAAAAAACTGTGTAGTAGTATTTTAATTTCAATTTTATGCTTTCGTGGTAGGTTGACCCAGGCTGGATGCTAGGTGCCCACCAAAGGTGCTCTGTCTCCACTTCTCAGCTAGAGAGGGAGAGGAAAATATAACAAAAGGCTTGTGGATTGACATACAACAGGGAGAGATCACTCATCAGTTACCATCACAGGTAAAAAGACCTTACTTCATTAAAAAACTAAGGATTCTTTGCCAAAAACACCACAGAAACATTCAGTCCTTGGTTACAGAAGTATAACTCTCCATTGAAGTATTTTTCTACTCTGAGCACCACAAAAATTTCTGGTCATTCTGCTGCTGCATGCTGTCAATACTTGCAAAGAAACCACAGATTTTGTAGTGTAAGTTCTGAGAGGCAGTCTGCACAGGGCAAAGCATTAGAGGGAATGAGTTTAGCAAAGCACAGAATCCCACATTCAGCTCTGCTGTGGGTAATGCATTGCCTCTGGCAGCAGTCAGACTTTTTTTTAGTAGCTCAATAAGTAACATCTTCAGAGCAGATCACTCCTAATTTATACATGCACTCAAAACAACAGGTATTCTGTTTCAACCATCTCTGCATCTGTAGGCAATGAAATTGCTTTTATTTTTTTCCAAAAATACTTTTAAACACAAGACAAACGACCTAATTCAGAACTAAGTGTCCTCTTTGTACATGTGTAAGCATCTTAATATGCATTAGGGCTTACTCCAGAAACCATTGATGGTTAGCTCATTCATTATATTGATTGACAGTAAAACATCAAGAAAAGCATCAATCTGTGACCACTTTGTCAAGAGAAGTACTGTCTGAACGCTGCTGTCTCTGTGTATGTTGGCATTTTGGCACAACATCTAAACCATTAACAAACAAAATGCCATTCTAACAAGCACAGTAATATTGGTTCTGACAAGGCATTTAAAACAAGCAGAGGATCAGAGAACCCCGGCTCAAGGAGAGCATTGGATCAAGTTCTTTCTGCAGAATTTTTCTTTCTCTTTTTGCCTTTGTCTTCCCACCTATAGTCTCCATTCTGTATTTGTCCTTTCCTCTTCTCCCTCTCGCCTCCTTCTCTCTGATATTTCTTTTTATTTCAAAACTTTTAGAGAAACAATGACAGAATTTTTTTTCCTTTTTTTCCTTTTAAATTTGTTGAATATTTATGAATCTAGAAGACTTTCAGTGCTCTATTTTTGTTAAGATTTTTGGTTTGATTTGTTTCTCCAGCAGGAACTATAACTAGCCAGGAGCTGTACTCAGAATTGTAGGATTTCAGGTGGGGTGAAGCAGATGATGTTATATAGGATAAGCAGCACTGCAGTGAAACCAGTTTAAAAAGCAAGCTTGTCAACATGAAGGCTTACAAAATCACTTGTGAAGGTATTCAGTTAATAAGATAGAGCAATTAGTTTCTTCACTGGCTTAAGAAAATGAAGCAAAGCAGCTTCCAGAAGATAATTTCCATTTCATTGAAATCTAGAATTGCTCAGCTTCACCATTCATTAGGAAAAGACATCATAGCATTATCTATGAAAGCTCTAGCAGCCAAATGAAGACAGTCCTTTACATTATGCAATTAAACAAAATTATAATTGACAATTTAAGTCATGGCTACATAAATCTGCAAACAATGTGGGTGAAAACCGGAACTGTAGAATCACAGAAATTACTTCTATTTATTGAATGATCTGGCATGTGGTGATCTCTTTATTAAATCTATGGCATATCTGGGTGCACAGTTGATTGAACTTATGTTTCCATTCATGTTGAGAATGATACTTGCCATGAATATCACAGGTCTCATGGGACTGCATGTCAGCTACTTTCAACCATTCTTCAATATAAGTAAGTCTTTCTCATACAGTTTGATGTAATAATTTTGTGACAGTTCAAGAAAGATATAACAGCTCACAACCTGAAGAAGTACAGTTTTGATGTAGATCAATATATCTTATTTGCCCATACTTGTGAGCCAAATTTTAGAAGACTATGTGCACAGGTTCTGGATTTGTCTGCATATACTATTGTTTCATGCTTACTCATTAAAAAAAAATTTTTTTTGGGTGAAAACCACATTTGATTTGTACTCATCCTTGTGGAAGGAAATCTTCAAAAATAAAAGAACAAGTCTTCTGCAAATGCAATTTTGTACACGGGATTGTAATTTCAAAAGTTGCCAATGAGAGTAATCAAGCCCTTCAGATGAAAGTCAAATTTAATAATAGGCCACAGTTTAAATGAGTCTTGATGTACTCATTTCCTAAATGGGAAGATAATCTTTTTTTGGAGGCACTTGTGGATTATTTTTAGAGCCACTTTTTCTGACTTTGTAATTCTTTTGAACAGACGTTTAAAATTCTGCCATATATATATGCTGAGAGACAAAACAGTCTGAAAAGAACCTCCCAGATGCAAACTTTGAAAAACAGGAGATAAAAAACAAAGCTCTGCTACAATGATATAGTTCCTTCTTTGCATCCTTGTTTTCTATCTTCCAAAGCTTTTCTTATCCATGTGTAGTTATTTTTCTATGTATATATATGTATGTATATTTATCTTTCAAAAGGAATTCTCTCTCTCTCGGCATTCTTCATAAGCAGTATATGAACTGAATCCAAATTAATATCAAACTGAAGTTTGGGGTACTTTAAGCCTCTTGTAACTATTTCCATTTAGAATGCTGTCACTCACATCCAGATCAGCTAGGCCCCAAAGCCCCAGGTGGAGGAACTCTCCACTATATTTGTAGTCTCTACTACATAGTGGTGGAAACTGAAAAATTACTTGTTGGCTTGGCATCATGCAGGGCTAGCCTAACTCAGAAGAGCCATGAGTCAGGCTCACTGTGATGTATGCAAACCACAAGGAGTCCAAAAACAAGTTCCCATCCCAGAAAACAGTGCAAAGTAGACAAGATGGCGCTGAATTGGTGAGCTCCACTACCAGTGAACAGACTTGGGAGGGTGAAAATATAATCTCAAATTGCCAGCTAATATGGTGTACTATGACTTGGTGGGTTTTGTCAGCCAAAAAACACACAAGATATGTAACCCTCATGGTCTGCTGCTTGGTTGCTGATCTCAGTTGAGGAAAAAAAATGACTAATTTTTCTTCTGTTATTTCATACAAAGAAACCAGAGGTTTGAGCGGGAAACAACATGAAAATTATTCAAGAGTCATTAGTTTAGAAGCCTCTGTTGGCAGTTAAAATTGTAAATATATTATGTTTATTACAACGTCATTAGCTCTTTGAAGTAGCTACAAAAGGTTTGAATGAACAAAAGATCACAGTTAAAGCTCTTGATGTGGCATAAAGGAACATACTGTCCCTGAAATATCAATGAGTAATCATAACTCTTCACACAAACTGAAATTTACCTGGATATGCTTTGTGCTTTGTGCAGAAGAATGTACAGTTGAACACTTTCTGGGCTAGATGCTGTGTAGAACACTGTTCATCTGTTTCCAAATGTTAGTTAAGGACAACTTGGTTAAAAAAGAGGGGTGAAGTAAATCATTTCACATGAGCCAAATATTTCTTCTGTTTGCTGAGGTGTGTTTTAGGTAACAGCTCAATTGCTTCTCCAGAAAGTAGGTAGCAATAAAGCAAAGAATGGTCAAGCTTGGTAGTAAAACTCCAGTAGCCCTGATTCCTTGCCTCCAACAATGAATTCAGGTTATATCCTATAGCTAAAGTGATTTGATGTAGTTCTACTGCTTAATTCTGTTTAAATCTTGTGATGTATTATTTGCAACTAACATTTTTCATAAGTATAAGCCTTGCCTGTAAACAGTATAAGGTTTCCATAGCACCTGACAAGCCTGTCCTTGCAACCAATCAATTCAAATTAAGCCAAATTCTATGATACGTATAATAAAAGTCTGAGGAAATGCTATTGGGATGCAAACTCTGGGATGACAGCCTTCTACTGCCCAGCTATGGTCAAGGCACAAGTTTAAAGTCCCAAGCTCTAAGCTTGGGATTCAAAGCCTGTCCAAAGAATTTATTGAAGTTACAGAATGTAATTTAAAAGAAACCCTTGAAATATCTAAGACCAGGACCAAAAGTTGATTTTAGATAGAGACCACATAATAAGCATACAGCTAAAATGATCTTGTATTAGAGGTATGCCAACTCTTCTGCCTTTAACTAAAATTGAAGACACAGTATTGTCAGAACGGTCAGGAGAATTTCATTGCAAAATATTAAAGTTTTATAAGTTCCATTACTCCAGGAACTACTTTAGAGTAAATGCAAAAGTTACCACTGAATTGTGTCATAAATAATTGCTTTCATTTTGGTAACCTCTTGCTAGAATTTCAGTAGCAGTAAAATAAGAAACCAGACAATTAATCATCTACCAGTCAACTATCAATCACATAAAAGCAAACCTTCAGCTTCAAAATTGTCTGTAAGTGGCAAATGTAATTGACATTGACTTCTGATCCTCTGTGTATTCCTTAGGTTTCATTAATTTTAATTATGTTTATCTTGCTCTATGAGCAGTTTCAATAAATGCTGAGCAATGAATTTAGCAAATTATTAATGTCGCATCATAATTCAAAGGCAGCTGGAAATGTGCATGCATTTGTTCTTTTAATTTTCATGCTCTATTGTCAAAATGTAGATTATGCTAAGTGTTCTTTTGGGAGTTATTAATTAGTCCAAATTCCATCAGTAATAATGAAGTTAAAAGTCTCTAATTGTGTGAGTATTGGGATGATTACATTATATTAAAAGTGTAGTGGATTGTGGAGAGTGATACTGGGGACTGTTGGTTAAAAGCAAAACACTGAAGAACAGAGTGCCTGGAATCATCTGTCTTGATGTGTAATCTATGGACCATCTTTTCTAACGGTGATGTTTGTTTTTCTACCTTTGCCTCTGCTAAATAAGTAAATATTTAGCTTAGAAGGTATCAAGGTTCTTTAATACTTGCCATTTTACTATCAACAGCACTTTTATGCATGTAGAAGACAAAATTGACAAAGTTTGCATGAAAACATGAGTGTCTGGGACCATTTTATAGTATTATTTGAAGCATGCCTTAAAAATAAATTAATATTTAATACAAAGGCATAAGTCCCGAACTTCATAGTCTCAGTTGTGTACATTAACATATTCAAAGTCATGGCCACTGTGTTCTTACACAGACTTCCAAATGCAATTTGCTCAGCTTTCCAAACCAGCCAAAGAAGGCTTTCACACTGCAGAGTTTATGTCTTGAAATTCAGTTGTGAGTCTGAGAAAGGTTGTAGGCAAGTCTCTCAGTTAGTTGTGTTTTCTACCCCTGCTGATTGAGATCTTCACTGCAGAAAATGAAAAAACTCAAGCCTAGAAGCTATTTGCATCCAAAGGAGATGTGGCATCTTCCTCAAATGAGGATACCAGACAAAGATAGGACAGGACTTAAATAATCCTTGAAACTTTGGCTGCTTTTGTACTAGAACAAATAATGTGTTTCTGTTTGTGTTGTTTGGGGGTGGGTGGGAGTGGTTGGGTTTGCTTATGAGTTTAGTTTTGGGGGTATTTGGCTTTTTTGTTGTTTTTTTTTTTTTAACAAGAGAAAATATTAAGAGCTGTGGTACATTGTGCACCACATCCATAACTGATATGTAGTCATAGTAACTGCTGTAGTGAATTCCCCTCAGTACTTCTACCTTCTGTTTCTACTGACCCTTGAGAAAGCAGACCAGCTCCCCATCTTGTCTCATATTGGATTTGGTGGAGGTATATGTGTTATTTGGTTTGAACATCTGACCATATATATTTTGTTCTTAGTCCTTATTTATATTTTCCAAGATTTTGAAAAAAACGTGTATGTATACTTTGAGCACATGTTCCCTATATATTGAGACATAGCTTGTTATATGTCAGCCTGACCTGCTTTTGATTTAAATGCTAATTGGACCATGTAGAAGCAAAAGAGTAGGCAGCAAAAGAATAGAAAGAGGGAGAAAGAGGGGTTTATTTTCCAGAAAGTATATTCAACCTGAAAAGGAGAGGACATTGCTAAAAAAACACGATCTCTGTTTCACTGTGTAGATCTATTTCCTGTTGAAACTCTTAGTCCTTTGGTGTAATGCCAGATTTAGCTCCAGAAATTTACATATTTTCCTCTCTTTATTTTATTTTCAATTTGTTTGTTTGTTTACCCTTTTTGTTGTGGCACCCTCTGGATTTCAAGATGAGATTGCTTTTTTTCCACAAAGGTAGTCTCCACAGATTAATCCAAACACAAGAACATTCTGTGAAGCTTCTGAACAATTGAAATCTCAAAGTTTTGAAGGTGGGGTATGAATGAATGCACATCTTCACTGCTGCTGTTGCTGCAGCTGTTACAGCAGCATACAAAGATTTTTCCCATTAGGGTTTCAGTAAGGAAAGGCCACAATCTTCACTTTGAATTGTCACTGAAAAGTCTGCCTATTGAGAGATGAAGTACAATAGGCATTTGCTGGTTGATAATAAGTTGTGCCAAGGTTTGAATTTGAATGGATGCTTGGCTCTCTGTTAATACAGAGAAACAAAACAACTTTTCCAACTAAAACACAACAGATATAGAAATTACTATATATATATTGTTCTTAAAAATAATTTTAAAAAATGAAAAAAAGCATTGAAGAGGAGATTAAAAAAAGATCTAAAAATGAGTAGAGTGTTTTGATAAATATTCCTGCTCACTGCTACAGCTGTGCTTTATTTTAACAGGGAATTTTTCTATTTCGGGGTGACTTTTTTCCCTACTTTGAAATATGACTTATTAGCAATGTCAATTTTTTCTTTTTCATGTAAAAACATATATGGAGATTTAACAATGTGCTAATGAAACATTTCCAGACAGCTCTGGTTACTATAAGGCAAATCACAATCCTAATTGGCAAGCTGAGCTACCTAAATCATTCTAGCTACTTGCAGCAGGGCAGAGAAGGGTGATCCCAGTGATGTTACAGGGTATTTGTTCAGGAATCAGGCCAAGAAAGTTCAAATTGATTTTTTTTTATTTTGGATAGAATCTTGCATAAACTTCTGTGGGAAGATAATCAATTTTACATACTGCTACTGTAATTATTTCACACCTTCTGAGTAGTCTAATCCAAATGTTTGCCCACTTTTTGATTTTCTTTGTAATTTCTTTTAGATTCTTCTTTGGAAAAAGATGGGATTTGAAATGACTACCTGCTTTGCCCAAGTATATATCTCATGAGATCTCATCATCTGTTGTTGAATTCCTTGCAATTTTTAATTTACTGCTAGAATCACAGAACCATAAAATGGCCTACTGTCAAGGTTTGATGCTGGCAAAATGCCTAGCACCCACAAAAGCCTCCCGGCCACTCCTCTCCACAACTGGATGGAGGAGAGAAAATTTAATGAAGGGTTCATGAGGTAAGGACAGGCTTGACTTAAAGATATTAAGTGAATTTATTACTAACAGACTCAGAGCAGAATAATGAGAAGTAAAATAAGCCATTAAAAACACCTTTATTTTCCCTCAACCCCTCCCTCCTTCCCACAGAGACCACAGCGAGAGAGGCAGTGGGGGTTTTCTGTCAGTATTTAATCCCAATTACAGTTATAATATTGGTTTTTAGATAGTTTCCCGAAAAGCTTAAGACATTGGGGAGTTGTGTTGTGTTCTTAGATGTTGAGGAAAATCTGTTGAAAAAAAATTGTCGGATGAGATAAGATAGTGATGGAATCATAAAACAATTCAGCTCAGGTTGTAAGGACCTTAAGAGGTCATCTAGTCCAACTTTTTGTGGAAAAGGAAGCCAAGCTTGTCTGGCACACTGTCCAACTACACTTTGAAAGCCTCCTGGTGGATGCTCCACCGTGTGCCTGGAGATGTTGTCTCGGTGGGTGATTGTTCTCATAAAAATTTTCTTTCTTAAACCAAGGTGAAACCTCTCCTCATGTAACTTGCGCCTATTGCACCTTGTAGGCTCCCTATGACTGACTTCCTGTGAAGGAAGAGTGCTTCTGTCCCTAGTAGCTGCCCTTTAAGCACTGAAATACCACAATAGGCTTTCTTAGGGCTTTTTCTTTTTTGCCTGTTTATTGCTTGATGCATTTTGGTTTATCAATAAAAAGGTCAAATTATAAAGCAAAATTTTTATGTTTTGTTAATAACCTCAGCAAGGAGTCATTATGTGTCTAACCTTGGTCCTGTAGAGACTGGGGGGTAGTTTGCACTGAAGAGCAGTTATCTGGGCTCATAGCTGCTAAGCCAAGGTGCTTGGTGTGCAGCAGCTTCTCCTCACCAGTGCATGGCTGAGCATTGTCTCTAGCTATGAGTTTTGGAATGTTTGTCTCTAAACAAACTCTCATTTCATACAAGCCCTTCTTTGCACAGCAGCCAGTATGAAAGTGAAATGCTTTCCTGCCCCTGCATTATTTGGCTTAAGTTTATTTGAAAAGCCTTTTGGTAAGCTGTTCTCAATTGCAAGTGCCCTAAGAAAGCCTCAGATGGTCTGAGTTTTGCTTGACACAGGATTTTGTGACTTGAAATCTGTGCAGGATATTATGAGCCATTTAAATCTGTAGCTTCAGTTGAAAAATATCCTGAGATGTGTTTGAGTCCCACTAGGGCATTAGAAGAACACCAGAAGAAGAAAGGTCTGCACAATGCCTCAGTGTGCAAGCCAGACTTTCAACGGGCTGGACATTAAAGCCTTCTTACATATTATCCTGATGAGTCTAGATTATAGAGAACATTAACTGCATTTTAAGGAAAACTTGATCAAAACACAGTTTAGTTGGAAGTTTGTCCTTAGGAAGGCTCTTAGTAAAATATATTGAAAATACTTTTACTTGATAAGTGGATTTGTATTGGATGCTCCATAAACCTTTAGTCAGAACTAGGCTTCAATGTATTGCTGTAAGCTATATTAATTTTTGCCTAGTATCTCCATATTTGTGCAACTTGATTGGAATAGTCTAATTCTGCATGCTTACCAATATGTCTTATTTTAGATAATCTAAATTAAGTTTTAAAAGTCTTTCTATTTGCAGGGGATTCAACATGCTTCCAGAGTGATAATTAATTGCATTAATTTTGAATGTTTCTTTCTATTTAACTATCTTTCTGTCTACCTATTTATTGAATCAGTTGAGCTTTTTTTCTTATTTTGAATAACTTTTCTGAATAAATACAGACAAATCACCATCTGTGATTGAGGCAGTTTTCAAGGGCTAAAGTGTTTCTTCCACTATGAATTCACCATTAATACTAGAGCAGTTTTTTCTTAATACACAAGAGATACACACATACTTCTTAACAGGGACTTAATTTACTGCTGTGGTGCACTGTGAAAGTATTTAAGTTAGTCTATTATGTTATATGTTACTATATTAAAATTATCAAACTCTATAATAATTTTAATTCTTTAATAGTGTTTCCCATGGAAATTAAAAATTAAACCACCTTTTCATAAACTTGTTTTAAAAAGCTTCTTCCAAATATATGGATTACTCTAAATTCAGAGACACTGTCCTTACTGACAATTCAATGACACAGCTCCTATTAACGTAAATACAACTTGCTATAGGGATAATCTGTCCCTTCCCAGAAAAGCCCAACAATACTCTGATGTCTCAGAGTTCTGGATAAAAAAGGAAATTTTTAGATTAAAACCTGTTGATGTATTTTTTTCTTCCATTGCTCGAGGCAGTATACTTAAATTTTTAAAAATACTGAATTACCAAAATCATAAATATTGAAACAGCATGGTTATACTACACAGGATTTGCAATGAGGCACTTGTAGGTGCAGAATTAATTTCTGCCCTTGATTGATGACCTCACAACAATCATTCATAGCTGTGCTATGCTCTGTCACTCACAAGTTACACTTAAGGTCGCCAGTAATGACTAGAAATGAATAATATATTCACAATCACTTCATTCAATATCCTTTATCCACACACATCTCCTTGAAAACAGGTTTCCAATGAGTTCAAGACCTTAAGAAAGACAAAACATTCATAAGCGATAAAGTAGATATTTAGACAACTGTTTTTAGGAATATTTATTGCATCTAGTTTTGAATACTTATTTAGTTATGTCATGTTGAGGCAGATGCAGAGAGTTCTGACTCAGAAGAAAGTCCTACACTGAATCTAACAAGCTTTGAGCTGAGTTTAGTGTCCAGATTTTGACACTTGTTTGCTTTGCCGAATAGGGGACATGTAGGACTGGAAGTGGCTCAGGAATCCACTTAGTTTTCTGTCACTGGGTCAAAAAGTAACAGGGAAATTCTTTCACAAAGATACCATCTACCCAATTAAAAAAACAAACAACAACAACTAAAAAAAACCCAAAACAAACAAACAAAAAAAAAAAAACAAGAAAAGAAAAGAGAAAAGGAGGAGAGAAAGGCAAACCTTCATTATTTTGCTCTTGTCCATCAAACCCTTCTTCCTCACCTTCCCTAAGCCTAAGCCTTCTCTCAGAAAAGTCAGACATGGGGGAAAAAAGAGGCTCTTCAATAACTGAATGTCCTTGCTGACTGCAAAGTCAGGCCAGATGGATTCTCCAAGAATGACACAGGACAGAAGGAGTTACTTATAAAGGATGCCAGATTTAGATTACATAAGATTCCAAAGTTTTCTCATCATATACTTGTTAGAATTCCTTTCTGCTTCATCTCCGACCTTCTCTATTCCCAAGAGCTGCATTATAACAACATTTTCTTTCATTCAGTATGATTTACATTCAGTGAGCTGACACAGCACCAATCCTTCTTTCATAATACTATTGCAAAAAATTCAACTGAGGAGCTCCGTGTGACTAACAGCCTTTCAGCTGCCTCATTGTACACCACCTCAAAATGGTCTCTCTAGCCTAACTACAAGTACCATCAGTGGACATAAAGGACAAAAGAATCATCTGTAATCAATTCCCACCTTCTAATAATGAATATTCTTTATATGCAGAATAATTCCCAATCTCAGTTTGTTTTCAGTGGGGCTCTGGGGAAGGAGAGGTTGTGGTGAGCAAGGGGAAGATTGGCACATACCTAATTCTAAGCAATATAATCAGTATGAAAAATGTCATCTTATTTCATTTCAGAAAGTTTGTCACTATCTTAAAAAGAATTTGTACAGGGCCAACACACTTATTAAAATTCATAAGGTCTTTACTTACCTGGCTATGCCATTAACTGACAGGCTGTTTTTCTATCTGTCTCCATTTCCAATCTCACTCTCACATGAAAACAGGTTATTTTTAAACGTGGTAAATAGAAAGATGATGTCAATTTGATTTCTCTATCCTTTGTTTGGCTCGTTCTGTGTCGATCACATAGTCTGTGTCACGTACCCGAATCCCTTCAATTCCCTCCTTTTGCTCCTCTTATTGTTCCTATTGTAGATACACACACATCTCACCCCCACACCCAGGAGCACACAAGTATAAACTCCTGACACGCAGCACTGACAGGCCCCTTAGACTACCACATGCAGATAAACAGATGTGACACTAAATACGTCATCGCTCCTCTAGTCAAACAGTTCTTTAGCTTCAATGCCATGATAAAATAAATTTTGCCTTTTTATTTTCTCCAGTCTCATTATATGTGCAAGGGACTTGATGTATAAAATCTTTTCATTTCTTAGTCGTAGAAACTCCTTTCTTAATAATGAGATGCTTTGTTGTTGTTGTTTTAAAGCTGCTTTTCTGTACTCATTTGAAAGGTATGAAGTTAGAAAATGTTCAGAAGTTGAAAGTAGTGTTAATTTAACCCGCCTTGATATGATAAAAGCATATTACAGGAAAAAACTTTTTCTCAGCCATGGGCTGAATCAATACCAGCAAAGCCAGCCTTCCTAAATGTAAGCCTACTCCAGAGCTTAATGACTTTGAATTTGGTCTTTAAGTACTGATATCTTCACCTAATTAACATCAGCGCAAACTTTGGCGTTGACTTTATTGGGAACATAATTTGAAAAAAAACATATATAACTCCTGCCATTTCTGCATACCTCTCCCTCTTTATTTGAAGCTGTGGATTGCATTGGTGAGTATCCTGAAATAATTGTGACTTGATGAAAGAAAACACGGGGAAGATTGTCCTTCAAAAGTAGCCGTACACCACTATAGACCAAGCTGTAAAACATTGGGTGAAGTTTTATAACTTTTTACCTCTAAGTAAAGTTAGTAGGGGTTTGTTTCTAAAATGTTTGCTCAATTCTGGAATATTCTGTTTCATTCTCTTGTTATTACAGGGGAAGTCTTTGACATTGTCAACAGACTCATTCCCTGCTGGCCAGCTTTTTCTATAATTTACCTCTGCTCCGATGTTTTGTTGCCTAGGCAACATATTCCATTCAATTCTACTTTTGTTCTAAAACAGCCACAAGCCCCTCTTTAGTACATATCTGTGTCCGTGGATGTGGACTAAGGTTGTTTGTTTGTTTAAAAGGCCAAGAGTCAGCTCTTTTCCTGATGTGAAACTAATGTTTTTCTAAAGTGAGCCAACCAAACCTACCAAAATGCTTCTAACTACTAAAGATTGGCTTATAAGGACATAAATATATTTCTGAAAAAAAATACTTCCCAAAACCTTGCCACACAAACCCAGTACAGTCAAGAGGAAAACAAAATCCCCTTCCTACTTCAGCAATTGTGCACAGGGTCATGCCTGTTTATGCTCATGACCCTGTCCTCCAAAACCTGAGCAGTGGACACCTGCCCGCTACTTGTATTTCCACTGCTGTACACTGAATTCTGAGGATTTCAGAATTTAATCTGCATTCTCTATGTATAAATAGATATCCCTAAGTTGCTAGACAAGAATTACAGTTCATTTTCCCTGCCATGTATGAGGCAGTGTTTTCCTTGGCCATAAGTTATGAAATGGTGAGAAAACGGCTAAAAAATTCTGGTCCAAGCACAAATACTCCTCTTACACTATATATTTTTAGGATTTAGTAAGAAAATGTAGACAAACAGAGGTTTATTTCCCACTTTTTCTGTATACCTGGAAATTAAAAGTGAAACAAATCTTTTCAATAGCAAATAGAATAAACTTGAGAACTGTTTATCCAATCTGGGTGAATGTTTGAGAGATAAAAGGAAAGTCAGAAGAGAGGGAAAGACAAGCAAAAGAAACTACAAAACCAGAATATAAACAAAAATAAATAATGAAGTGAATGTACCATTAAGTTGAAAAGTTATTAATGACATTTTATGAATTTACTTAGAGGTCTTGAATAAATTAAAAGAGAAAAAAAATCATAATGAAAGATGGTTTTTGCCCTCCAAGTTCATATTGCTAATATTCAAAACATGCAATTCGACAATAATAGGAAATTTTTCTGAAAAAAGTTTCAAAATTAGAAACGTAATGTAACCTGCCTTTTTCTTTCAATATAGCCCTTTTTCTGTTGGTGGTGTCAGAAACATTTACTTCCAAATCCTACATTGCATGTGGTAAAAGGAACATCTCATGTATCTGCTTCCAAACTCTGTCTGCTGTTCCTTCTTTGTACCCCAGCTGCACAAAACACAGCTACATCTGAGATTTTGGGAAAAAAAGCTCAAATACTTGATAGAAATATTATCAAGGGTTTGGATATTCCTTTGTAAAGCAGGTGAGCACTTTTTTTTCTTTGTTCCTTTTTCTTTTTCTGTCATGCACTCAAAGATGAGATTTTTATTTTACTCTTTGTCTTACGCTGTGGCTGTATCATTCATCGAAGATTTAGCTACAGTGATATCATGGTTACAGAAAATATTTTAAGTTTTCTGCATTTAAAACACTGTTTCTGTCTTAGACTCTGCATCCAAAACCTGCATATTGTCATGACATTTAGATTATTATTTGGACATAGAGGACATTTAAGCAAAATATTCCAATCTTCCTTTATTGAAAGCAAATACCTAGTGTTAAAAATTCACCAAGAATTAAGCAATAGTGAATTAATGTGCCTGCAGAAACAAGAACGGTGTAACTGTAGTCACATTCCTTTTGCCTGTCTCTGAAGGTTAACTATTGAAGAAGTAGCTAAAACAACTCTTTAAGAACAATGAAAAATACTGTAACATATTGTATGGTATTGCTTTTATCCTTTAAATAAGGCTCTTTTATTACATATTGCACATCACATATTTTATCAGAACATAGTAATTCCATATTAATTGCAGTATAATCTGTGATTTGAAAAGCCAGTTCTCTTCATAACAGAAAGCCTTTGGATTTTTATATGAGAATAGTAAAAAATTGGTATTATTTTATGAGGCTAATAAAGCAAAGCAGAAAGATTATACTTCTGTATTTTAAATTCCTTTTTCTTGTCGCTTAGTGTCTGTATTGCAAGTGGCAGTTGCACAAATTAGATAGGAGCTTGGGTAAAATGGTGACATTTTGACCTGAATTGTGGTTAGGTTGACTTTAAGGCCCTCTGATTATCACTGCCCAGCTAGAAGTACCATGGAGGAACTTGATTTTCAGACATGGTCATCATGAAATCAAATCTCTTATCACAGCTTGACTGCCTGATAGCAAGGCACATAAAATGTGCCTTGATTTTGAAACTGTCAGCCACTATGTCAATTTTCCCAGTTTCTGAGATGCAGGGATCTTCATTCAGACTCATTACCAGGAACTGGTGCAGTTCTGCTAAACTGCTTGTCAGATGTCCACAGGAAGTTTATGCTGTTTCTTTAATCCAGACCTACAGAGATATTACCGGTATATTTCAGCTGGCTAGAATGCACATTATTTTTTGTCAGAAAATTACGTTGAGTCTCTGTCAAAAGTATGAAAAGGATATTTGACTCAGTGGCCCCACAGCCTTGTTATTCCCTGCTCCAGCATGCTGTGGAGCAGGGAGGGCAGCACTGCTGTTGTGGCTACAGAAGCACAGGACACCTGTCTCCAGCCTTAGCTGTTCCCTGCAGCGGGGGCAAAGCCACAAGGTGGAGAGCATTATTCCTTCTGGAGGGAAGGGAAGAAAGAGGTAGGCTTCACCTCCCTCACCCTTTGGCATGTTAAATGTCGATGTATACCTATATAAGCGCACAGGACCTGTTCCCACCCGAGCTCTTTGGGCACTTCTGTCAGCAGCAGTAGAAAAAGGGTGTTATTTACTGACATTTCTAGAGGTGCTCGTGGCAGGGGGTGCCAAGCCTGCCAGCGCTGCGCGGTGAAGTGCTGTGGTGAGCGCTGCACGGCTCAGCCCAGAACTGCTGTTTAGAGGAATTAGTCTGTCAGCATGGTTCAGCTCTTACAAATTGCTAATGGATTTTGTGCATGTGTTATCTTGAGCTCCAGTCCTGCTGGTTTTGTGTGAATGTACTTCTGGAAAACTATGTCGTTATAACTAATAGCTCTATGTCGTGCACAATTGGGAGGAAAATTCAGTTCAGATTTCTGTCAGGTTTGTTTTCCTTTTATTCCAGGTGGCACAAGGTCCTACATCCTCATTTTTCAAGTCCTTTTTGTTCTTCAGTTCTTTCCTTGTACGTAAAGGCAATATTTAATTTATGTTTTTCAGACTTTCATCTTTATACTAAAATCATAGAACCATAGAATTTTTTGAGTTGGAAGTGATCTTAAAGATTGTCGAGTTTCAACCCTCCTAAATTGATCAGGGACAACTTCCACTAGACCAGATTGCTCAAAGCCCCATCCAACCTGGCCTTGAACACTGCCAAGAATGGAGCATCCACAACTTCTCTGGGCAACCTGTTCCAGTGCCTCACCACCTTCAGTGGAAAAAATTTATTCCTAATATCTAACCTAAACCTACCCCTTTTCAGTTTAACCTAAACCTACCCCTTTTCAGTTTAAAGTCAATCTAGGCAGACCAAAGGTATACAGAATCCTGCACCCTATGGTAGCAGACAGAAGAGGATGCTGAGGGAAGAGTACGAGAACAGCACAAACCTAGATCTGTTCCTGTTACCTTCTCATCTTTCATTTTATACTCAAAATAGAGAAGGCAGATGATGACAGGAAGAAAAATTAATCGGCATTTTTCACAGATAATGACAAGATGAGGAATAAATGGATAGAAAATTTCAACCAGGCATCCAAACCAATCACTGGATGAATTTGTATTAGGCCTTTCCCAATAAGAAATAAGATATCAGAGGCAGACAATATCTGATATTCATGTAAAAAATTCTTTTCTTATGCATAAAGTCACTTGTACTGTTAGACTTGAACTAGATTCTGAACTGAAACCTGTATTCTGACTTGATGCTGTAGGATTTAATCAAAAACGAGGAATCTGCTATACAGTCAGTTCCTAAAGTGAGAACTCCTCAATGCTTGTGTAACTCCTGGATGCAGGGCTATGACAGGAAAAGTTGGTCACATTCTTAAGACTTAATTTAGTGTAATGGGAGTTTTCAACGTGCAAAACAAGGACAGTACAAACATTGGGCTACTGTGCATGGAATTTTCTGGACAATCCAAATGGTGATTAGGTAAGATTTTTTGAAAAATGGCAATTCTTTTATAAGTGTTAAATTTTTAATCCCTATATTATCTATGGTAATATTTTTACAATAATTAACCTGTTCAGTATTAATAAAGATGTACTATGGGAGATGAAATTCCAATTAATTTTGTAGTTTGAAAGCCATTCAATTTTTGTGCTGCAGCATTGGGACATGGACATTATAGTCTCACAAAACCAGACAGACATAGAGGGAATACTATTTCAGCAGTCCACAATACTGGAAAAAATCTCTCCTTTATGCAGCTTCAATCCTTAGCTGATGTCAGGCCCAACATCACAAGCACAATTTCATGAATTTATACTAGTCAGATACCTTCTAAATTCTAAGTGAAAATTGTAAAAGCCTGATGTTTCTTTTTTTCATTTTTTTACCTCTCTGCCTTTTAGCTTCTCCTCTCAGGGGATCTGCAACCTGTGAAAGCAGTAGCCACATTTTCTTAATAATAATGTCTCAGGTTAGAGTGCCCAGCCCAAGTTACTGAATAGAATCTTGGGCTATTGTCAAGAATTGATTGTTTTTTGTTCCTATAGGAGCCCATAGAGCTGTACATGGGGATTTTTGCTGAAAAATAGATTGCTTGACCTGCACCTTGATTTGGCTCAGAGCCATACACCTTAAGGTGCAAAGGAGCACACTTTTCATTTTTATTTAGTTTTCTGTCTGTTTGGTTGGATTTGGTTGTTTTTTAAAAAAAGATAGACCTGCCTGGCTGCAGAATAAGTCCAGCGTTAGGAGTAAGAGAGTCGTGTTATGTATGTCTAACCTAGCACGATGAGGAAGTGATGGCAATGCTGCTCTAGAGGAGCAAGGCCCAAGGCCCTTTCAGGCTGATGCCCATTCTTCATTATCTCTTTGAAAGTACCAGATGTTTTGCTTGGGAGTTATCCTCTTTGTTCTTTTCCTGTAGGGAGGCTTTTCACTACATTGATTTACTTTCTGGTTTACCACTTAAAGTAACAGCAATGTCCAGAGATATGAAACTTCCATTAATTGCTTCATAAATTTGAAAACATCTGTGATCTACCTGCTTCCTCTGATGTTTCCCAAGACTGGTCATTGTTCCAAAGGCCATAGCAGACACAGGAGACACTTACACATCAAGCTTTTGGTAAGTGATGTCTTTACGAAAATTTTTCCTTTATTTTTACCAAAAATTAAACATTTTCTTCTTAAACTTAAATTTGTTAAAGACCCAGCTCAGGCAAGCTCTGCTCAAGGTCAGTGCAGCTGCATAAATGTTTTTCTTGTTGCATAGGTTAATCAGAAAGGAGAGGAGGATTTTGTTTTGGTTTTGTATAAAACTACTTATTCTTGGTAGACAATCCTACAGAGGTAATTTTTTAATATCTGTTATAAAATATGCCTGCAATAACTTTCAGAATATTAATTTTTCCGTCTCTAATGCTAAATGAAAAACATATTTAAGGCTCTCAATTTAGAGTCTCATCGCTAATACAGTTTTTCTATGTCTATTTTAGTACCAACATTATAAGTAATCTTTTTTTAAAAGACAGTCTCATGTACACTTAGATTTACGTATGAGTTGACTAGTGAAAGCTAAAGCAGTTTGAAGATAGTTTTTTAAACAAGTGTAGGCATAGAGCTGCAACAATACTTACCTGCATTTTATACAAAGAGGTTGTATACACACAGATATTTATGTTCCAAGTCTATGACTGGCTTTACATACTGACAACTGAAAGAGCTTAAGATAAAAGGCTGCTGGGATTTGCTCCTTAAAAAGCACTAAAATGTTGTAGGTTTGTTGAGGTTTTTTTAATACATATTTTGATAGTTTCCTCTGCTTCTAAGGAAAAGCTAAGGAAAAACATGGGGGCTTATCTAGAATTTTCTGACATATAATATAATATATAATATATTTCTCATGCAATTTTCTGAAAATTTTTTTCTGTCTTACACTGAAGGCTGTACACATATTTTTGTTGCACACTGATTTTCTGTATGCCCTACAGGCTTGCCTTGCTAATTTAGAAAAAAAGATGAAGCACACTTGCCAGGAAAAAGTACACATGGTGTGTGTGAAACAAACCACACTCCCTGAGTGGGAATGTCACAGTAGCACAAGGAACCTGTGGTCTCAGGCATGCTAAATATAAGTCTCTCTTTATCTTCTTCCCCACCCTTCTGTCACCTTTTATAAATCATTTATTGCTATGATGCTTAAACAGCACTGTGAGAAACTTATACTGTTCTAGCCCTCTCCTACTCCGTATAGTCACTTCAGGGATCACCAGGCTCTCTTGGCTGGTTTTCCTGTCCATGTTGCTCCTGCAGGAAGGGCTTCAGCAACACCTCCAGCAAATGCTCAGGTTCACATCTTTCCATTAATCTGTTGAGAAGAGATTCAGCAAGCTCCAAAGGGTCACCTAGGATTTTTGGATGTGATACTCTTCTCCGAGTGAAATTTCCACAAAGCACTGAACCTCCTCTCTTCTCTATACTCTGAAAGCAGTGCTTCTGAATGATAATCACCTGTCTTGGCTCCAAAATTCTATGGCCTAGTTTTACAGAGTGTGGGCAGGCAAGTACATTTATAGCTATTTGTTGATGTATGTAAGACTGCCCTGAGCTACCTGGATAGCTGACAGAAGGACACAGCAATTTTTGCCTCTCAAGCTGTGACTTATGTGCTTTCTTATTAGAAATTAGCTTAGCAGTTGCATTCTTATGTTCGCAAGACACAGAGAATTAATTGAACCAAAAACCTGATAAAAATAAATTAACAAAGGAACCACTGTTTTTCTACTTATCTGTGAAAAAATTCACATTATTTTAACAGCATAAAGAATTATCCTTGGTAAAACTTGACTGTCCAGATTTTGTATCCTCAGGAAGAAATTCTGTTCATGTTTTCTCCTCTTCTACAAGATAAATGCTGAAGAAAAGCATGGCTTATTCCTTATTTAATTTTGCTAGGTTTGGTCATATAGCAGTAGCAGTTACAGATCCCAATTTTATACCCTGCATGTGTTAGGAGGTGTAAAGTTACAAAGTGTATCCACTTGCTACATATTTCTGTAGCAAAAATATTTATATGGGGCATGCTTCCGATGCCCCAAGCTGTTATGTACTGATTATTGAGATGTGTCTCTGCCTGAACTAAGGTGCAAAGAAGACCATATGCTGAAGTCAATAGCACGGATTTTATTTAACAGTAAACGTAAGGTAGAGAGAGCTAGAAAGAAATAGGAAATAAAGGGGGGCAGGGGAGAGACAGTTAGAGAGGGACAAATTAAGTAGAAAGATATCACCATCTGTAGATGCAGATGGCACCCCATTGGTCCTTCTTCTGCTGCTCTTCTTGGTGGTGGGGGTCTCAAGAGTCATTCCTCTGGAGGTACCACTTTTATATCAAGTTCCCAAGTGGTCACAGATGTTGCCATGATTTGGGCTGTCATGTATATGAGCAGTTGCTTAATTTCTCAGAGTTTGCCACAGTGGATTTTTTGTGTCAGGATGCATTGACTAGGATGTGCTGACCAAATCTCAGCTCCACTTGGTCTGGAATTAACACCTTCTTGTTGCCAGTTCCTCTCTGGAATAGAGAGTTCTGAACAGAGTTATCAGGGTTATCTCAAGAGTTATCTCAGAGTTATCAGCTTATCTCAAGCTCCTGCTGTTCTGTGGCCTTGACTGTTTGAGGCAATTGTGATGCTCAAATCTCCTACACAAGCTCAAAAATCAACACAAGTGGGCTAAGATGGCTAAATAAATCCTTTCATATCCTCTTTCTGTGGATGTTCTTGAACTGTCATATGTGCATGGTAGTCAGACTGGAGAAGGGAAGCTCCCTCCCTTGTCCCGACGGGGTACCCGTGGTTTGAAGATCAGTCACAGTGCACAGCAGTGTCGCTGAGGAAAGGTGAGCCATGTCTTACTGTTTCTAAGGGGCAGAAGGCAAGCACAGAGTTTTCCAAACTGTCCGTGTCAGGTTTATTAGGTACCTGACTTTGGTGTTGTTAGTTACCTGCACAGTGAGTGGTGGGAGTCTCTTAGAGGGATCTCAGAGCCCCGAGTTAGGTGGCTACATGCAGGCAGTATATACCCTGCTCAGAGACCTGTTCTGGGTTGTGGGGGCTCCTGGGGTTGCTCCAGAAGCAATGCAAACTTTGGTTCCTACCAAGTGACTTTATGGTGAAGCCCTTGATTTTTTTGCCGTTGAGAAATCCGTCTTACTCCCCAAAGCAATTGAAGCACAGCCAACCAAAACAATTTCCCATTAAATAAAGAGTGTGTAAAAAAAAGTAACTCAGTGCAAGCTTCTTTTTTAGACATTCTGCACTTTTATTCCAAGGTCTTCTCCTGTTAATTTAATTAATTTGCCATTTAGGAGTGAGGAAGGAGAGGCAGTCAGCCTCAAAGCATCACATTTTCTAACAAGTTACATCTGCAATTGATTTTTTCCAGTGTACATGAAAAAATGCACTGTCTTGGGATAATAAAAAGCCATTTCCAGAATAAATTATATAAATTATTTTTCTTCTGCTGCAAGTGAAACAAAGTAAAATTACAACCCCTAGTGGGCCTGTATGCTGGTGTTTATTTCAGAGCCAGCAGAACTAGATCTTTTACACTGCTTGTTCACGGCACACTGATTCCCTCACCTAATTCTGGGTTTTATTCCCAGGTCTTGAATTTCCTTCCCCACAGGTAAGAGTGAAGATCAGCCCAGTAAGGTTGGACAGAAAATCGTACAAGTTCTTGCTCTGCCACTGTTACAGTCACCAGTCCTGGGTGCTCAACTGATTTCCAGCAAAAATATGATCTCCAGGATCTGCAGCTAATGCATCTTCATCTTTTCAAGACTGTTTCCTCTTTTTGGGAACCCTTCATTTTCACACCTGCTCTTCTTTCCAGAATTCAAGCCCCTGATTTCTCAAACTAAATAGTGCCTTTGTGGAAGCAGAATATATGACCATCCCCATGTTTGGTGTTGTCTCATCAATTGGGAGACTGGGGTCATGCCACTTGTCTTTCATCCACATGTGCATTCACCCACACACATGAAATAATCTGTTACCTGTCAGCATTACCAAGTTAAAGTTTTTTCACTTTAAAACACCCCCTAATGACAATGATCGTACAATATTTTATTTTATTTTATGCTGCTGTTCAGGTCAGGGCCCGTTTCCTTGTAAAGACCAAGGCCAATCATAGATGGTAATTAACAATAACCTGAGAAGTCAAAGGAAATAAGAAATCTCTTTTAAGTGTGCTCTCTCCTTTGCTACTTTCCTGTAAGAGTCCGTCAGGCTGATCTGTCTGCATCTTCCTTTAACTGCACCTGAGGAAGAATTGACTGGTTAAAACTTACACCATTGTCTTACGGTATTTTATGGATTACTCCAAAGCAAGTGGTATGAGTAATGAAATTTATAAGGATGCGTGTAAAAACAGAAACTAATTTAATGACAAGAACTTTTAGTCTGCCACAAGAACTTTGCCCCATCCCTGGAAGTGTTCAAGGTCAGGTTGGATGGGGCATTCAGCAAGCTGGTCTAGTGGAAGATGTCATTGCCTATGGCAGGTGACTTGGAACTAGATAATCTCTAAGGTCTGTTCCAACACAAACCATTCTGTGATTCTGTGACTCTACAAACTTCAGGGCTCTTAGCTGCTAGCCGAAGGGCATTTTCTTCAGGTTAAGCATGGGTACTTACCTAATCCCTTAGTGTGACTATGAAGCTGACATTGTTAAAGAGAAGAGGTTGCTTGGGTGATCATGGTGATTTACAGTAGTGACATGAGTCTCTCTTCTCATCAATTACCAGTAACAACAGATTTTCTGCTCTCTGTTCTAAGTGCATTTTATGCATTCAGTACATTTTATGCATTCACTACTTTTATGCACTCAGAAAAGCACCCTGTTTCATCTGCTGGGTATAGATTGCTCTGCTTCTGCAGATCTGAGATTTCAAGTCACAAGGGAGAGATACCAAAGTTGGAGCAAATTTAAAAGATATCTGGAAAGGTTGGTAGGGTAAACAAATGTTTCGTTTAGTCAATATTTGTGTCGTATCCATCCAGTTCAACTTACACAGGTTCTAACAGTTGTGGCCAACTCCTCACAACTGCAGAGAGAGGGGCATCCTCTTCCTGCTAAGAAACTGCCAAAAGAAAGCATAAACTGAATGTGGTATTACTATGCGGCAGTTCCACCAACAGGTTTGTGAAGGTCCCACAGTGCTATTCAAAAACTTGGTTTTGTACAGAAAATGCAAAATTTCTGGTAATTTTACGAGGACATAGAGTTTTGAGATTTTTATTGATTTTATTTATCGTTGTGTGAAGTGTGCAGTTTGAGATATTCATATAAGAAGAAACGAAGTCATTATTATTAAACTATATTTTCCATGAAATATGTGCTCCTAAAATATGAGAAAGTATTTCTTCTTTGGTATACATATATATCAACTACATATATGTAAATATATAAACATAAAATTGAAATATATGTACTGTTGTTTCCTTCTGGATAGGGATAAAACTCCATGTTCATTCACTTACTGATCTTTCTGCTGAGATTTTCCAAAGTATGGTGGGATGGTTTATGTGGCCAGCTGTCTAGTAGGAAAGGATTGCCATGTTTACCTGCATTAAATTAACTTGCTGACAGATGGCTATGAATTTTGTTCACAGTCAGCATTACCTGAATTATTCAAAGGTAAGAAGCTCTGTATTGTACTGTGGCTCTATTTTGTATAATTTTGCTGCTGTCTGTAGCCATTTTTATTGGCAAAATAATGGAAGAAAATGAGGGAGTAGAGAAGAGGTTAAACCACATAGTCTAAAGTACTATTTGATGAAACATATCAAAAAAAATCAGATTTAATATGACAAAATCTTATCAGTATTTCAGGGAATGGAGTAAATGTTTCTGACTGAACGCATAAAATATAATCACAGATAACTAATAAGGGATTTCCTATTTACGAGGAAAATAACCCAAAAGCAAGGTAGGTCTAGGGAAAGTAACTTGTTTATATTAGCTGGAGTTGATTTTAAGATTATGTTTAATAAGTATAAACTTTACAACTAGTTAAGGCTCCATTGTTACTTTCCTATTTTTCTTACAAGAAGGCCTGCTGACAGAAAAAGCTGTCTGCCCTGGTTTCTATGTTTTTGGAGAAAAAGCAATGATTTATCTTTCAGGGAAGTAACCCACTGTAAGTGGGATTCTAAAGAGTACTCAACATTGGGAGCAGAGTGTAGACCTGTAATAATTCCTGTAGACCTGTAGTAATTCCTCCCATAAAGACCAAATGTGCCTTTACCATTTATGAACAATAACTATCAGAAGGTCACTCACTTCTCCATGAAAAAACAAACAAAGGAGGAAGTAACGAACTAATCTCTCCTGCCCATATCAAAAAATCCCAATGCCATTGTCAAGATCTAGGACCTTGGGCTTCAATGTCTGTGTCTAAAGTCATGAAGACAAAGAACAAAGAAAATCAGTTGAAAATTGCTAAACTTCTTTTCCCTTACCAGTTCTTATAGGAATGGTTTTGTTCTTTCAGTTTTTGAGTGAGAATGACACGTATACATTTTGGGGAGAAAATGGTGCCATTAGCACTTTTCTAAAAGTAGGTTCAGCCTTTGCCTTTATCTCCAGCTCTATGTAAGAAGCAGTGTTGCATAAAAGATGTGAGATGTCCAGCAATTATTTCTGTTACTGTGCTGGTGAGTTGAGACAAAACTGGTAGACAAGGTGGGATAAGACTGAAGGAGAGGGTGTACATTTCCCCGTTGTGGTCCCACCTTGTCTGCACATTAGCATGAATAATTGTAGCGACCTTCAAAAAATATTTAAGTCATAATTCATAAAGAAATGGGCTAAATCTTTGTAAGTTCACATGTGAAATAAACTATAAAAATCCACTACTCATACTAAAAAAAGTGTGGCTTCTTACAAAAACTCTCCAGTTTTTGTAAGAAGCCATACTTTTTCAGTCTACCTGATGATCTAACTTTTCAGTTAACTTTCAAAAAAATTTCATTTTTTAACTTATGACAGTGGTACTATGACCTGTGTTGATCACAGTTACAAGACCACATGCAAGTCCAAATTCAATATCTACACATGGGTCTCTTTTATTCATAGATGGAAATGCCAAATGCCAGTACAATCAAAACGCATTTAATTCGCAACGGATAATGCTGTTTTCACAAAATAAGATTCTTTGATATCAGTTCATACCATTCACTGTTTATCATATGGGATCTCAAATGTTGAGTCCTGGAATATAATTTTCTCATTTGATGTGACCTCTTGATCACTTGTTCTTTCTAGTCCTTTTCTTTTAGAATGACTAGCACTGTGGTGGTCTGCGTTGTTTCACTCTGAAGCACTTCAGAGCTATGGGCTGACCTTTCAGGGTGTTACAGTCACCAAGGTTTGGGTCAGGCAGGTGCAATCCAAGTGCAGACGGGTTTGAGATGGGGAAATAGCAGTCATAAAGTGACACAAGCACTGCACAGTAGTGAAGGTCCTGAATTTGTTGATCAAGAAGATTAACAAATTGTCCCAAGCTTCTATGGTCTTCAATGCTCAGTGTAAGGGTACCTCACAGACAGCTTATGTTGTGGTTAGGGTTTTTTTTTCCATTTGGAGAGGGTTGACCTTCCTGTGGTATTGGGCCATGAACAGTCTTCAGGCACCAGTGTTGGTGCCCCATGCTAGTATTGCTCAATGGAATATTAGCTTACAATTAAAAATTAGTTTTAAAACAGAAAGAGCTTGATATTAAGACCAGAAATCTAATATCTACTGTTTAAGCATAGTACAAACTATGAAAGGTACAAAAAACTGTTCTATGAGCAAAAGAATAGTGATTTTTTTTTTTGTTATGTAAATTGCTTCAGCTGTGAGTTTTATCCAAGCATGGTTCAAAGGGAGTGGATTTTGGCAACAGACAGATGTTGGTTTCCTTTCACACTCAAGCTAACAAACTATGAAATATGAATGCTATCAAATCATCTTTGGCACATTGTAAGTTCCAGTACAAATTCTTTGAATACAGAAGGAGAAGTGGTTTTATCCCATCAAATATCCACATTTTTCTACAAGTAATGAAAAGAAATTGCTAAATCTGCTATTACTTAGAGGTAGCCTCTAGGGGAAAGTCCAAATGACCAAAAAACCAAAATAGTTATCACTTTTACATTAAAGAAGTAACATCAGAATATATAAGGAGGATGGCCAATAATAAATGTGATATTAAATCATTAAACTGTAACATCAATGTAAGAAATTAATGTACCATGTATTCTTATAACACCATATTTTGATAAATCTTATTAAAACTATAAACAAGGTCTCGAATTAGGAAAAAATAAATCACTTATGATCCAAATGTGGTTTCTTCCCTCTGTCAAATTGGTTCTTGTTGATTTCAAAGCTTGTGCAAGACAGAAGGATCTTTGCCGCTGTGACATTTGGATGATTTCAGAAATGTATTTTCAAGTAACATGCAGAAGTGGGGTCTGCCCAAAAGATGAGGTTTCTCTTTGGTGCACACAGCTCACACAAGTCCACATCTACCAGAGAAGCTTGATTTGAGCAGAACTTAACAAACATTTCCCAGTATTTTATCCCATTATACTCTGATCTGTTATTCTGAGTACATTCTAAACCAATACCAATTATTTGGAAAGTAAAGATAAGTTTTGAGTTTCTTAGCTATTAAACAAACAAAAAAAAATAGAGAAAGCTTTGTTTTCTTGGCTGTTACCTGCTATACATTTTTTGTGGCCCAGTGACTGAGACATTGTTGGGGCAGTTTCTCTCTAGGAAAAACTCTAAAGAACCATAAACTTAAATACATTTTCTATACTTAATCTGGTGTGCATTTTCAGACATGAACCATTTCTTAACCAGACCTTGGGAATCTTTAGTAAATTTCCTATAAATTACTGATATCTACATCAAATTTATACAATCATTTATTGACCATAAAAAACTCATAATTTTATTAAAACACAGTCTTACAGATGGATTACTATCCTAACAAAAAACATTATTTGATTCCACACAGTGAAAAAGAGCAATATAACCTTTTTGACTTATAGAATACCTTCCATACAGTATTAGAGCCACCATCCAGAAGAACCTGCATTTTAAAAACTTGGTAGAAATAATTTTGGTGTGCTGGACAAATACATAAAATTTGATAAATTATTGAACACAGCAGGATGAGATTGAGGGAAAAATACATCTACTTCTTTCATGTAAAAATCTAACCCTAGAAGTTTCCACTAGATCATGAAAATACTATTCCAGTTTAAGGGACTGTATATATCATTAGCATTAGATTGTTCCTTCATGATTTACCCTGCAGTTCCTTACTTCTGGTGTTTTTTCCCCAAATTAATCAATTCAAAGATGCTATAAATACCACACACATATAATTTATATGATCTTCTGAAAAAATCTTCCATGTTTCATCCTGTAGGGAGTTAGAAATTGGTTTTGTTAGTAATTCTGCAGTTGCAATTCACTTGTGTTTTCTTCTGGCAGTGCATTTTGGCAGAAAAAAAATTGATGTGGTCCATTTTACAGTACTGTTCCCATTACACATTTAAAAATCAGTCCCTCATATTTCTGGAAGATAGATGTATGAGAATGAGGTGTGCATCTTGCATATGGACATATGGGACCAAACCAAAATCCTACTACTTACTTAAAAATTACAGTTTTTCTTGTCTTATGCTCATTTTTAACAAGTTATAACATGTTAAGCAGGCTTCACTTCAGTTGCATATCCCAGTGCTTAAAGACACCTTTGTTTGTATCCCACAGTGGGAAGATTGCCTGCATTAATTTAATATAGTCAGTGATATAAAAGAATAATTAAAAATCCATGCTAAATTAACAAGGAATTTTATAATCTCTGATGATTCTGTGGCAGTGAGATTCTCTCCAGCTAATCACATCACCAGTCCCTGCAAGAGGCAGCTGATTATATCCATTCCAGAACTTGTAAGGTATTAATGAGCAGAATTTGTTGTAGCAGACCTTTGATGATTAAAAAAATGTACACAGAAAGTATATCATAATCAAAATGAAACAGTAAAAGACCAAGCAATTACTCTGTACATGAGTGACATATTATTAGGCATATTTCAGTTATTCAACAAATTGTTCTCCAGGAAAAACACACATGGGCCACCAGTAGTATTTTAACTAACCTTCTCAGCTTACCTTTCTGCTGAAAAGCTCCCCTAGGTGGTTAAACCTGAGAAGGAAGCAAATATAGATGTGAAGATGTCAAATGAGATTCAGCTAGCACTTTCTGAACTGTCAGCAGCCTTAGTCAATGATGATTCTGTGTGTCCATGTACTTCCCTAGAGACGTGATGTGTGCCTGTGCCAAAGCTATTTACTTGCTGTTTTTTTAAGCAAAGAAGTGAAGTGAATTATTTACTTTTTTTCCTTCTGATATTGGAAAATAAGGCTGTAAAAATCCCTCACTGCATTCAGCTGAGTTCCAATACTTCTGATGGAATTTATTTATAATAACATTCTAATTGAAGGTAAATTAAACAAGAGTATGACCAAGTGCTGTCACACTAAATGAAAATTTAAATTACACCAGTAACAGACAGGTCTGTCCCAGGATTATGAATTAAAGAGTGTGACATTTTGGTTTCAGGTTAATCAATGAACACTCCACAAATATTTTGAAGCCTACCTTGACGTATTATAGGCTAAATTAAATCTTAAGTTCTGACAGACACTGAGCAGGAGAGCAAAGTAAATTCACTTTGGAGCGGAAAAAATATGAGGCATGGAATGAGGAGTATTTTGTTCAGGAGATGTGAGGCCCTCCCAGTTTGGGGTTCCTGCTGTCCTTCTACCAGTACATGCAGAGTTGCACTTGGCTGGTATCTAGCCAGCTGGTATCTGCTCTCCTGAGTTTCTGAAGTATCAAAGGAAACAATTTTTGACAGGAAGAGAACAGGTCTGACAGATCAGTGAAGCTTTCCTTCGTTTCTCCTGAGTGTTGTTTTTGACACCATGTTTACCACAGAGTGTGCTGTATACTTTCCCAAGGGAGTGCAGGCAGTGTCTCAGCCAGCAGAGGGAATGGCTGAGGGAATGGCAGCTGCTGTGTGCAATGTAATTGCCCTAAGAGCTTGTGTGAATGCAAGGAGGGACTGCACTGAAATTTTTTCCCCCTTTCCCTCTGTTTTTGCTCAAAACACAACTAGAATTAAATAATTTTATTACATTGACATATCTATCACAATTTTATCTTGCAACATTATAACTCCCAGCTCCCTGTGGATCCCTTTGCCTCCTGACAAGCAGCCTGCTCTGGCTCCCATGTTGACCCAGAAAGAGCTCAGGCAGTTTTACTGACTCATGCTCTCCTCATGATCACAAGCTTGGCTATTTCTTCACTGCCATCCACCCCCTCCAAAACAAAACCCTTGATATGAATTTGTTCCGCTCTAACTCACCCACCATGTCAATCTCTCTCCTCCTTTCTGCTTCTTCAGATGTGTAGAAAACAAGCTTCTGAACAAAAAAAAAAAAGGTCTTCATCAATAAAGCTTGTCAGCTGTGGGTTCTGTGGCTTCATTTTCCTGCTCTTTAGCAGCAGATCTTAACATCTCTAAGAAAATGACTGCACAGCTCACAGCCTGTACTTTTCATCCATCCATAAATGCACAGCTGGGATCCTTGTGGGATTTTCTATTATGCATATTCAGCCTAGCATTTTTAAACCTTCAGATGGTCTGTAGCATTTCTCGTTTTGAGGAAAAAGATATTGTAGAAGCAGGGGCTGTTCTCTAAATCCTCTGAATTTATCTAAGGTTTGATTTGGGGTTTGAATGGAAGCCTTTCTATTTTTATTCACTCATATCTTTCCTGAGGGTCCAGAGTCCAGGAAGTTGCTAGTAAAGAAAAGGTCTTAGACTAGCATTAAGAAGTATGCAGCCTCTCTAGCTAGGTAAGGGTTGTTGAAAACACACCTCCCAGCCACCAGTTTAATGCTTTTCCCAAATACCATTTTCTTGACAAGGAAAATTGCTTGTCAAGTGTTAAAATTAAGAGTCCTACTAATTCAACCAGAAGGACACACACACACACACATACAAAATGGGAGCAGGTTTATCAGTTTGTTCTAGTTTTAATAGATTTTGTTTACTCGTTTAGGTAGCACTGTCAAAAGGGTGTCATTTGGAGATATTTGCATATTTAATCCTTGTGATTAAATTTTGCTCTTTTGCCCCTCCTGAACTCTCAAGGAGTTCTGTTTGGCATCATAATTTCTCATTTCTGGTGGTCTTTTCAGAACTAGAGCAGGTCAGAAATGGTCACTAATGCAACTTGTATCTAAACATTTCTTTTTCCTTTAGACAGATAATTCTTTCTTATTGAAAGGCTGTCCTCAGTTTCATTGATGACTACCAAGAGAAAGAGACAGTCAAAATCTCTCCAACTACATGAAAACTGTATTTGCTAGAAGCATGATGAGTTACATCAGAAAAATTTCTAACACTCATGAATCCTACTTTCCTAACTCTGTGTTTAATGTCAGTGCAATAACCCATCCAGAAACTAATAATCAATACAAACATTGCAGCTTAGAAGAAGTTATTAGCCCTTTTCTTTTTCATATAATAGGATAGGTAGTGACCAAATGATTTTAAGCAGCTGTTTTCTTTCCTTTTCCTGTCCAAATGGAACCAGAATCACTCCATAAGCTTCAGTGTCTGAAAAACAATGATTGATTTTATTACTTTGATTGAAAATTCTGGATGCTTATAGACTGAATTCTGGGAAGATTTTATGGGACGTAGTAAAATTAGAATATGACTCTCTTGTCTTTGCATAGGGGAGCACCCTATGGTGTTTGGATCAGACGTGGAGGACATTGCTAAATGTAAAAGATAGCACAGCCATTCTTTCAAATGTCTGAATCAAGTAGAAGAATCCAAGTTATCTCCTAGGCCTCATATAACAGGAGACTCAAATGCCTCTAGTGGGATCTCCAAAAGGCAACATAGTCAGTGGATCTGCACCTGGTCAGCTCACTTGGTGTACAGAGGTATATAGAGGTATGGGGGGTGAAATAGCATGAAAGCTCAAGTCTGGAGATTTATCTTTTCCTTTATTTTTTTGTGGCTTGAGTTGATCCTACTGGAGTAGGAAGAACGGCCAGTGGAGTAAGAATCTTATCTGCATTTCTGTTAGTATGCTGTAATCTGAAAGTTACAGCACTGAATGAGGAAACAGTAAAAAATGTTTCACTCTTCTGCAAGAAGATATTATGAACAAATAAGGTCATGAGAAAACCCGAAGAAACTGTGTGTTTTGGCAAGAGGATTTCTCTGTCTCAGCAAAGCTATGTTCTCTGTTGCTTTGTCTTCCTAGTTCAGGTTTCAGTTCTTTGTTACATCTTGGAAGAGTACTTTTGGATAAAAAATGCCACAAAATCTAACGTAATTTTCAATTGGATTATTATTTCACTCCTCTGGGCTGAAAGAGGTACTAGTTTGCCTCTTTGCAGGTAGAGAAAAGAGCTGAGGTTGGTTTCTTTGAGAACACTGAAACTAGTCTCAGTCTTCCTTAATGAGTACCCTTAAGGGGGGG
>VWZV01006579.1:387055-435435 GCA_013397155.1 Irena cyanogastra
GGGGGGGGGAATCCTACCCCAGTATTTTTAAATTAAGTGGAGCCAGCAACATTTTTTTTGCTCAGTTTTGGTTTGGTATGTGCTCATGTGTTCATACGATATGGAATGTGCTAAACAAGGAACAGAGGCAGACAGTCGTATGGTTTCTTGATCCTGGTTCAGTAGGCGATAAATTGGCAGGATAGTTTTGACTATGATGTCTCAGACAGAATAACTTTATTGCAAATAATGAAGATGAAACTGATAGGCATTTATCATTCTCTAGACATCATGTACTGGGTCTGTCTGTAGTGGTGTTCATTTTCCCACAGCAGCCCTTTCAGAGCTGTGCATGGCATTGGTAGCTGTAAAGGTGTTGATGACACACCAGCATTTTGGGCACTGCTGAGCAGGGCTGGCACAGCTTTATTGCTGTCTCTCAACATTCCCCTCCCATCCAAAGGCTGGGGATGGGCAAGTGACCAATGAGGTCACCTGACCCAAATTAACCAAAGCGATATTTCATACCCTATGAGGCCAGCTTAGATGTGAAAGCTTTGGAGAGGAGGAGCATTTTATGCTTACAATGTTTACCTTTTGGAGCAATCTCTACATCTGCTGAAGTTCTGCTGCTTGGAAGTGGCAGACATAGCCTGCTGATGGGAAGTAGGGAATAAAATTATTGGCATTTTCTCTTTGCTTGTGCACCCACAAACTTTTGCACTTGCTTTAGCAAACTGCCTTATCTCAACCTACAAGATGTTTTCCATCTTATTTTGTCTCCTTTGTCCAGCTGGGAATGGGAGTGATAGTGTTGGCTTGGTAGGCACCTGGCATCCAGCTGAGGTCAACCCACCATAGTGGCATTTCTATTTTGTAACTTGATTTGTAACTTAAGACCTTCTTCTGCATCACACTGCTGCTCAGAGATCTGTAAAGAAGTATTGAAAATTTATTGTGAGCATTTTGAGTTCCTATTTGATGAGTTCCTATTTAATGAGTTCCTATTTTATTATTTTCTCATCACGCAATTTTGAGATTCCAAGGCAGCAAAAAAAAGTAATGCTATATTATGTGTGCTGATGTTAAACGTTAAAGGTCATTAAAACACTGGTCCCAATTATTTTTGTATTCTGTATGAATTTTATTTTTCTTTTTTGTAATTCCTGGGTTCACAAAAGCTATTTACACTCAGAGTGATAATGGTGACAAACTAAAACTGGCTAAGATGCCAAAGTTAGCTTAGTTGTTAACAACAGCTTAGAGGCAATGGAAGTTCAGGAGTCTGATTCAACAAATATATTGTTTCCTGAAAATATATTTTTTCCTGAAGATTGCCAAGCTCGATGACAAGTGAATACAACAAATGAAAAAATCACTCTCATTAGGGCTCAGGTGTAGCTTCATAGGGCTAGAGTTTTACTGAGATAATTGCATGACTAGGCCAGTTTGGTCCAAGAGTGTGAAGGCACTTTATAAATGTGCATTTCTAAAAGCTCAGTCTTGTGATCCCTAATTTCTCAGGACTCCTGCAGGAATTGGAGAATTAATGTAATTTATTACTAGCACTTACCTAAGCTTGGTGGATGCTTTTTAGATATTTGCAAATAAATACATCTGTTTTCAAGGGACTGGGTGTCTAGTCTTCTCCATTAACATGTGCTTGATAGAAACAAATTGCTAACAACCTACTGATGGGTGTCATAAAACTGTTTTCACAGTATGATTTAGACTTTTCATCAATCTACACTTTGTAATGGCATTTGCACATTATACATGTGCTAAATGATAGCTACATGCATAATACAGCCTGTGCTCTACATTGCTTAAAGGCCTTGTTGTTCAGTAGTTATTAATTCCATTTCATTCTGAGTTCTTTGGACAGACTGGGGGAAAACTCTGTAGCCTTGTTTGAGAACAGATTTTCCAAATTTAAGGAACTCCCTGTTTTAGTAATTCTCCTCTCTCTCCTCTCAACGTCATTGAAGTTTTTTTTTCTATGGTGTGTGGAATGTTAGGTTATGGAATTTTTTCACAGCTAAAACAATGCATCCAGCCCAGTTCTTTATAAATGTTTCCTGTTTTCCCTTTCTTCTGGGAGAGGAATGAAGTATCTATCAGCTAGGAGGTAACATCTATAAGAGGCTGCCAGGGAAAAAGTAGGCAGATGAAGGATTGGACAGCAGAGTGAAGAAAAGGATGGAAAGCTTAAACATGGAAGCACTGACAGTATGAGGGGACAGTGTGTTTTCAAAATAGAAGGACAGCTTATACGTATTCTTAGTTTGCTATTATATCTATTTTATCTGGAACCTGTAGGAATCTTAATAACAGATGAGAATGTGAGTGGAATTAGGAAAAGAGATGCATCTCAGCGCTATGAGGTTTATCCCAGTTGACAGAAGTAACCTCTCTAATCACAGAGACAATTGCTAGATAGAAAACTGCTTCAACTGAGCAACTGATTTTGTATGATAAGTGACAGTCTCTGTCCGGTTAAAAAGCATTTCAGTCTGCTCCCTTATGGCATTCTGTCTCTACATTATTGACATTTAATCACTTTGAATAAAAGAGTGTAATACAAATAATTTAACAATGTGACTTGTAAAAGCTTATCCAGGAATGTAAAATATTCTGAGACACTGAAGTGCTAACTCTACATTTTTTTCCTGCAGATTAAATTCCTGACATAGACAAGGTGGCTTCTTTTCAGGGTGATTTTTTTGGGATGAGTATGCAGTCACTTTTGGAAAATTTTGAGGGCAGACAAATCATCACAAAATGATCTTTATCATTATCATATACTGTATCAATTTTTAAAGGAAATTATGATCCCAGATATTCTAGGCACTGGTATTTCCAAAAAGCCTATGAGATCGTCTGCCTTGAGGTGGAAAAATGTACTGAGATACATAACTGCATGAACACTAAGGAGAACTATTTTTGGCCATGAGGGGCTGAGATTTTGGAAACCAGTTGGTGGCTAACATGCTTTACCAATCAGGGTTCATAATGTGAGGAAATGATCAATACGTATATGATTATAGCAGCCATAATTAAACCTTTCCTGAAAATACTAGGATGCCACAGTCCAGTAAACTGGCTTCTTCTTGTTGCTCAATAGATGGTAACACACTTTTGGGCAGACTTAGCCAACTCTCCCATGTCCAAGACAAGATAAAGAATTCCTGCCACAGTTTAGAAAGTTGTCTATCTGTGGTAATTACAGATGATAGGGCAGGGTTACTTGCATCCTGAGAGAGCACTCCCTGGAATGGGCCAAATCCCAGCCAGCACTCAACCGGTCTGCCATTCCTTATATGCAAAATGTATTATGCAGGTACAGGAACACTACGTAAAGTTCTGCTGCTGTCTTCACAATTTATGAAATAGTAGGGTCTGACTGAGATATAAGTGCCAAGGGTTAGACAGATATCTTGACAATAAAGTATTTAAAGACAGATTTCATGAGCTTTTATCTCTAGATTCAGACATCACAAAGAAGCACAAAAGAGACTATAATCCACTTCTTTCGATGTAGTGTTCTGTTTTCGAGTTTATTTGATTGTTCTATTTTTTATTAAATGTTAATTAGTTATAAAATGGTTTGCCCCTGTGTGCCCCCTGCCTTTCCCAGAGTGGATCCTTCCTTGAGCCCCTTTGTCCAAGTTTCCCCGCCATTTCACCTGCCTGTCAGACATGTCAATCACCCTTCTCCCCACCACTTCACCAGTCAATCTTCCCTCTGTCTTTGTCTGTTACCTCAGTCCTGCCCCAATTCTTCAGGAAATTTCTGTATCAATCACCAGAGCTTTCACAGATGATTCGTCCATTAGACCCTCTTTCCAACCCTAAGTTTCCAAACACAAAGTTTGCCCTTTGCCACCTCTCATCCCTCCCCTGAAATACCCCTATTGGTCACCCTAGGTTCTATCCCCCAGGTAATTGCCCCCTTTATAACTCCGTCTCGGGCGTGGCTCGAGGTCACTCGCCGCTGTCCCTTTGGAGGAAAAGAAGAATAAAAATCCTCTGAACATTACAGCCGGGACTGACCCTTTCTTTGCTCTTGCCTCTGACTGCACGCAAACAGAAGCGCTGCCTCAGCAAGCCAAACCACGCACCCTGGCTGTTTCTCTCTGCCTTGTGCTGGCAAGTCCCTGACCCCAGCGCGCTGGTGTCCGCCGCTCCGCAGCTGACCGGGAAAATGCTGCGTGGGCGCATGGGCGGGCGAGAGAAACGCCACATTTCCCCCTTTGCTTTCCTACATTAATACCACATGTTTAGGTATATTTCCCTCATGACCTGCTAAACAATGGTTGCATGACCTCTTTACAATGTTCTGGTTGCAAAGCAGCATCTGCGTACCAACCTTTCTTCCAAAGGAGGTTAAGACACTGTTAACAGGGAGGGGAGCTTTATAGCACAGTTGTGGTTCTACTTCTCAAATTGTGCTGGTGCTACTTAGCAGAGAAGGTCTGTAGTTTGCGCACTGAGTGTGCTGGCTCATCTTGCAGGAAGTAAAAGCATGTTGCATGTTTGTGTTTCCTTTAGCTCCTGTGTATAGGAGGCATAAACAAGACAGGACTCAAGGTTATTCTGCAATCATAAAACTAGAAGTAGGCAAGTTATAGCAGCAACCTGGAATGTTATTACAGCTGCATTTCTGCAGGCTGCCATACTAGACATCTGTGGGTTTTATCTCTTTCTTAGATCATGACTTCCAGAAAAATGCATCTGTCACCTGGAAAAAGAAGTGTTTGAATGGTTTTTTTAGGGGAGGGGAACTTTTTTGTTGATTTGGGTTTTTTTTTACAAACTTCTTTGAAACTTTATTTTCAGCATATTCATTGTCTATAAACTTAACTTTTCTCTGTCATGAACAAAATATTATTTCTTCTCTGAAGGGAAGTATGAAATTTGCCAGTTTGAAAAATATAATCTTTGAAATTGTTGTGGCAACAATTTTGTCTTGAAATCTGACAATTAACTCATATCTCCCTAGCTGAAGCAATATTTGAGCAAATAACAGATGGGGATGATGTCAAGGCAAATGATGTCTGCTTCTGATGATTTTTTCCACAGTTTAGGATGGAACCACAGGTCTCTTTTTATGGTTAGTGAAATCATCTGGTGCAGCAGATAGATAGTCATTTAGAGTACCACTTAGATGGATTAACAGCATAATGTAAACTTTCTGCTAATTTAAAGAATGAGCTCTCAAATATTTCCTTTTCACTCTCCTCTTGATTTAGAAAAGGAGCTATCATTATGAATAGGATAAAAAAATTATCTTATGCCATTATCATATATAAGCAAAATGTGGCTTTTTGCATGTGCGTGACAAAGGCTCTCTGCCCAGATCAAGCTCTGTCTGAAAGAGGATGTGCATAGCACCACTGATAATCCTAGAACAGGACAAACAGAACAGCTACAGCATTGAAAGAAATATCAAGGAGTTTACTATCAGGAATCTAGAAATAGAAGGCTATGTGTGCAAATGGTTCTGTATATTGCAGGAGTCTTGAGCAAAATGTTGAAAACAAATACATGGATATTCTGCAGTTGCAGTTGGTTTTTTTTCCAGTCAATTGCTGTTTTTCTGTTGGGCAGGTACTGTTAGACATGCTACAGCTGCTGGCCCAAGATGTAATTTAAGTGAAACTTCCAGCTTTTCTTTTGTTCTTTATAAAATATTATCCAATGGAAAGCGGATTATGAGAGCTAAAGTAGAATAAAGGGAAGTAGGCAAGTAGTAATAGTTTGGAATTTTGGGTTGTTTTTCCTTTTTCTTTTTTTTTTTTTTGCTTTGTTTTTTGTTTTTAATAATGCAGCATGCTACATTAAGCCTGTGAAAAGCAGATTTTGTTTGCACAATTAACATTAAAGGTGTGGGTTTGGAATATTTTTTGGCCTGTTTTTTGAGGAAATGTGGCATATGGAATTTCAGTGTGCATCTGCCGGATTTTCAGTCTTCCACCTCTCCTGCAGGAATGCTTATGCCTGCTGGCCGAGTTCAATCAGGACCAAAAGACACTGAATTCCCTAAGATCACTGAAAATTCGTTGGGGGGGTGGTGGTAAGGAAGAGACATTAGCATCGTTCAACCCTCTGGCATGATCACAATGCATGCAACCTCTTCCCCAGCTGATTACTGCCTGACTCAGGCACATGCCACCTCCAGGGAGGGGCTAACAAAATAGAACGTAATCAGACAGGCAGAATTGCCAGTGGTGCTCATAGATACAGCAAAATCTTAAAAGCAGCATGCAACTAGATTTCAATTGTTTTGCTGCTTGTTACTTTCTGTTGATTTAATAATATTTTCAGAACTTCTTGGAAGGAGCTGGGCTACAAATGTTAATGGAGACCATCTATTTATCATGTATTTTATTATTTGCCCTTTTGTGTCTCTTGTTGATGGTTTGTGAAAGTTGGAGCTCTTTTAAGTGCTCATATTAAAAATATTAGACAATTTTCATCATAAAGAATGCCTGTGCACTAAGGAAAGTTTATGTGTGCTAGTAACTAGATTAATTAGAAGAGTATTTGCTGGCTGAGTGGCAAGGAATATCTGCATCCTCTTACAAGAAGTGGAGCAACAGATTGCAATTTCCAAATAAAACAGAACGGCTGCTCCCTAGTTTTTTGAAAGTAAAGACTTCAGAGTCATGATTGTCAGCTTGCATCAGGCACACCTTGGCAATGGTCTGCCAATCTCTTTCCACAGTGTTTTTTGCTATAGGGTTTTACTATCACTCCCTTCACTTCTTATCTAGGATTTAAGAAGTTCCACCTTTCAAATGCTGTAGTTTTGTCAGATTCCTGTTCCTTGTGGTTTCTCTGGTCTTGTGTTAGCTTGGATGCCAGCTCTGACCTTATTACAATTCCTTCCACCTGTCGAAGGGCCTTGCACTGGCTTTTGTTTGAGGCCTTATTTTTCTTCCAAGAATGTTCTCTACTGTTTAGCTCCTCTGGCTCTTCAACCTTTAGCCTGACATGACATTTGCCTTCATCTAATCTTCTCAGTGTTTCATGTAGGCTCTCAGTTTTCCCAGAATCCAGGTCTGATTATATCCCTAACAAACTATTTCTTTGATGGAATACTTGGTGTTCTGACTGTGATTCCTGGCCTGTCCTGATCTCATCTCTCTGGCCAAAGGTTTCCATGCCACATCCACATTTTAACATTAAAATGGCAGCTACTCTTGTGAGGTGTGTTCTGATTTTCTCTTTGGAGCTTTCCTGGCAATCTGATTTATTTATGAGATTTCAACAAAGTTCTTAAATAGAATATACTGTAAGTAACCATGTTATTATTGATGGCAATAGTAGTTTTGATTGTTATAATGTATAGATTAAAGATGCAAATAATAGCTATGGAAGGGTCATATTGTTATATTTGATACACAACTTTGTAACAAGGGACCTAGTTTTATTTTTTAGAATTAATAATGGTGTGGGGAAAAACGTCCATTTCTGTCATGTAAATACAAACTGGAGGAAAAAATCAATGCTTTCTGCTGATTTTCAGATTGTTGCAGATATCTACCAATAGCGTCTTTAATGTCAAGCAAATGCTATTTAAAATATTCCAAAAAATAAGACACTCTATTCTTGACAGACATGGTAAGATCATACAGAGTAAGAGGAACTAAGAATTGAATTTGACCCTAATTTAATAGTTTGACAAGATTTTATTTTTCCAGCAGATGCTGTATTCCCTTAAAAGGGCTTTTCTTTTCTTGATTCAGTGGGCCAATTGTTTTATTTGGATCTGCAAGTGTAAAAATTGGGAGATAAGACAGCCATGAAACACTGCCCATGTATCCCAAATCTCGGCTATAGAGAACATCAAGTATTACTTTATAATTTCATTTTAAATGTAAAATAACTGCTGAGCCTTGATTGCTTTTAGCATTATAATTGGAATACAGAAATAAGATGTTACATAGTATGAAGGGATTAATTATTTCACTATTAAAAGTTATCCATTCTAGTGTTGGAAAGTAATTTCTGTCATTCCCTTATTTCCACTAGGCAAGTCATATTTTTACATAATTGCAAGAAATAGTGCCTCTGGAAAACACTTCTGTATATGAGGGAGCAAATTAGAAGCAGCTGAAACCCCTATTGTGTAGCAGTGGCATCTCTGCCAGTTCTGCCTCAAGTGCTATGAGAAGTGGTGTGCAAGAAAACTTACAAAGCAGAGGCAATTAAGATCGAAAGAGAGGAAAGTTGAAAATTACCAGAAAAAAACATTGCAAGGTCAGGGCATCAGGGCATCAAGGAATGTTAGTAGAGCCAAGGACATCTGAATAATGACTGTCAAATTTTGTGGCATTTGAAACTAACATCTAAAAATACGCTGAAGTGCGATATAGTTCTTGGGATGTTTTTGTATCTTCTCAGAAAGATTTGGTAAACAATCACCAACAAATGACATGTAGAAATAAAAGCTGCAGGGAAAGAAAATTATTTGTGTCTACACTGTTTTGAGGATGTTAATAACAGCAAAAGCACAACAGTATATAATTTGTTTGTTAGGAGAGCATTTTTTAAACTATGAAGTAGCCTTTGTATAATAACGTGCAAAATTTGGACACTTAAGCTAGAGGGTATTTTTCCTTTTGCTGGAGGAAAACCTGGGTTAGTTTTGTTTGTTTGTTTTCTGTCATCATTATTTTCTACTCCACACAAGCCAAACAAAGCCAAACATTTCCCTGATTCTGTTTGCAGGAGTCTTAGTGTTTCTGTGTTGTTTTTTGATTCCACATCAATCTGTAAATCAGACTTTTCCAATTCTTCTGCGTCACCAAACTGCACAGACAGAGCCTCTTCCAAACTGTGGAATAACTAAGCACCAAGAGATTCGGGTGCTCCAACACGTTGAGTGAGAACCCAGTGTAGTTTTTCTTCTAAGACTAAAACTCCCATAAATTCATACTTAATTGGTAGCATAAAGATGAGCTATCCAAACAGAGAACATTGTACAAAGCCAGTTCTACAGCACAATGACCGCAGGTCTTTCCTGGAAATTTTGGGAACTGGGATAGGTTTCTTTCTGTGACATAGTTACAACAAGCACTCTCCTCTCAATTGGCCAGAAATTTCACTCTCTAACTGAGGAAATAATGTGATGCAAATTCAGTAAAAACTTTCTGTTTGAGATGGTAATTTCTAGAACAAGAAATGAGTGACGTTCCTCAAAAAGCTTCCTTCAGATAAGTCCTACTAGCTGTAATCTAGATAAAGATTCAGAAAACATTTTTTTCCTTCATATTTTCAAAGATGTGTGTGTTTGTAAATTCAATGATTTGTCTAAATTTCCTGGGCCCAGATGACAGGCATGTCATGAGGCATGTGCTGTAATGTGTTTCAAAAGCCAGGCTTTGATAATAGCAGTCAAACCAGTCAAAGGAATGTAATCTTCAAGTTTGTTAAGAAAATGTCTGATCCTTTCACCTACAAAGAATGCTTTACAACTCCTGTGACTGTCCTAGGTATGGTTGTGTTGCATTTCAGAAGCTGAAGATCTATGCCTTATGTATACATTCACCCCAGGAATTAAAGATTACCGAAATAGATCCAGGGTAAAATAAAAAGCCATATAAAATATATATTAGACAACATTTCTTTTGATCAGTATTGAGAACAAAACCCAACATATCACTATAGGCTACTATGCATATGACCACAGAATTGGATCAAGGAACAGGAAAAAACCAAACAAACAAAAAGGAAAAAACAAACAAACCAAAAGAAAAAAACAATCAAAGCCTGACCTCCTACTCTACTGAAAATCCTCTATTTTGAAATTTTAACCACTTTTTCCATTGAATGCTGAATTACTGCAGTCAAAACTAACTCTTAAGAGTTAGTAAGAACTTAGCCATTTTCACGGATAAAGGTTCCTAGGATTTAGGATGGTGCATGTGGTCAAAATTTAAGGAGTAAAGCAGCTGAATTACATGAACCCTTTATTAGTATATGGAATAACCAAGTTTGAATCTGTGGTATCTGTTCTCATTAAAGGGAGGAATTAAAATTGAGACTCTTATCTCTTAAGTACATCTCATAGATGAACTATTGCCCTCTTTTATTAGATATTTAAGAATTTAGGTGTTAGTCTTTGTGAAAAGGTAGTTTTGCCATGGTGAGAGGGTAGAAATATTTTTCTTAAGGAGTCAGTTTGACTATAATGCAAAATGAGAAAGCAAATTTTATAAAGCTGCAAAAATATCAGTCTCCCTCCCCCAGAAAGTCTTGAGGTATATTCTCTAGTTCATTTATCACATTTTCCTCATATTCACCTTTTTTTCAGCTCTTTTGTGATATATTAAATATTTAGTGAGAATTTTTTGGATTAAGTGATTGATTTAATTTTCCTATGTATTGTTTAAAGCTACAAAATTCTATCATGGCACCATTGGGTCAGTAATATCTTTAGACAAAAGAGGTTATTACTATATTAAATAATGTGCCTTCTTAAGAATACGAGTATTCAAAGATGTAAGAAATGTAGTAGAACAAAAAGGGCACTTATTCATTGTACTATAAGACTTTAGAAATGCAAAATTAAAATCAACATGATACCAGCATGAACAATACAAGAGATCACTGTTCTATTCTATTTATTTTATTCTATTTTAACTGAACACATAAAGACCATTGGCAAATAACCAAACAAGACATTTAAATATAAACTGTTTGGGAATCTGTGATCACTGCAGAGGAGTTGGTAAAAAAAGAGGAATTAAATATGTGCTTTACAAAAAGAAAAAAATATATACATCAGAAACATACTGTTTGTGCTCATAACATGCTGAGTAGCTGGTCTGTAATACAAAATTCAGGCATGAGTCATAACAGTTAAAACCAAAGCAACATGACATTTAACCCTAATGTCAAAATCCTAGTTTCATCATAAGTTTTATAGTCATTCTTGGATGGTTTTTTTTGAAGAAATCTAATTTGACTCCACTGTTAAAACTTTTTCAACCTTACTGATTTTCAAGATTTAAATTTACTTTAAAGTTGATTTTCCACCAAGACTCTCGTATTTTGAATCATTCTTGTGAAATACAACGGTCAGACGAGCTAAGCATTACTTGTTTGATAACAAGATGTAAGGATCTTTATTAGGATACTGTTTTTTTCTTATACTATGAGAAAAACGAAGTTTTAGCTCATTCGAGTTCATGAAGACGGACTTCTACTTATTTCATTTAATGAAATAAAAAGAGAAATAACAATGCAATTCCAGGCTTTCATTACAAAGGCTCTGTGTGCAAACCTCCGAACATTACTTTACATGATCCATGCTAATGTGTAGCAAAAGTTTACAGGCATGCAAATGGGTTCTTGTGAGGTGCTCTAGTTGAGAGCAAGCAGTGCAATGCTCCCTGTAAACAGCCTGGCTAGCTGTGGATAAATGAGATGCAGAGCAATACCACAACATCACATCACAGGGAGCTGCAAGTACTTTACCTCATGCCATTATATTGAAGGCCATTACTCATGTCAGCTGTTCAAAACATTACAGCACAACTCTCTTGGCCTTTACCATGCCTGAGTGAAGCGTGACAGTTTCAGGCAGTGCAACAGAAGTGAGAAACTTGAACAAATCTGACTGATAGTTCACAAGACTTCAGCATGCACTGCCCTTTATGACACACTCACTAATGCATCCACAGTGCAGCACATTAATCGCATTAGGTTATGCATCAGTCCAAATATATTGCCTCAAAAGCTACTTTTCACAGCTTTGGAAAGGGGCTAATGACCTTTAGCTTCATCTAGAAATATTGTCACAAGGCAAGGATCGTATTGTGTGACTATTAGCATCAGAAGTCACTTCCTGATATTACAAATGGGGTTGGAAAAAAAAAAAATATCTGACTGACATAAAATCATAGAATGGTTTGGGTGGAAATGGATCCCACACCTCCCACTAGACTATGTTGCTCAAATCTCCATCCAGCCTGGCCTTCAACACTTCCAGGGAAGAGGCATCCACAACTTCTCTGAGAAACCTGTTTTACTTCCCTTGTGACCAAGGGCAGCTTGCTCAGCCTGGCCTCTGGTACTTCTGTGCCATGGCTCCTCACCATCTCAAACGCACTGGACCAGGGCCACACTCCACCCATCAGTGGCCTTCGTAGTCTAGAGAAACTGAGAGGGGACAGAGGAGGCAAGATGCAGTCACCAAAGAGCCAGATAAGAGGAAAACATTTTTACTCTTTTTTCTTGTTTTCTTGTCTTTAAAATTATTCTTTGCATAATTATGAGAAGAACTCCTAATGATGCAGCTAGGAGGGACCTTGATGCTTAAGGCCAGCACTTGGAGCTGCAGTGCCAGCATGACACAAGGAGCCTGCTGGTATTCTTTGGAAGTGAGCGCCTTCAAAAATACTGACAGCTGAGCTCTAGGACAAACAGGAATTACTGCACATTGCCAAGAGGTATTTTCTAGGGATAGTTGAAGGAGGAGTTATGGGAGACCACCAGTGTTGATTATTCCTGCAGGCATGTTACTGGACTAGCTACAGTCCTAATGTAGTTTGACAGCTGAGGTGTGCCCATCTCCATTCCAATCAACCTCTTCCCTCTCAACTTGTGTTTCACACAGATTGTGCTTTCAGGATTTTCATGATGAAGCTTTCCCACAGAGACATAAGATTGCCAGTTAATTCAAGAGTCTTTGGAGTTCTTCATAAATATTATTTATAAAGCAGAAGACTTTTGCTCTTTGTATGGATTACATAAAGCTCATATTTTTTGTCCTGCACAGACAAAATCTCATTTAAGTGGCTGTCTTCACATCATCAGACATTTTCCTCAGACTGTGAGCTATCTATGGCCACGGAAGGGAAGGAGAGAAATCAGTAAATTTGCTGTCCTAATGATCAACTGCAAGAGGCATGGAAAAACATCAGCATGTATGTCCGCTCTGTCCCCTGAAAAGAGCTCAAATGGAAGACTTGGATTTATGTCTAAGATTGATCAAATCCCAGGAGCAAAGAACAGCTTTCTTCCTAAATCCACCTGTAAGAACCTGTTAAAATTGCATTCTGCCTTCAGCATCCCAAAGGATCCCAAAGGATCCTCTAATGATTGTATCAGCCATATATTACTAGTCTGCTACTGCAAACTACCTTTCTCATCCAAACACCACCTCTGTTTGTGAAGAAAAAAAAAAACCATCTCATATGAATTAAACTCACAAAAGAATATTGTGTTCTTTTCTACCCTCTTTCCCCTTGGCCGAAAATCTAACTGTGATGCAAGTCCCAGGTGCTGTTCCCTCTCACTCTGTTGATCAAAGTTATCCTTGTAAATATGATGTTGTCAGTGCAATACATTTAACCCCACAGATGGGTTGTGTTACAATTTTGTGGCTGAGTACCAAAGTTCAGTCTAAGGAAAGTAGATTTCACAGAAAGGGTATCATACTGGAAGTATTCTTCCTAACTAGACTTTGATTTATGCCACTGGCAATGTTATCTTTTCCAGCACTGAGTTATTAGCAAACAGTTATTGGTTAAAAATGTCCTGAAACCAGACAACTAAATCCATTCATTAACTATATCTATATATTTCTGAGACAACAATGTCAAGAGAACCATAGTTTGGTTCCTAGAATGTTTCAGGCAATGCTGTTTTCTTAATGAATATGCATCTCCACTTGCTTTGAATGGTTGATTTTATCGAGTTCTTGCATTCATTTTTCTCAGGTCATGGCTTCTAAATTTGAGAGAAAGAAAAATAATTCTTTTCTATATTTTCCTGAAGTTTTGAAGGATGATCATTGTTTAATATGTAATACCCTAAAACAAGTGCTGGACTTAATGCTGTCTTTGCTCATCAGCTGCACGACTCATCTTTAGTCCTCAAAATAGTTGTCTTGCCAAAAAAATCTCTTTCTCATAATAAGGATGAAGAAGCAAGTGAGATATTAAATGAATTCAAGGAAATTTCTAAGTGGGCTTGCTCACCTTCTGAAGGGATGACAAGACTAGAAGGATAATATAGGTCTAATTTCCAGCTTAAATGGAAAAGAGGGAAGGAAGCATGGTGCAAATTGTAAAAAGCTGTCAGCAAAGGAGGGAATTGTGTCTGTGGGGGGATGAGGGATGTACACAGTGCACAGGAAGATAGCTTTTATAGACATGAGGTAGTTACATAATATGATGAAATGCAGAGCGGCAGAGCTCTAGGGCACAATCATTCTCTACTAGCAAAATGCTCGTTCATGCAAAAGACATTTCCAAACAACAAATTAACCCAACAGGAATAGAAATTGCAGCTGTAAAGAAAAAAAATGCCATACTCAGCATTAAGGTTATTCTGACTGATAACTCTCTGTGTGAGGAGTTTTTCTCTTCAGCTCCACATTCCACATCCATTAAACAAAGTAAGCAATACAACCTCAAACTAGGTGCAGGAAAATACTGGGGAGATGTGTCCCTGTAAAATTTTTGTCTTTTTGTACTTTTAACTTTGTTTGCTAAAGGAGTAATATTTATTGTGGTAGTGCTGACAGGATGTCCATTAGCCTGTTCCATGAACGTTCCCTCTCCTTCCAAAAACCTTGGGACCTATTTGCTATTTTTTATCAAATTTGAAGAAAGGTCAGGAATCTTAACACTCTCGGTAAATTTGTGCACCAAGCAGAAAAAAACTACTCTTCCACAGGACAGGAGACAGGCAGAACTCACAGGTTATGTTGGTGTTTAACATAAGTCAACTTAATCGAAAATTTTGTGATTTTTATACACCAAATTAAATACATGTTTAATTTATTATGATATATAACCTTTGCACACACTATTGATTGCTTAAGAGCAAGGATGTTCAGTATGATTTTGAGGGGAGAAAAATGAAGAAACTTCTATCAAAGAGTGGTTTACTGAAGTGGCTATCGCTGGATGCTACTTTTTGAAGAATTTGCATTTGTTACTGTTTCCAAGGCCAAAAGAAAATCTGGTGCAGGTATATGAACCAACAGGCAGAAATATATGAGATGGAGTAGAGACGCTAATGTCAATTTGTAGTTTATCAAAAATATTTTCAGTGACAGGAAAGTACTAGTCCTTTAGCAGCACCTTCTAGACATCTAAACAAGTCCCTTCAAAAACTGTTTCTCTTTTCCTAAATGCATTTATAGTCCTTCTTGTTTTTCATATGTCAAACAGTGTCTGTTCTTAGCTCTGGCTGACTACCTTCAAGTTTTTAAATTTTTCCACAAAGCTTTATTTACCATGCTTTTTGATCCCATGTGTGCTCTAAGCGATGCTTCATAGGTTCCATTTAATTTCATATATTCTTTCACTTTCCATCTCAATCCGTTGAAGTACTGACACCATTTCACAGTAGTTACTTTTATTAACAATTAATTGATTAAATAGTGTATAAAAATTAATCATTTGTAGTAATGCACAGCCATAAAATATGGAAGTTACATATTTCCCATTTTATTTATAAAAATTTTAGCATAAGAAGATGTCAGCCACCTAATGAGAATAAGAGAAGCTAAGTATTTGATATCTATAAAAGGTACATTCTGTTTGCCAGTATCAGCACCTACTGGGCTAATTTCCATCTCTTGTTTCTGTATCAGCATATTCTAACTTTATTAAATCACAACCCTGTTGTAAAGGTGAAAAACCAAGAAAGTTTTTCAACGTCTGAATCTCATTAGGAAGTTTGAGGTTCACAGAAAGCCATAAGGACTGTCCTGGAAGTTCTTAGGAAAAAAAATGTACGAATTCAGGAGAACAACTGTATTCATTGTACATGTTGATAAAATCTGAGCCTGCATTATAGCCAGAGTATAGAACAGGAGAAAAAGCCCATCTGACTATAAAGACAAGTGGTGGTTGGAAATATAAGCATAATGGTTGGAAATATAAATATATATGGTTGGCCTGTAATAAGAGCCATAGGTCTAATAACCCGATAAAATGCTGTTGCATATTGTGACTAGAAATGCTTTGTTTTCATTATTACTTTGTCACTGTACTTACATTATTACTTACTTGTTTTCAAACTGAATCTGGTTTCTGTACCCCAAATGTATGCAAAATAAGGTAGTTTCATGATTAAATGAATAAAAGCCTTTATCTCCCTTCCTATAGATTTCCTTCAAATTACTCACTTTCTAAATGCTCTGGTAGCCTTTAGTAACATATCCTGGCTCATAACTGTAATAATCACTGAAATAACATGTGGTGATGCACTGATCGCTAGTTGATGAAAAGTTTGATATTTAAAAATTCTTCTGAAAATGAACACAGAAAGCTGGATGATTTTCAGCAACCAGCAGAAGGCTCATTTTCTGACATTGCAAAAGAGGAACACTGTAGACACTGACATTGCAAGAAACACTGTAGAAGGTTAGTGAAAGATGAAACTGCTGTTTCTATCCAATTTATTGAAAACAAGAGATAGCCTGAAGCCAACAAATCTAAAATCTCTAATACGCTCATACTTCTGAACTGCTTGGATGAGCAGCACCTTACATGGTAATTTTTTAGGTGAAGTTGTTCATGCATCTGGTAGTACAGATTAAATGTTGGTCACAATATGTAGACACTTCTTAACAGAGTCTTAACTTTGCTAGTGAGATTTAACCTATTTTTTTCTGAAGGAAAATATTTCAGTATTACTTTGCCATTACTGAAATTCATAGTACCAAACTGTGCATATTTTAAAAATTATTTTCTCCAGTCAGATTCAACTGATTCTCATTAACACAAATATTATATCAGTGAAACAGATTTTACAGTCCTGGATAACCTCTGTACCAACAAGAGACCCAGACCAGACTGGCTGAAAATGGGTGTTGGAACATTCCCCTTTCATTTGAGGAGCAGCCAAAAGTCTTAATTTTTTAACATAATCAACATATATAGAGGTTCAAGGGATTAAATAAATTCTTGGTGATAGTGACCAAACAAATAAACTTCCAAAGTACTATATTTGCTTTCTGATAGTTTACATTTTGCTTTCCCATCATCCGAAATCTTTTCAGTCATCTATTTTAGCTCTTTACGTCATATTTTATAAATGAATTCTGTGCATAATTAAATCAGCACTGAAATTCAAAGTCATAATGAATTTAATATTAATTTTGACACTGGCTTATACAGAGACAAGATTTCAAGTGGAGTAAAAGGAGGGACTTCACAATGACTGAACATGAAGAAATGAATAATTTGCAGCTGAATCAGATATCAGGATCTGTTTAGGAGATGCTGAAAGAAATTCAAGAGAATAAATAATAAACTCTGCAGATGTAGCAATTAGTAGTTCTGAGAAGGCCTCTAACTGTTACCATGGTAATATTAATTTTTTTGGCACTGAACATGATATATCATTAATTTTAAATGCCAGTACAAGTCCATTGTGATAGCATTGGAGTATAATCTGCATTCTTTGACAAGGGTTTGCAATTAACTTTTACTGAGGGCACTGAGTGCTCTAATGGAGATCTGGTAATTTTTCTGAAGTCTGATCAGCAGGAAGAAAGATGCTACCTTCTAGCATTTCCAGGTTTAGCTCTGTGTGCTCTCTTTTCATCCGTGAAATGCAGCACAAGTGCCCTGCAACTGCAGTCTGACAGTTCACAGGAAAGCAAACAGAAGCATGGGAGGTTCTTCAGCAGGGCAACACCTTTAGTGCTGCTGGAGCCTTATCAGGCTGCATACAGACTATCTACAGACAAGGCAATCCCAGCCCTAACTCAGCAGAAAGCAATGTTTTTCGCACAAACCTAAAATACCCCTTATGATTTTGTTATTGAAGTACAGGGCACACTCTTTCTCACTTCAGTGGGATCAGCATTCCTTGATGAGCCCTGCCATGATGAACTTTCATTACAACATGGCAGATTCATGGACCAGTTAGGTTTCCAGAGGTTTTTTTTTTCTCTTGAGGAGGAACATGGAACAACACATCATAAATAAAGACAAACAGATGCAACAGGATATTAACCCTTGTTGGAGGTTATCCACTTCACTGAGTGAGCTTGCATAGGTCTGGAGGTGGTCAAGTCATTGAGACACAGCTACGGAAGGGCTGATACAGTGACATATAGAGCATGTTCAACCTCCCTGATATGCAGCTGCATTTAAGAGCAGGTGGGCTCTTCAAGACCAAATACAGTCGCCATTACTGCAAGGACACAGGGTAGAGTGAAATTTGAGCAACAATTTGAGAAGCTGGGTTCTTTAATAAACCTCCCTTTAAAAGATGGAGTGTTGAATTTGCCTGGGACCATTTCTGAGCCAAAAAGGCTCATAAAAAATGGGATTTCTAATTTCCAGTGAACTTATTTAAAGATTAACAAACCTTCGAAACCAGAGTTTGGTGCATTTGGGCTCTTTAATTCCTTAAGCTTGATGTTGGCTGTTTCTCAGTATTTGTTGATAGCTATAGCTGTCTGGCAATCTGCCAAACATAAATACTGTGCAAAGAAGTCTTTGAAAGTTTGCTGAGCAGTTGCTTTCAGTTCATTTTTATTTAGTTAGCTTTTTGACATCCACATGTTAGTATTTTACCTCTCCCCAAAAATGTAGAAATTAATATGTGGTCTAATGAGGAATAAATATGTTCCACCTAAATTTCTTTATCACTTGTATCTGTGTCTTTGTTATCCTTTCACCCCATTGGAGTGGAGTTTCAATTTCTATAATACACCTCGTCCTAGCATTTTATCTAATTTAATCTAGAGACAAGTGTATAAGCTTTTTTTTTTTCCAGAGTATTAACATTCTGATTTCATCCAGCTACACAGCCAATTCCATTTGAATACTTCTCTGAGCTGATTAACCCTTCTGCACTGATGAATTGATAGGAAACCTTGGAAAAGTATAGAAAGGTATTTCCTTCTCTTCCTTTTAGCATTCATAGTCAGCAAAATCACAGTCTCATTAGAATAAGTGTGATTTTGTTACTGACTTTAAGATTTTTCCTTTACCAGAAGACAGTCTTGAGGAGATGACAGGCTAAGACAGGCTTCTGATCTTGACCTGAAGTATACCTTGTATTAGAAAATAGTGATAAAAAAGGCCTTTCACTGGGCAAACTCCCATTTCTGGCCTCTGCTAAGACAGCATTGCAAACTAGCAGTCCTTTCTAATGATAGCAAGAGATGAGATGAAATCAAAAGCATTCCTTATGGAAATGTTTGGAAGTACACTCTGAACAGAAATCTTAGGGACTGTAGGAAACAGAAAAAGCTAGCTACTGGAGGAGAAGACTGACCTTTTCACTGTTTCTAGGAATGCTGTTTTCAGAATCTAATTTTGTTCCTCCAGCCATCTCTTGCCATTCCCTGAGGGACAGAGACAAGCTTCCAGTGGCTGCACAAATACTGTCCATCAGTACAAACTGACCTTTACTCATCACTCAGTCCGGTCATCCCGTCCCTTTATCCTTTACTTCATGGCACATATTGGATGTCAGCGCTGGCCTCCTGGACAAGGCTGCTGAAAACGCCGTTGGATACAAATCCGCAAATTGGGCTGAGCTGCTGTGATTTGTTGCCAGCCAGGTCATCTGTCCAGTCAAAGCTGGCATCATGCCCTCTCCGAGGATGTACTGGTAGCAATGGCATCAAGGGTCTAGCCAAAGAGTATTTAGGAGAACATCAGTGATTTTGTTGCTGGAAGTGTCACGCTTTTGGCTCATATTATGTTGCAGGATATTTCAAGTGTGTCATTTATTCTTGGTATCGAAGCCAGTGAAATTATCAACTGTAAATTATTTTATGTGGAGAATTCTTGCAATTTACATCCAAAATTTTAGTTCCATGAAGACTGGTATTTCACATAGATACAAAGCAAATGCATGTGTTTATAGTAATTTTTTTGTTCTTTTTCTCCAGCCAATAAATTCAGTGTCTACACACACATATATAAGTAATCCTTCTGATTCGTCAGTAGCACTTTGCTTCAAAATTATATTGAAGTCTTTCAGTGGTAAAATGCAATTGGTATCTTCTCACTTATTTGACTGCTGTTTTGCAGGAATCTGCATATTGGTTGAGGTTTTCCAAAGCCAATGGAAGTAGTCTGAATTTCCTCTTGCACTGTCAGAAGTAAAATCACTGTTCATTTCTGTGGGAGCCGTATGCCACTGTAATTTTTTTCTTGTTTTTGCCTTTCACATTCTGTTATCCTGAGGTCAAATGTGGTAAAAGTTTGGTTCTCTCATAGAAACTTGCCTATTGGAATAATCACTTCTGAAACACAATTTGAGATTATGAAAGGTTACAAAAGACTAATACTTTCCCACGGAAAGCTTTATTCATGGAAATCTTTTATATGCCAGTCCAGCATAGGAAAAAACAGCGGTTCGTAAAAGGGACACAGTTCATAAAACCAGAGAATCATGGAATATCCCGAGTTGGAAGAGACTGGATCATCAAAGGATCATCAAAGAACAACATCTAGTCCTGTGCCCGAAGAATCCCACCCTGTGCCTGAGGGTGTTCAAACATTTCTTGGACTCTCTCAGGCTGGTGCTGTGACCACTTCCCTGGGGAGCCTGTTCCAGTGCCCAACCACACCGTGGGGGAAGAGCCCTTTCCTGATATCCCATCTAAACCTCCACTGAATAGCTTAATGTCTTTCCCTTGGGTCCTGTCACTGGTCGCCAGAGAGCAGAGAATACAATAGTTATGCTGTTAGAGAAAAAAATCATGTTCTTTGCTTAATTCTGTGCCTTGCTTGTGTGTTGCATGTGAGCACACACCTCAGTGGGGCATAGGTGGTTTTATAAATTGCAGATTGCTTCACTTAATGCAAATCTGAGATCACATTTCCTAGCTACTGGCTGATTCGGATGAAGTTACTATCTCTTTCACCTTTGTAACCCTCTAGAAGAGTGAATATACCCTTTACAGCTTCTCTGTGTTGCAAAGCTTCTGCATTTGAAACAGGTCAATGATATTGCTACTTCTGGAGGAGAAAATATTTTTGGTATTTTTTTGTCTTTGAATAACTGGAATCATAATTTGATTTGCACGGCCCCTGTGTCTGGAGTGCATATGCGTATATTTTATATGTATAAATGCGTGTATGTACAAAAACATTTGTAATTTCTACTGAAATGTCAACCCTAATTAGCCCATATTCAAAAGGAGAAGCACGCTTTCCCCTAGAGTTTAAATCCTAATTAAACCTAAAATTTCAGATTTTTTTTCCTTTATTGGAGAATAAAAATAGCAGCTTACTGATGGGAAAATAGAACTTTAAGTGTCTACAACATTTCATAGATATCTACAAAACAGAAGTGCTTCCCTTGTGTAAACAGGCTGCTGACCTCTTATAGTTCATGAAGCAGAGTAAAAAGTGGAGTGTAAACATTTTCTGGTCTTCTTTATCATAATCCTGCTACTTTATCTTCTATTTACCTTCTAAATCTTGGCATAGATTGCTCAGATGTGCCATTCACAAGCGGTCAATATTTCTTCCTTTATTGATCATAGTGGCTGGCTTCTGCATTTAGGAAAGTCCTGACATTGACATTCCCTGCTTAAGGGCTGGGGAAAGATCACAAATAATTATGTCTACTGATAGGATGCTGGTAATAAGGTCATTAGGAACAAACTGGAATGTCCTTAATAACATCAACAAAATGGCACATCTCAAGACACTTATAGCAAAAAGTGCTTTCATGTGCTACTCAAGATAACTGGGTTGTTACCTCTCATTAATACTCCTTTAAAAGCAAAAAGGGAATGTTTGACAGAATTTGAGAAAGATAAAGTAAGTGGAGGTCAAATGCATTTGCTGTGTAATACAAATGGCAGAATTTTCCACTTACACTTCATTGCTATGTGAAATGACTGAAACGGTATTCTACAGTTCTCTGCTTACACAAAACTGCATAAGTGATGGGTATACAGATAATACAGAATTATTTGGCCTAGACTGCCTAATTCCTTCAGGGAAATTGTATTACGCTGTTCTCTATTCTAAGTGCAAGAGGGTCTTCTTTTTACATCTAAAAAAGCTCTTAGATACTGTCCATGTCATGACCTAAAAAAAATTTACAAATACAAAAGTGGATTTTAAAAACTGCATTCCAAATGTCAATGTTGGCCTCTTTGGAACTCTCCTTCCATCACTATTGATTTATTCAGTAGCACACTTACAAACTAGCTGGATGCATCTTTGAAAAGTTGTATTTTAGTACTTTTTAATGTAATGCAGATTACTAATATATTACTTAAAATCCAAGATTTGCTTATTTTCATTTTCACACATTTTACAAGGTTGCTGAAAGTGCATAGAAATAATGTGTGAAATTGCTAAATGAGGCTATTATTTCCTTTTGTTCTACGCTAATGAATTCATTAACAGTTGTTCAGTTATTATCAAGGGTATTCTTTAGTTGTTAGATTAGAAAGATTTTTATCTTATTCTTACTGTGAATCTGCTCATTACATATCTGACAAAAAGCAGATGATTTCTCCTGCAGAAAAGTAACACCCAAGCCCCCAAAACACCACCAAGAAATGTTCTCATGGTTTCCTTGACTCTGATGTGCTCTTGTTTAAGCTCTTCGGTGTGTTTTTTGAGATTGTTCAGAATATCACAATGAACTGTGTAAACAATAACTGTAAACAAGGAATGATAATACCAGTGCTGTACTTGTAACAGACAGTGTAAACACTAAGATATGGTTTTCCCAGTTGTATAATTTACCAAATAATTTTTCTAAGGCATGGAATAAGATAGATCTGTGCTCTACACTTACATATTCGCCTACCTTTCTTTTAATAGGGGATAAAAGTGTTTATCTTGTAGATTAAATTATTTTTTTCCTCCTTACAAGTTCGCAACACCCAACAATGAACATTTTTTAAAAATACAGCCCATTTAATCAAAAAACCCAGAAGTATTTTGAAATGAAATAATTAATTAGTGACACTTAATGCCATATCTACTTGTGAACATATTTCAAGTTTCACCTGATGGTCCCCTGCTTATTCCTGCTGTCTTTAGCTTTAGAATTGCTTTAATCCATGAGTCCTTTGGTGATAGGAGCTTGTTAGATACATTTAAGGAACATAGTACAGGAAACTCTTGCTCCCAGGTTGAATCTTGTACAGTGTTATGAATTATGAGTGGCCTTAGTACATGACACAATAGGTGGAATTATGATACAATTGTCTTAATAGACAACAATTGTCCTTTCTAGGAGGAAAATTCGTGGGTTAGGTGAATGAGAAATACAAATTGAAGAGAAATGTCTTACACAGTATTGTCTTTGACACTTTACAAGACGCTAGGGATGGCGTGGGGTCACAGGTGTGGATGAAGTACACTGTAGAAAAGCTGTGAGACAATCCCAACCTGTGGGGTAAGTAAGATTCACATTACCAGGTTTGCATGTGCTCACATTCTTGTAAGTGTAAAATCTTCTCTAGTGCTCTGTCTTCTCTCTGTTCCTATTCACAGCAAAGTTGTGTACCCTTAGTTTCTAAATGGGTCAAACACTAAATGGCACAATAATATAAATAACCTCATGAATGCAAAAAAGAGGAAGGTGAAGTTTTAGGATAGTCATTATCCTTTTGAAGTCTGTAGTGATGTTTAACATGTCTAAAAGTAACCTGGGATAATAGCTAGAGCACTCAGTACACGGCAAGATAAAACCTCTCTTCTCTCTCTTGCAGCAGCTACTTGATGGTATGGATGAACCAGCTACACTTGCCTTACTGCAGTTCCAGCCCTTTTCCCTGGTGGCGTTGCTCTATCCTGTCATTCTGAGATGCTTCATAAGGCCAAACAAAGGCTCCTGCCAGCCAGCAAAACAAAAAGTTAACCATACCATGTGGAGAGACCCCACATAAATACAGTGGTCAACCCTGTTAGTTACCCACTCCTTCCCACCCTGAGTCTGAAGAGAACGTTTGAAGATCAGGAGAAGCTTTCTGTCCTGTCGGAATGTGCTGGGTGTTGTGAAAAGAACATTATACATTAATTTCTACCACTATATGGAGAGTCCACCACGATAGGTGGGTTCAAAAGGTACAAAGAGGTACAGAGGTGTTTACTGTCTGCTGTGAGATGAATTAAAATGTACCTAGTAGAAAGTATTCAAGCAGTGTGAGATAAAGAACATCGAATTCCAGATTTTGTAGTATGTGACAGAAAATAAAGCTGTTCCTAGAGAACAGCTGCAGTGCTGGGATCCTCTGATTAAATAATTTGCCCGAGGCCTAAGGGAGCTGGGAACTATAACCATCATTGACAAATGCCTGCTTTTACAGCCTATTTTGGATTATGTGTCTTCTATAAAAGAGAAGCTACCATTCAGATGAAAGTGATGGGCTTAAGGCAGAAATTATGGGTGGAGGCTTCTGTGCTTGTGTTGTGTGGGCAGACAGATGAAACAGCCAGAGAGGTCCCTGCTGGCTTCAAGAGCTCTAGGAGTTGAATGTAAAAGATTATGGCTTCCCAAATAAGCTGGGTCAAGTGTGCAGAATAGATCCTGAGGGAGTTTTGAAAGCAGAATGCTGGGGTCTGACAGGTCAGAAAGGGTATCTTTGAAAGAATAAATCAGTGTTGAGCTCCTAATATAAAACCTGCTCTGGGGAGAATTCACAAAAAAGTTCCATGTGCTTTAGGTATATTTGTTCCAAGTTTATATATGCCTTCCAATAAATTTTAAACAATTATATGATCACAGAGGGTAAATTTAAAACTTCCATGTGCAATTGACATTTTATATTAAACTTGTGTATACTGAAAAAAATATAAAAAATGTCAACCAGAAGAGCTCCAAAGACCTTGTTCTCTATGCCAGAGTTTATACAGCCAGATAACTCACACAAGCATCTAGCTTCATTGTTGCTGTTAAGACATGAAGAATTACTTTGTATGAAAATGATGAGAGAAAATTAAATTTAAAACACTCAGTTAGTCAATAAATTTTGCAATAGTCTTATTTTTCAAGGCATCTTGCCTTAAACCATAAGTACAATTGGAACGAGACATATATTTTTGGGTTTTATTGTTTCTACTGCCATTTATCAGATTTCTTTTTCATGTAAAGGAATCAGTTTTTCATCAGGTTTATAATTACATTTGTCTAGTCAAGAACTAGAAGTATTATTACATCTGCCTGAGAAATTGTGATGGGCAGATGCCATATAAAACTGTCAATCTGCAAATTAAAAATAAAAATGAAGGTTTTAGGGAATACTGTGGACGTTGCTGATGGATATGCTCATGTCACTAATTATTCCCATATATATGCTTTTCCCTTCTGTGCTGAAAACAACATGAGGAATGTCTTCATAAGTGACTAAGATGTGGTTTGAAAATTTTTCAGTGTTTCTGTGTTTGAGTGGGTACTAAACAAGCTCCATCTATTAAAAAAAATTGATACCATTCTCTCTTTAAAGGTGTTTGCCTTTTAAAATTTAAAATCTTATTTTATTAGGATGCCAGTCTTGATGTGATCTTGTCCTATGGAAGGGCACTCACAAGTCCATACCTTATCAGTGGACACTTCCGATAGAGGATAGCTCCAGGTATGATTTCTTTCTAATGTCCCTATATAGGCCAAAACTCAACCACCTCTGTGTAAAAGCCTTTATAATAATTATCAAACAACATTGCCAGATTCAAGATTTCTAATGAAACTGAAATATTAGGAAAAAAAAATGCATTTGTAAATTTATTTTCAGACATGTAACCGTAGCTGACAAGGTGGATTTTTAAGCTCTGACATCTATTGTATCATGAAAGGGCTCCACACAAAATTACAAAAAAAGTGGGGAAAATACAGATAAAATCAAAGTGCCTGTTAGTCTCCTTTAGGAGCAGAAACTCTAAGCTCTTCTTGTTTTGTACCATCGTTATACTAACATGACTTATTTTTTTCTGCAACACCTTCTCACTTCCATGACTACCAATGTTCATTGCAGTAAATTCATGCTACTAATGCCAGAGTAATCTCACTAAATGCAAGTAACAGTTTATGTTACAGCAGATGTCATGTCCAAGGAGAGACGACAGGCGATGATCTCTGTCCCCGAGCCCCATGTGCACACAGGGACACTGCTGTCCACGTGTTGGCCAACATCCCTCCTTTCTTTGTGCTTTCTTGTCTATGTCAGAGGTGGGAAAGAGAAAACAGAGTATGGCAGGTATGGAGGAAACAGTGGCTGGGATGGGGGGGAAGAAGTATCTTGCCTTCTATGTGCAGCTGTAGAAAAGAACTAGAAGCACTTAGGAGGGGATCTTACAAGGGAGTGGAACAACCAGGTGTTTGCACCTGTAATTCCATGTTCCTTTCCATGTGAAGACAGAAATACAACATAGGCCCTAAGAGGCTGCTGTCATATTGCTCTGGCTCACATTTGGAAAAACGTTACCAACAGATTAGTGAAAATATTGCTCTCAACCTGGTCTCCAAGGGGAGACAGTCTAGCCTAGTGTCACAATTTTGAATGCCAATTTATAACAACCAGTTCAGTAGGATGACATTAGAAATATTTTTGTCCTGTTGAAGATGAGTTTGCTTATTGTTGGCCATCTGTAGGTTCTTCTGAAATTATTGCTACCTACAAGTTTTTACCAATTTTTCCATTTGCTTACAGTTTCTGAAGTGAAATGTATGACTTCTTTCAGTTTTGCTTCTTCAGTTCTTTGTAAGCCCCAATGTTTGTAGATCAATAATAATTTTCTTAATGTTTCTGCTTTCCAAAGACCCCTCTCTAACTAAAGAAATTTAAAAACCAATCGGTTTGAAATTTGATGAGTTTTTATCCCTATTATCTTATTTTGTAGGCCCACAAATATTTGTTTGGTGTAGATATGACAGTTCATTCCTCTTTTCCTAAATAGCTATTCCTATTCCTACATATTAGATTTGTGTTGAAAACTATGCATATTTGTTTTGCCCTGAAACTGCTCACCCCTTCTGTTGGCTTTACATAAGCCTTTTCTTTTAGGTTGGAAATTTCAAAGCACTTTGAGTGGGTTTTTTAAAGTGCAAAATTATTTAAATTTGTTTCTTTAGTTCTTTTTTCTCACTCATCTCTTTTAGAAAAGTATTTTCAGACTGTGCATTGAAGTTGGAAATTCATGCCTGTGCTAAGGGAAGCATAAGAAACGTTTCAAGCTTTCTAACCAAAGTTGCAGCGAGGCATAAGCATTTTGTTGTGCCTTCAGCAGGACTGAATTTCATTCTAAGCACCAGAGACCTCAGAGCACTTTGAAGACGTGCCAGTTTGTCATTAATCCTTGTGTTTCTGCCTCATAGTTTTCACATCCTCAGTAACTTTATTGTCCGTGGTTCTCCTTCTACATGACAGGGTCAATAAAATTCATGTGACAAGTACACTTTTTTACCAGCCAGAAATATCATACTGGCTAGGATAATTCCATGAGACTCGGAAATGTTTATGAGACCCCTGTCTCGTGCCTGCTCACATTGCTGGCATGTCTGCTGAGTGAGAAATGCCAGCAACTCTCCCTTGGCAATACACTGGGCTGACACTAAGCTAGCTGCAGGCTCTTTGGACAGATTGAATAGCAGGGTCTCATCCCACGTGGCAAGTGGTAATTTTCCCAGGTGGGACAGGACTGCCACCACTGGTGTCAAATCTGCACCATTTACTTCAGTGTAACAATACATGTTGAGCATGACAAGCAGATTTGGGCTCAATGTCTAACTATTAATTTTGCTTGATGTTCATTTGTCAAGACATAGTAAAATTCCACACAAGAAAAAGAAAGCACAACTAATTAGTGATGTATTTGCTCTTCTCCAGATATTTGTCTGGATGATGCTCTCTCCTCTTTGTATATATTTGAAAAAGTATTTATTTTGGGCTATAAGGGTTAGCCTCTGAAGTCAGAGTTTGGATTAGACATCAGCTGACACATAAGAGTGTTAACTTTCTGCTTGTCCCTGAAGAACCGTGGGATTATAGAATGGTTTGAGTTGGAAGGGCCCTTAAAGATCATCCAGTTCCAGCTCACTTGGATGGGGAGGACCTTTCACTTGACCAGGCTGCTCAAAGCCCTATCCAACCTGGCCTTGAACACTTCCAGGGATGAGGCATCCACAGATTCTCAGGGCATAAGAGAAATGAGATTGTTACATTCATGGTGCCCACTGTGCTCCCCTGGGGAGAGTACCATAAATTCAACATTGTTACTTAGCACATCATCACAGAGAAGGTGCAGATGGGTATTTGAGGGAGAAAAATCATCTTTCAGTGTTTGGAGACATAGCATTTTTTAATCAGAAAGAAAATGTCAGAAAAAGTTTTGAAAGAATGTAAAGAAATAGCTATTTGTTGCAATATGCAATAAAAATTGAGTCCTTGCAGTGAATTAAGAGATTTTATTTTGTCTTGAATTCTGCTTTAATGTAGGCTCTCATAAAAACTGAGTTGGACTTTTACATGGAATTGAGAGGATTATAATCTGTATTTAATAACCCCTGTCAAATAAAGGTACAAACCTAATTAAGCAATAAATCCATAAAAATTTTTACAGACAGTTAATGAGTAGCTTGCATTTTTATAACAGCAATAGCATATTAAAAAAAAGCATTAGCTGTTCTAGGATGGCTAAAGTACTTGTACTGATAAATTAGTCTTTCTGGCATTGCATGACTAATTTTAATCACTTGGAGCTGTGGAGATGTGCTTGGTTTAGAATTTAGGCTATTATTCTTAAATTAAATTTTAAAAAGTGAATCCAAGTATCTGTCCATAGTTGTAAAATATTATTTGTAAGAAAAAAATTTAGTGTTTTCCTGTTAAAGCTAATGTTCCCAACATCACCAGCATCTTGGGCTCAGAGATAAATAGGATAAATAGGATGCCAGCAAGTAGATACTGAAATAACCTAGTTTATAATTATAAAATGTCATAGCAACTTTTTCAGCAATAGTTAACTAAAGAGAGGTACATTTGTGTAGTATCTTAATTTCAGGAATATGACACTAGTTTTGCCCATTTAGTCTGATATGAATAAGTCACATGGATGGCTAAATTGACTTTGAATTAAGGAAGAGCAATAGTTAGGATTCCATCCCCTCCACCTCCTTTTCTCTAATTTACTGACTAGATGAGATAGTTAGCTGTTCTTTTTTTTTTTTTTTTTGGAAAACCTATTAGTTTAGGGCCTTTTATTGTTGCAGGTCACTCACACTGAACAGAATAATAAACATGCCTCCTGTTTAGTTCCCTGGCAAGCAGGGATTTGTACATGCTGCACATCGTGGATTCCTCTTTTCTAACACTACCCAGTCTAATGGTTTTAGGGGAGATGGAGAGTACTACCTGGGGCCCAAAGAGTGGCAGTCAGTTTGGGACCGAGGACCTCTCCTGGGGCCATGAACAGAATTAGATAAATGAGACAGGCTGCTGGTAGTTCATAAGGGAGAGGGGAAGGTGGTTTCAGTGAGGCAGAGAATCACAAGCTACCCTGATTATCACCTAGTCTTAGATTGAGGCAGCACGTCAGTATTAAATCACCACTTCAGTTGAGACAAGGAAATGTTAAATCTCTGTACTGTTCATGATTGAACTAAAGTAATAATTCAGATGTTTCTTTATGTTAATTTTATGCCTTTAAACCACTTCGTAATGGACATCAAGCAATAAATTCAAAAGATTTAAAAATTAGTTTGCCAGATATCTTATGATACGTCTATTCCTGCAATACATTTAATGGTGAGGAAGAGCCAGGTGGTGTTTTTATTTCTACCAGATAAAACTTATGTCCAGCTGGTTTAGTTTGTGGTCTTAAATATGTTTACGTGACCTGTGGCTGTTGTAATATGCTTAGTAATATTGCTCCATAGCCCTGCAGCATATTGCAAGTGATGATATAAACCCTCTTACACTCATTAATGAATTAAAGTTTAAACCACCATTACCTGATGAAGAACCAATATATCCTTTCTCAAACAGAGAATACCTATTATTTTAAGATAGAAAAAAGCTAATAAACCCCATGGGTCATTCTGCTGGTTTTGGCTGGGGTAGAATTTTCTTCACAATGGCTAGTTTGGGGCTGTGCTTTGGGTTTGTGCTGGAAACATAAAGTGTTGATAATTCAGGGATGTTTTTTGTTATTGCTGAGCAGGGCTTACATAGAGACAAAGTATTTTCTTCTTTCCATATGGCTACGTGGCCAAGGGAGTTGGGAGTGTGTGGGGAATTGGGAGGAGATACACTGGGACTGCTGACCCCAACTGACCCAAAGAATATTCCTTACTGTTTGACATCATGCTCAGTATATTAAGTGGGGATGCAGGGGGGACATTCAGAGTTATGGCATTTATTTTCCCAAGTCCACACCATTCCACATAACGGAGCCCTGTTTTCCTGGACATGAGTGAACACTTGCCTGCCCAGGGGAAGCAGTGAATTAATTCCTTGTTTTGCTTGCTTGTGTGGCTTTTTCTTTCCCTATTAAACTGTCTTTATCTCAACCCACAAGTTTTAACACTATTCTGATTTTGATCCTGCTGGTGAGGGAGCGAGTGAGAGGCTATGTGGCATTTGGTTGCTGGCTGGGGTTAAACCACAACAGCCATCTTTAATCATATCTCTTTCAGAACAGAAGCCTGCATTTGTTTATGAATGTCATAGGTGAAAAATCAAACTTCTGCAGAAAGGTCACAAAGCTTTCAGAATTTGTTAGTCTCAAAGAAAATCTTATATAAAAACTAGCCCACATGTAGGATTTCTCACGTGAAGAAGAAAGAACTACAAAAGTTGAGTCAGGTTTTTCATTCTTAAGGAAAACTGGCTGAAACATTTTATTTTACAAATCTGTTTCTATATAAATCTCCTTAATAGAATAACTTCTAACAGAGGTTTTTTCTTTTCCTTTAGGCAATTCTTTCCCTTTTCCACCAAATTTTAGTGTGGTAAGAATTTAAAGGAAATTAACATTGCAAGTTTGTGCTACATTGTACTCTTCTATTCCTTTTTACTTCTGTCAAGTGACCCTATTTAAAAGCACAGGTGGTGGGAGTGAGCCATCACATAGCCCACACCATTCCCGTGCTTCTGATGCTGTGGAGGTTGAAGCAGGAAGCTGGAAACTGAGGTTCTCCTCAGAAAGTGTTGACCACAGGTAATGTAATTTTCATTTTAACTGATTATCAGAAATTATTTTATAGATTATTTATGAGCTGTACCCACAAAAAGTGTGGATATATGCCAGATATGTTTCTATGTTAAACACCACATTGGGGGCAAGGAGGTAGACAGCAGCTTCAAATGATTTATTTGATCCAGAAACCTCAGGTGGTGTTTGACTGAAACAATCAGTTTGCCTACTATCATCTGTGAGGGCCATAAAGAAATTTGTAAAAGCTGTGTGCAGGGACCTTGTGACGCACCCTTTGGGCAGATGATATGAATGAACTTGGTCTTCTCTTATTCATGCAGGCAGGAACTAATCTGGCAAAAATTCAAATAACTCTCTACTACTGTAATACTCTTCTTTACATTGGCCTGTATCATGGTTGCAGATGAAGGATTTCACAGCTTTACCATGCTAATAATGCTGAATTTCATGGTTTGTCAGCTTGTCAAGGATTAACAAGACTGATATTAAATTACTAGAGGAACTGTCATGTAGTAAAAGACTGAAATCTCAAATTTTTTTATAAGATTTTTTTTTGCATTAGCTTTTCTTTTCTAGAAATCACTGGTGTTATTATTAAAGAGACTCAATCTCTCACTAACAAAATTTATATCCCATTTACATATGGATCAGATATGTTTGAATTCAGGGAAAGTCATAGAAAATCAACCATTTTGGATATGGGATAATCAAAATATATTTTTTATAGTCATCCTTGGATAATATTTACCTGGTACAGAGCATTAGTTCATGCATGTGTAAGGAGAATTTAATTAGAATTTACCTGGAAAGTGCAATTTCCTTCATGAAAGCAGTTTTCATTAGAGCAAATGTCATTGGTCTTTGTTTTGTTCTCAAGAAATTTCTAAGTAGATTTTCCAGAGTGTGATTTCAGGCTTATTTTCTAGTTTTCCTGCCTCCATATTATTCCTATCCTCAGTGTCACAAGGCATTTAAAAACACCTGCCCACTGTTGAATGGTCTATGGACAAATATTTTGTGTATTTCAGTTTTACTGCAGCTAGTCCATGTCACTCACTTAAGATCTATATTACAGTGCCATAACACAGACTCTCAAGTTTTCAAAACATAGTTTGTTTTTTCTTTTTTCTCAGAATAATGATATATATGAAATATTACTCATGTGTATGTGCTGAAGAGAGAACTGATATTTTAATAGGTCCATTCACAAACTTTTATGTGTCCTTTGTTTATGTGTCTGGATCATAAAGCAAACACATTTATTATGGTCTTTCATTTAATACAATTACAAAGTTTCTCTAGTTAGTTCCTGTCAAGTTTCTTATACCTGGTCCAAACAGAGAACTGCCTTAAAAAGACCATGACACATTCTTTAAAAGGTATTGGTCCAAAACCACTTCTGACTCTAAAAGCCAATCCTATTTGCAGTCATTTATTGTTGATTATGGGACCAATAGTTCAGGACTTTATGCCAGTATGTGTATTCACAGCATGGACGTCAAGTAATTCTTCATTTTTGCTGCATGAAGGCTAACTCCATGCTTTCTGTGGAGATGTTTACAAGGTTTGTAAAGGCCTCATAGGAATCGGGGATCCCAAAAAGAAACCTGTACATGATTAGAACACTGTCCAGGAAATCAGGGATGGATGTAGACTAGGAGAAAGTAAATAAGTTGACATGGGTGGAAGCTGAAATGGATCCTCAGAAGAAGAAATGAGCATCACAACCTGAACAATTTCACTTCCACATTTTTGCTTTTCTGTTCCGTGCTGTTTTGATTTGTGGGCTTTCTCACAGAACTGTACCAGTTTTCTCAGTGAAACAGAGTCAAAGCCCCACAGACATGATATGCCAAACTGGGCCTTAATTAGTGAGCCAAACTCCTGAACAGTACGGTGCCCAGAAAGCAAGCAAAGGGTTAAAGAGTGGATATTCACATGGTAGGCTAAAGCCCCTTTCTTGGTCTTGTTTGCTTCACAGATATGTATGTAGCCAGCTGTCTGCCAAAGCTGTACCCTTTCCATAAAGTCATATTCATCTATAGGATAATGAATCAGACAGAAAATCAATGCGACATTTCAAATCTGGCCTCATTAGTGCCCTTGTTTAGTGTCAAGAATAAATACCCAGCAAGTTGCTCAGCATTTCTCTTCTCACTTCCTGGAATTATATTTTCCTTGCCTTATTGCCTTTACGCATTGTGTTGAATTTAATTCTAGCCACTAACCCTATAATCTTTAGCCTGCTCTGTGATTTATGGTTGTGACCTTTGACTGGTTATTTCTTTATTTGTCCTGCAGATTGATGATCTTTGACTGGTTATTTCTTTATTTGTCTGCTAATTGCATCTGATCCTGTGAGTTGTATAAGCTCCTTACTCATCCCACACTTCTTCTGCAGGGTTGCTGCAGATTTTGCTCCACTCCCTGAGTCACAAGCAGCAGCTGAGCTGTGAAAAAACAGTGCTCTGTACTCATAAGATTGCTTCACCTCCTCACAAAACTTACTATTTCTGTTTACAAATCCACTCTGATCTCCCCAGTCTTGACTTTCTCTTTTCTTATGCTTCAGAGGTTTTGTGTCATTTACCACTTCTTGCAGTCTAGGAGAGCAGAACTATTTCCTTTGAAGTGATCCTGGATTAAAGCAATTCACACCTGTCTCCTCATCTTTGTCAGTCATCTGTTACTATCCTTCCCCTGCTATCTCTGCTCTTCTCAGCCCAGCTGGGGGTTTTGAATTTTTTGTTTCATGGTGATGCATGAGAAGTTCAGTAGAGGAACTGACCTGGACTACGAACGACTTCATTTTATTTTATGTGAAGCAAGCCTCATTAGCAGCAGTGTTGCACAGTACTGTTGATGATCTACAGCAATATGAAAGAGCTACCAAAATGTTGAGAGCCTTACAGCAGTGAGGAAGAGCAGCATTGAACAATCAGTGCAATAGCATAAACAAGCATTACCATCAGGGAAATGGTCTGTAGAAGCATAATTTGGTGTCAATAACCTTCTCTTTTAATTGTTTGAACAAATGTAAGAGCCACTTAAGTGTTGCATCACCTGTCTTACACAGATAAGTCTGCAAAACCAGTTAGTGGAAATTGACACTTGGATAGAAATATTTGGATTTTTCAGTTCTGAGTTTCAAGTTATAATGATTTGTTAGCTTCACTTCTTCCTCCCTTCTTTCTTCTTTTTGTTTCTTTATTTTTACAACATCCAATTTTTTTGCAGTCTAAAATTTCCTCTATATTTTATATCATCTCTGATTTTAAGAAAATCTGCTCCAGGCAGAAAATATATTTTTATTTAGTCAAATATAAAATGCTATTTTTCTCAGTCTTCTTTCTTTATCCCACTTTTTTTTTCATGTCATGTCATGTATGATAAGGTACAATGCCTATGGAAACTGCATGTTCTGTACCATACTTGCTTTCAAAATAACTAATAAAAGAAATACATAGACTGCCATGAAGTGGAATGTGAAAAGAGACACTGTTTCAAGTTTCTTGAATCCCATGACTTCACAGGTTCAATTCTTGTGAAACAGTTATGCAGGAGATTAGAAAGCCTGTAGTACCTACTGGAAAAGTAAAAAAAAAAAAAATCCTTCATCCTTTTTTTTTTCCAACTGCTTAGGATGTTGCCTTTACATTTCAGTGAATAAATTCAAGTTGTTTGAATAGGTCTGGAAAACGTATGTGACTGCAACTTTTGGAGGAACATTATACTACTCTATTGGTACAGTAGTACCAATTTGTAGCCTTTATTTTAATTTCTTGTATCAGATGACATTGTTTACTGTGAAAGCACAACTTACAAAAACACAGAAGTTTACCTATTACTCTGTATGATAAGGCATTATACTTGTAACAAAGGTATAGCTAAAACTGGAGTAGACAGGAAAACAATTTCATAGAAGAGTATAGAGCTCAAAAGATCTGTCTGGGAAGAAATACCAACTGTTTATGTTTTACTTTCTTTGACAGATTATCTACTGGGGAAAAAAGAAATTGGATGTAAATTTCAATTTCTGCATGATAGGTTTTTATCCTTGAGTAGCATATAAATTCATTTGCTTTACATGCATGGGCAAAGAAATCTGAAAAGCAAGACAAATCAATCTGAAAGAAAAGTAATTCCTTTTACACTGGACTTACACCAGAGTAAATCTGTTAACTTCATCTGGCTTTGATCCAGGTTTTGGCTAATATGAGATGAGCAGCAGACTCAAACAGGATGTTATTAATATGGGGAAGACTATGCTAACAACTAAGCAGGGACTGGGCTTGATGGAAAGTGAATATTTTCACTGTCAGTACAAGCATAATACCCAGGCAAAACACTTAGGTTATTCTTCAGCAAATCCTGACTCCTGTGACTAAACTTTTCAAATAACGTAATTGGAGGGTGAAAGTGGAGTAGATAATTTTCAATGCCAATGGACAGAGATCTGTACAGCTTAATTCCCAGAAGGGCACTTCTCTTCTTCCTCATGAAATGCATGGCATAACAGGGTAACATTGAGTTGAACTGAAGTCATACCTTAGGAGACGTTTCAGATGCTCACCTGTCGCTGTAAGGCATAGAATGAGGAGAGAAGAAAGAATCAGAAGGCATCTTTTATTGAAACAAAACGACCTTCTTTAGGGTCTTTCGCTAACAGCTACGTGATTGGTTAAACGTGACACAACGTTTCTCTACCACCACTGGATGAGATAGAGAGAGTGTGTTTTGAGAACACACACAAGAGTAAAGTAAACTTAAAGTAAAAAACAACACCTGTTATTTTGAGCACAGGAGATGCTTACAAAACCTCTATCAATCCTTCCCTGGGAACATGAAATTCTTACACAGCTGTCCCCTAGGCAGGCAAACTGTTTCTCCCTGGGAAATTCAGGGCTTGGTGCTGAATTTTTCTAAGTCCCACTGGAAGTCAGCCCCACGCTCACCATCTCATCCAAACATTTGGATTCATGTAAGAGAAAGTAGATAGTAATTGGAGAAGGAAAAGTTATTTTTTCCATCTCTTACCTGTGGTAGCTTCTCCAGTGCTTTAATATCAAGGTTTAGGTAATTGATTATATTTGGTTTTTCAAAAATATTTCACTATAATTATATTCACAATTATGTACTTTTTTTTCTATTTTTTATTAGAAAATATGGTACTGAAGAATAAACACATGAATGGAAAATTGCCATATTCTCCATGTGTTGAATATGTCAAATTTCCAGTAATGAATATTTTCCCTTTATATAGAGGTATTAGTATGCTACTTTTTCCTATGTATTCCATAATTCAGAGATTTTTAGCACCTCTTCTCAATACACTAATTTAAGAATTGATGACCATGTAGAATAAATAATAATCGAGGTACAAGCAGGGAAAAAATAAGTATATTAATAATTAATAACTTCATTAAAAATTGATGATGCTATAAACTGTTCTTCTTAGAAAATAGTGTGGTTTCCATAGCGAACAGTTTGGAGGCACTGATTTTTTGTGTTCTTTCTTTAATTTTAGCTCAGTAGTGCAAGAAATGTTGAACTGGTCATTAATCTTCATTAAACCTGCCAATACAAGGTAATAAGAGTCAATAAAGAAGGCAAAGGAACTTTCATAAATAACCTGGTTTTAAAAGACAACACACTTCTTCAAGCTCTTCTATTGGGCATCCTTTAAAATTGTATTTAAACGGACTTTTCTTATTGTTATTGATCCCCGCTCAGAAATACTTTATTCTTTGGCAATATTTATTTTATCACAGAGAAATTTATTTACAGGTTGTGTTTAAAGCAAACAGTGATCGGAGTAACTCTTACCTTAGTTGCACCAAAGTAAACATGAGCAGCATTTTCCAAAACTGTTGATCAAGCGTCTGGTTTTAGGAGATCAACTACGACACCATAAAACAGCCTTTAGTGGAAACCTCAGCACTTCCTTTATTTTTTGTGCTACTAATGCATCTAAAATGCATTTCCCATGTAATTCAGGAAGTGAAGATTGGTATCAAAATCTTACAGCAATAAAAATATTTTCTTCAACCCCTGAAATCGAAGGACTATGTGCATTGCACAGCAATCTATTTTCGCAGGTTTTGTGGCTTCAGGAAAGGCAATGTGCACTGAAAAACAATCACACAAATGGATCAGAATTTTAAAAGTTCCTCACTTACTTTGCTGGGAACCAAAGGTCTCTGAATGTCATCTAGAAGGACATTTGGCCTCAGCAATACTGCTGTAAGGATAGTGTCTTACATTCAATACCTTATGTCTTACAGAGAGTACTTTGTATATTAAGCTGAGAGAGCAGGGGACATGGAGCCTCCTGTTAGTGCAGAAGCACAAGACACAAGGATTTGCCTCCACAGGTGGGTAGTTACAGTATATTTAGAATGATTTCCATCAGCTGACACGTATGAAAATAAATGCTAAGTTTTTGCATAATTTTAAAGTCTTATCAGATACAATAAAGCTGCTGTTGTTATTTATTGAAATTGGCCTCCAGTGCAAAGCTTTTCCTCATGGAGATCCTAACAATCTCCAGGGGAGATTCAACAGCAGCTGCTATTTCTACTACTGTAAGCAAGCAAGGAAGGAAGATGCTTTTGGCAGTGAATGAGAATGATTAGCTCAGGATGTAATTTGTATCTCAGAATTGTTTTGATATCTCAGCACTTTCTTGGGTATTTATCTTTTCCCAAATGAAATAACAGTCTTTTCAACTTCAAATTAGTCCTGTCTATCTTGGAGTTACAGAAATGACGTCATGCAAAATTCAACACTTCCACCACTTGTATATTAAAACTTACTAATCAAGAAAATATTTGAAACAGAAACTCAAACTCTCAAACTTCTACTTAAATAATCTTCTAAATATTCACAGATGCATGAGTCTAAGAAAAGCACACAAGAACCAAAGTCAGTTTTGAAAATGTGATCTATTGTGATATGATATGGCAAAAGATAATTTGGGCTACTCAGTTCACAAAAATTCTATTTAAGTCTCTGACTAGTATCTCTCATGGCTGGTTTTAGAAGCTCTACTGCTTTGTGCCTTATTTAATCCTCCAGACTGTTCTTTCATGCCTACTGAGACATGCAATTGTCATCATTCCTCATATATTTAGGCCTACTGATTATTAGGTTTTGCAATAAAATGTTTGAATGAGGTTGTTTCTCCTGTTTTAAGAAGGTGGGAGTGGTACTTTGCGGTTGAATCAGTGGAGATAAGCAATCTCTAGTGTCACAATCAGAAATGTTATTTCTTACTTTGGCCTAAAGAAGAAACAGGAGTGGAAATCCAACTCTGATAGCCTATGCTTTTTCATCTTTACATGGCTTACCTTACCCCACACTACAATCTCTTTGATTCTTCTGGATTTGGGGTTTCTGTTGACCTTCTATTCATATCTGCCAGCACCAACTTCCTTTTAAAGAAGTGACAGGTTGATTGGGACAAGTTTAAATTTTCACAATGGAAAGTTACTTTAGAGGTACTAAAATGACTTCTTTCTTGACTGACCTTTTTTTTTTTCCTTTCCTCTTTTTTCCTGACCTGCTTTGTCTTCGTGCAATAGAACACAAGTCAAGAAGCAACAGCCATCTGGAACTATTGGTGGCACTTCCCTGTGCTGACTGACAGCAAAGAGATAGAAATAGCTTTCTTAAATACTTAAGTAAAAAAAGTTGTTTACCAGATTTTCCTTAATAACTGTTTCTTCAGCATACTTGTATTCAGAAGTCCCAGAAACATTAATTTATAAGAGAAAACTGTCATTCTTATTGCATTTGGTGCCTACATTTTTGATGTTGCTTTTTTTTCCCTTAGGGTTTTCTTCAGGAGTAAGAGACAGGCTGTTCTTTCACTGAATTATTTTCACCTGCTGTTGTTGACCCCATAGGACTAGAATAACCTTACCTACCAAAATAATTTAGGCTGAAAGCAGATGATTGGCATTTGTAATTTTCAAGGGCTAATTACTATGAGCTGCCTTTCAATAAAAAGAGGCACATGAGAGGAATTTTTTGTTTCTTAGCATGTGTGAGCATTACTGTTCCCTGTCTCAGGATAATTTTTGTTTATGCGTATGTATTTAAACTTCAGACACAGATACCAGTGGATTCTGAAGAGGTCTTTGTTTGTTTGTCCCTTGTATCAGATTTTATAGAATAAATATCTTACCCCTAGTGTGGTAGTCTTGAGAGACTTTAAACCTTCAGATTAGGAAGCAAGATTGTAAAAGTATGCTTTAAAGTTAGGGGCATTTGTTGTTCTGGTTTTTTTTTCTAATTCTGCTTTTCATATGCATAAGAAACTGGATGACACCAGTACCTAACATTTGTTATGCACATGAATATTTTTGTTGATGTATTCCAAAAAATTAGCAAAAATTGCATATGTCATGCATGTGAAACAGTGCTCAATTATATCAAGTAAGGGATGCCAGTGGATATAAAATATTTTTTGGTTCCCTTCTTCAAGAAGAGCTAAAGAAATGTACATCATGCATGGTAAAAATGAAGTAGGAAAATTTCTTGAATTACATCCACCTGGGAAACAGGAAAATAATTTTAGGAAACGGATTCAAATTACTCTGCCATGTCTTGAAATAAAATATAGTGGTATACCTAAATAAGGAATAACTTTAATTTTGTTATGTGAGGAGCAGAATATCAATGACTACTGAACAGAAATAAATGTTATAAGAGGTTTAAGTAACTTCTATTCCTTCTGTGATCCATCTGCTTGCTCTTGATTTACCTTGACAACTACCTTAAGTGACTAATTTGCAAGATGGTGTGTCAGAACTTCTGCCGTTCTTGGAGTGGGGGGAAGATGCAGAAGTCCCTGTGGAGGCAGCCTGCAGTAACCTGCACTGCTTTAGTGCTTGGGCTGAAAGGAGAAAGTGTGAAAGAGAGAAGGATCTTTTCTGTCACTCCTACCAATCCTCCTGTGCTGCGCATACTGATACGGCCACCTGGACACGTATTGGAGAAAACAGGATAACGTAGGAGTGTGAGGCATTCTGTGGGTTTGACCAGACACATGGCTTTCAATTCCTAACTTTTGCATATGGGCAGGGGACAAGAACATCTTGAGAAGGTTGATGAGAAGTTAAGCTACAAATTTAAAATCATAATATTAGAAGGCATTGCTCCATGGAATCTAACTTGTCATTTGAACCACAATGAGAAGTCTCACTGCATTAACAGCCCACAGAAAATAAAGGCAGAAGAAAGTTACTTAGTTTCTTCTTATGAGCTTGTTTGTGTGCTGCTGTAGTGTACTGACCCTGGCTGGATTACAGGCACTCATCAAAGCCTCTGCCTCTCTACCACTCCCCTCTGCAGCTGGACAGGTGAGAGAAAGGATAATGAAGTGTTCATGAGCTAAGAGCCGGAAAAGATCACTCACTAAATACCATTGTGGGCGAAACAGGCTTGAATTAGCGATATTAATTAAATTTATTACTTACAAAATCAGAGCAGGATCATGTGAATTAAAGCAAAACCTTAAAAACACCTTTCACTCACTTCTTCCTCCTTCTCAGCTCTACCTCCTCCCCCAGCGGCACAGGGAGACAGGGAATGGGGGTTTATGGTCGGCTCATCACAGGTTGTTTCTCCCACTGCTTAGGGAGAGAGGTCATTCCCCTTCTGCACTGTGGGGTCCCTCCCATGGGAGGCAATTCTCCACGAACTTCTCTTCTCCAACATGTCCAGCTCACGAGCAACAGCTCTGTGTGAACTGCTGCAGTGTGTGTCCATCCCAGGGGCAACAGTCCTCCCAAAACTGCTGCAGCGTGGGTCACTCTTCCATGGGGTGCAGTTCTTCAAGGACAGGCTGCTCCACCATAGGAGCAGGGCATCTCTCTCTACAGGCCTCCCACAGGATCACAGCCTCCTCTCAGCAGGCATCCACCTGCTCCAGCACAGGGCTCTTCCACTGGCTGCAGGTGGATCTCTGCATCCCCATGGAACTCCATGGGCTGCAGGGGCACAGCTGCTTCACCACAGTCTCCACCTCCAGCTGGAGGGGAATCTCAGCTCTGGCACCTGGAGCACTTCCTGCCCCTCCTCCTCCACTGACCTTGGTGTCTGCAGAATTATTTATCTCACTCTGCTCTTCTCTCTCTGCAATTTCAATTGTGCAATAACTTTTTAAATCTTCTTCTTCTTAAATATGTTATCACAGAAGTGTTACCACCATTTCTAATTGGCCCAGACTTGCTCAGCAGCACTTCTGTCTTTAGAGCTGCCAGGGACTGGCTCTGCAGAATATGGAGGAAGCTTCTGGCAGCTTCTCACAGAAGCCACCCCCTGCTACCAAAACTTAGCCCTACAAATCCAATACAGTTACCCTAAATCATCTACATTTATCAGATTTTAACTGCTATTTTCTTCTTACTTCAGCTTTTTTATGGGGTTGTCTTATACATGGAATTTAGTTGAAATTTTGAGCTACATACATCAACAGCAACTATAGTGTAAGTCTAGGGATGTTTCTTGTTTCATTACAGAAATTTCTTTGTTTTTTCAGGCCCAGCTAGACTTTAATTTATTTGCATTTATTGGCTTATTAAATCTGATAAGCCAGGGAAAAAGATCTTCAACATTATTGAACTTTTTGTTCAATTGTATTTAGGGTTTGTGTCCTTACTTGCAAGGTTGTTGGGTTCTGCAAATGTTTCCTAAACCTTGGAATATTTGCTGTGATGTGAAAATAAAAGATTTTTGTTCCTGTTATTTTCAGTACAAGTTGGACACCAGTTCAATAGTGACCCTAGTACGATTTCATCCATCACAGTTCTTATAATTCAGAGTTTCAGTCTTTCTTTGAAAGAAAGCAAAAACCTGGAGGTCACTCTTTTTTTGAACATATTTAAAAATAATTAATATTTATAAACAAATAGTTCTTTCACAGATCATAGAATTATTTGGATTGGAAGGGATTTTAAATATTATCTAGTTCCTAGCTCACTTCAATGGGCAGGGACACCTTCCAGTAGACCAGGTTGCTCAGACCTTATGCAGGCTTGGCCTTGAGCACCACTGGGGAGCTTCTCTGGGAAACCTGCTCAAGTCCCTCAGCACCTCACAACAAAGAACTTCCTCCTAATAGCTAATCTAAATTAGATTATATATTAGATTAGATATCTAATAAGATCTAATCTAAATGTACACTCTTTTAGTTTGAATCCATTCCCCTTTGCCCTGTCACTACAAACTCTTGTAAAATGTCCCTCTTTGTCTTTATTGTAGGCTCCCTTCAGGTACCAGAAGGCCACAAGTAGGTCACCCCTAAGCATTCTCTTTTCCAGGCTGAACAAATCCAATTCCCTCAGCCTTGTTAAGTACATCTGATTTGGTGATTAAGTACATCTGATTGTGTTTCTAAGGAAATATCCCCAAGAAGCACTTTTCAAAAATTTATGCTGGTTAAGCAGGAAAAACTCATCTTTCATCTGATTTCAGATGGAGGTCACCATTTCAGTTTGGGGGCAGGATCAAATCCAATTAAGATTTACAGCCACACCCCCATTCCTCATCCTTAGCCAATTATTTTGGTTTCTTTTAAAGCCATACAATCACAAGACTGGAAAAGCATGAGACTATGTAGAAACTTTTTCTTCTTTTTAATTTTTGATCAGAGGAAGGACAGGAGACTACATTCCACACCACGCACCCAGAGACTTTTCCCAGATTCCTAGCTTTCTCACAGTACTCGTGGTCTTCCTGGAAGAAGGTTCCAGGGATGCACACTGGTGCATCCTCTCATCTCTTCACACAGAAGCACTTAGAGTTTTTATGAAAAGAAAGCCAATGTATCGTAGAAAAGGTGTTTAAAATATTTTCCAGTTTATTTCTTGAATCACTTTAACAAGCAAGATACACAGTCATGTTTGAAGTCATACATGCTACATCGTTCATATGCAATACATGTCCTTTACATTGTTTGTTAATCATGTGTAAGATATATAGTACTTTTTATTTAACTAGAAGATGTTAATATAATATTATGCTAATCAAAGAAGAAGAAACATTGCTTTGTGCTTGTCTGTGAAAAGAACATACAATTTTTTGGCTTTCTGAGTTGGCATGTGTAAAGACTGGACACTATGTATCTTTACATAGGACCTGCAAAGCTGAACTGTATTAATAACATACAATAAAAGCAATAGCTCTGGAATATGTTTGATGTTGTTTTATAGAACTAACAATAGGCTAAAACTTTTAACTGTTAACCTTAGCTGAAAAAATGACTATGTGAAGTAGATATGAACAGACATTTGAAGAGCTGCTTCCTCCCAAGATGATTTCTTCAAAACAATGTTGTCTTACCAAGTAGAAAAAGGTACTGAGTGCTGGTTTGTAATGCTTGCTTTGATTTTCACAAGAAAATGTTAACTCAGGGTTTATTTGCATTTTGATGTGCAGATGTTCAGCTTACTTGAAGCAAATTCTAACAGACCTGCTCTGGGAAATATATCTCATAAAGGTTTACCTGAAAATCAGCTTACTAAAGTTACTAATCAGCTTGATCTTTCACTCTAAAAGACAAAAACAAGGCAAAAAACCCAACTGAACAACCCTTGGAAAAAACAAACAACAATCCCCTCCCCCCATCTCAAATAGTGGGAGTTTCTAAAGGTGCAGGAAGCAGTTCTTTTAACTCACCTTCTGAAAAACTAGAAGGATAGAACAAAGGGGTCCAGATGTATGGTCATGCTTGGAGCAGAGCAGCCATTGAATCGCTAACATGATCATTATCTAAGCACAACCAAATCTTTTGAGGTTCCGCTCTTTGATGTAGAAGTTCCAGTTCTCTTGCCTTTGGCAAGAGATATACTGTGGTGCGTAGTATGGTTAAAAAGTATTATAAAAACACAGCCTTTTGTTTTCATCCTTTTTACCTGTGAAAATGTTGTTCCCTTCAGACTTTCCAGCAGGTCTTAAAAATGTTCGTGTTGAAGACCCGTAGGCTAACATTTTAAAGTTAGAGCCTTGGAATTGTAAAATAGTATGCTGCAATATATTTTCAGCTTTGTAGTAAAGAAATTTACCTAGAGATTTCTGAGTACTGGTAACTAATGAAATTGAACTGTGGCAGTTGAGAAAAATACTTTTGGGCATTGTGTTATGTGATAAAGTAGCTGCAGTCGCTAGGATACATAAAATATCCTTAACTACAACAGCAAGGTGTTGGATGGATTGGTTCCTTCATTGAAGTTTCCTTTTCCCATCTGCTATTCTGCTCACATCTTGAGGGGAAAAAAAAAAGAAAGGACTCATCTTGCCTGTCTGGTGCATGAAGAGGTGGGTCTTCTAAGGGACTAAAGAGCATGGTGCCTGGATGATATGGCTCTCCTGTAGCATGAGAGGGTGATGGGGAGAAAAGGACATGCCAGCCTTCTGGAAAACACTGAGGAACACAAGAGGCCTGTGGTATTGATTGAAGAGCTGGAGGGCACCTCTTTTCCTCTGTGTAGGCACCACAGAGCAGAGCCTCACTGGACCAATCTGTGTCTATGCTCATTGAAAGATATACGTCTGTATTCTCTTCTTAGATAGGAGATAAATTTACTCCAAAGTGCTCTCTTATGAGGGCGTTAAAGCACAATATGGTGTTGAATGCTGCACGTGTTTGTTCCTGAGGATTGCCTCAAGTCTGTCTTTGCTATAGAAATGCAAATATAGGACTTAATCTTAGGCTATATCACAGTCTCTAGCACATAGTGTACTTCTGAGCACCACAGGAAAGCTTAAGTTTAGACAATAATTTTTTCTCCAAAGGAAGCCTTGAACTGTGGATAGAGTCACATGCAGCATAACAGACAAATATAATAGGTAGACAAAAAGAATGCAGAAAGCCCCTTTGTGTAAGGCCCTGAATGAGGCAGAAGTTATATCAGAGAGAGGTTAAGAATGACATCCTGTATCCCAGTGTAAATGCACATCACTGCACTTCCACAAGGTGCTGAGAACCCATCAGTCACATGCCACAGAGGAGGCCTCCTCCAGTCCCTTCTGCTACTGTCATTTATTTCATGTGCTCTTTAATGCTATAATTGGAAAGGATGGCTTGCTTTTCATGAAGAATTAAAGTGACTCAGATCATAGCTTCACAGGATAACTCAGGTTTGAAGGGATCCCTTGAAGTCATCTCATTTAAAAACCTCCTCAAAGCAGGATCAGGGGTCGTATCATACTTGGTTACTCAGGGCTTTTATCTAGTCTGGTTTTCAGGGATGCAGACTCCATTAAGTCCTAGAACTGTGACAGGGAAAGAGGCAGGGTCAAATAACAGTAGAGGAAGAAAGGGAAAAGAAAAAGCAGAGAAGGTCTTTTTCTGGAGTATGTGCAACAAATCTAAATACATGGAAAAAGTACAGATTTCCAATACTGAAAAATGTACAAGATGTCTTCAATGAATAGATAATACCAGGGTAGAATAGAAAGGGCAAAAATAATTACTTTAAATTGATGCATGCTAAATCAATGAGCCCAAAATGAGTGATGGGTCTCTGTTATGCCGCCAGTTATATTAATGAAGTAACTGGTGTATTTTAGGCCTAGGAATATGTATTTATGCAGGTGTATGTACAGAATAATACATGAATTACGGTTAATTTTAATGTTTGGCTTATTTACATAAGTCATTGAAACTCTGAGAAATTATCTGGGGTGCACACAATAGGGAAGCTTATATGAGAGCAGCCACAGAACTTGGCAACAGAGGAGACTGAAAAGCTCTGCCTCACGCAGTTAGCACTTGGTGCTTAGGCTGCAAGAAGCTGGTTGCAATGGAGGAGAGAAAAAACATGTAGGAATGATAGCATAATGGTAAAATAATGATAGGAATGATAGCATAAAGGTAAAATGACACATTCTAAAAAGTCTACGTTATCTTTAGAAGAGTGGGAAGTCAGGATAGAGCTAAATATGAGTATGAGATGTGCTACAATTCATCCTGAGTGCCTTATTTGTTTTACATGATGTATAAAGAATCTGTTTTAAATGTATAGTGGATATTTTCAATGTCTAATCAAAATGTCTTGAATCCCTATTCTTTTTCTCTCTCTCACCTTTTTTTTTTTTTTTGGAGACTGTCCAAGTTCTCTTTAGAATTTAATTCTGTATTTAATCTTAGATTATATTTTAAATAAACCTATCACTGAACACCTTCAATGGGTATGCTATGATTTATAGTAATTTGCTTCTAGGTCAATATGCTTCTGGCTAAACCATGCTCTGTAGGATGCAAGTGGATGTCTCGAAGAAGTTTTCAGCCCTCGGAGGCTGAGTATGACATTCAGCTGTTTTTCAAAATCAGGCAATGTTTGACAAGTTATGGGTGAAAAGAAAGCTTGAAAAAAATAACAGCAGCTTTGCTTGTGACTTTTATGCTAGAACTTACAATGATGGAAATAATAATGACGAAATGTGTTAAACTGCCAATTATTAAAAAAAAAATCCTTTCAAGACTAGCCACAGAGTTCGCATAGCACAGAGAAACATTTTGAGAGGAATAAATGTAACTGAAAGACATTGAGAGAATGATAGTACTAAGAGATGTTGAGAGCTTAAAAAAATAGTTTTAGTGCCATGGTCTTTAATTCATCTAACCATGACCAGTTCCAGCAGCTAGGTATTAATTAAATGCACACCAGTTACTGCCTAGCCTGTGAATTTATAGTACTCACATGCTTTTTTCTTTTTCTGAGGTCTAAATTTTGCCCAGCTTTCATTAACCATCTAATGTGTAATGATAGTATGACCTAACACACATTTTCAGGCTTTCCTTATTTTCCTTGCATCATTAATGCCTGAGAAATACTATCACTTTCTTGAGGGAGGAAGGCATAAAAAATATCACTTAGAAAATTCTACCGGTATTTATGATTATCAAAAGCCTAAGGAATAAACAGTGAAGACACATCATACCATGAAGCAACAACATCACACTAGCCAGAGGCTCTTAGAAATGAGAGTCATCAAGTCTTTATCCTCTGCCCATATACAGAATGTGCTATTCCTAGCTCATGCCACGCTTGACAGGAGCCTGTTTGCCCTATCCACAGAGGTCCTAGAATTTAGAAAGATTCTATTCTACCAATCTGTACTGAGATATCTTCTCACAGACCACAGAGTGCTGAAGCTGTTAAGGAACTGTGGAAATGAAGAAATATCTTGGTGCTGTTTATCCACCATGCCACAGTATCAGTGTGCTGCAATTAGGTGCCATAAAAATCAGGAAAATGTAACCATATACTTCTTTAGTTTTGAAGATCTAAATGAGTCACACCTCAGAGAGAAAGATTTTAAAGCCCTAGCTGCAGCATTTTAAACTGTTTTATAGAAGTATTTTTTTGCCTTCTCAATTCACAGGTTTCCTTTCCAGCTTCCATGGTATATTCTAAATTAATAACAGGACTGTCTTTTACTTATTCTTCTTCAAGAGGAGAAAAAAAGAAGCATAGAACGACTGCCAAATCTCACTGGCTATATAGAAAAATTATGCCATCAGCTCAAAATTGATGTAAAATTACTTCATCCCTTGAAGGGAGGGAAGGTAATAAGTTTTGGAGTCACAGTCCCTAACTGAGCCAACCAATGAAGATTAATGTTTTCTTCTGGGCTTCAGGATGTAGATTACTCCTAGGTAATTGATCATTGTAATTCCACCAATTCATACTGAGAACAGTCCATGTTTATAGTTGAAATATGGAGTTTATGAACAGTGTTCTGCCCAGTTTTGGAGAAAGAAAACAACAAAAACCAAACCAGTTATACTACCTCATGAAGTATTTTTTAAGAACTAAGGAACATCTGCTGAAACATCTGTGTAATTGTCAGTCCATACAGAAATAGTTCATCATGGCTGCTCACTAATTTTCCTTGTGTTCAGAATTCTGAATTGTTGATAAATCTTAACATTGCAAGACACTTCTACAAACAGCATTATTTCTATGCTTCTGTGTTAGTCACTGTAAATACCACTTAACCATTGACTTTACAAGTATGGCACACTGCAGCATAAGTAATCATGTCTTGCAAATCAAAAGTGATTGCTCTCATATGGGCTGCTGGCATATTATTTTTTTACCTNGGAGTACAGAAACTACACAAAAAGATCAGGGTATCATTATGACTGGTGAAATTATAGTGTAAGGGGCAGATCAGAACTGCTTCCCATCATGGATGCTCTAGGAGATTCCAGGAATATTACATCCTGTTCCTGGATGTTGCTTTCACCACATCTTCAGA